>ML777257.1:433707-455819 GCA_009831015.1 Picea engelmannii
GACCTGGCAATTTCTCTGGTGGACGTAGCCCACACTGGGTGAACCACGTAAATCTGTGTCTCTCTTGTATTGTGTGTCTTCTGTGTTTTGTTTCTGCATTTGTTTTATTTTATTGCTCCGCGGTCCTGTTTTCTAACAGACTCAAGCTACCTAAACCCTTCCTACAAACTGAGTGATAACATTTTGGCGCCGTTGCCGGGGAACACTGAGTCTATTTTCCTCAACGACAAACCTTTGGTGAGCCTTTCTCTAGAAGACCTTTTTAAGCTTACCTGGCGACTCCACTACCTTTTCCCCCTATTCTTTGGTAGTTTCAGGGAAACTATCTGGTGACTCCACAAACCAGAAGGAGGTTCAATAACCCTCCTCTATCTTTCAAAAGGAAGCCTCCTGCTAACTCGCCTGTTGTCAAGTCACTTTTTGGAAAGAGACTTCCTTTGAATATGATTACTCGTAGTGGAAAGATGTATTCAAATCCCACTGTTGTGACCACAACCACCACTATAACAAACCCTGTGCCCCCTGTCAATCCAAATCCTCACAAATGGTTTCACTCAGAGAGTTATAACTGCTTTGACTTCAACAACATCCAAGGTGGAGAACATGATGTGCCTGTAGATGCACGCTCCTGGCTACCTTTCTTTTCAGGAAAAGAAATTTCTGGAAATTCACATTGGACCCAGTTTTGTGATAGCTTTGACTTTCACCTGGATGGTCAAGATCACCCTGACGTTTTCATGAAACTCTTTGCAAGCTCTCTTGTACAAGAAGCTAAGGGATGGATTGATCAAATCCCTAAAAAAAGCATAAAGAACGTTGAAGAGCTGGAAAAGGCGTTTAGAGTGAGGTGGTGTGACAAAGAAAATCTGCAAGATCTTTTTCTTTAGTACTCCGACATTTGCAAAGGACCTTGTGAAAGCACAAGAGAATTTATTGATAGGTTCAATCTAGCCCTCAAAAAGATCCGATCGAAAGTTGGTTCGGAGCAAGCTATCATTGGTCACTACCTATCCTCTTTGGAAGGAACTTTACAATTCAAAGTTAAGGACCAATTGCCAACAACCTTGGAGGAAGCACAAGAATTGGTTTTTGAAATTGAAAGAAGTCTTGATTTTGATGACTTTGTTGAAGAAAGAAACATGAACTGTGAGCTGTGGGATCCAGGTGATGAGCCTATGCCGGAGCTTGAAAATCCAAGCGTCCTCCAAGTCGAATTAGCTCCTACCAAAAGGAAATGGAGCCTTTCTCAGAGTAATGCCTCTCCCCAAGAGCCTCCTTTAAAGAAGACCCATCCAGAGGACGAAGGTTGTGATGCATCCAAGGGTTTGGACCTGAATCTCGTACAAGACTTTTCTCTCTTTATAAATCAAGTGGGAGATCCAATTCCTAAGAATCGTGATTTCAATCCCTTTTGTGTGTCTCTCCGAGTAAATGATCTCCTCCTTCACAATTGTCTTCTGCATCCAGAATCCAAAGCCAACATAATGACAAAAGAGGTTATGCAACAATTGGGCCTGAAAATCTCACAGGTTAACACCAAGGATGATTTTGTGAAGGGATCCATTAAAGATCTTGAAGTGGCTTTTGATGCTTGCCCTGATGCTCCTTTCAGGATTAATGTGTTTATTGTGGGTGATAATAAATTTGGGATTATCATTTTTGATGAGCTTATTGCACATTTGGGTGGAAGCATTCACAGGGAACAATCTGAAGCTATCATCCCTCATCCTGAAGGGGGACATTATACCGTTCACAATGAACCTTTTGTTGGTTCACCAGTTGAAGACCCTGATGAAATAGATGATCAACTCTTATGCATCAAAATCAATCTAAATGACTGGTTCATTCAAGAAGGAAAATTGGATATGGGCACAGTCGAGGAAACAGAAGGAATTTGGACATTGGAATTTGACGGCTCACGCTCGAGTGTTGGATCAGGTGCAGGAATAGTCTTGACAGCTCCTTCAGGTGAGGTTTTCTATCATTCTTATAGATTGGAATTCAGTTGCACAAATAATGTGGCTGAAAATAAAGCTTTAATTTTGGGACTCAATCTGGCCATTGACAAAGGGGCTACAATCCTGGAAGTAAAAGGTGATTCAGACCTCATCGTCTCACAGGTCCTAATGAGGTTTGCAACTAAGAATGAAAAATTGAAGAAGTGCCAAGATATGGCCCAAAATATTTCAAAGACTTTCAAAAGAATATCACTTGAAGTCGTTCCTCGAGAAGAAAATCACGTGGCAGACGCTCTGGCCGTCTCAGCATCAAATTTGCAGCCGTGTGAAGGTCCTCTTCATGATAAGTGCAAGATGGAGGTCCTCTTTAGACCTTCTATTCCCGACAATCTAGAGCACTGACAATTTTTTGAAGATGATGATCAAATTATCAGATTCATGGAGAATAGAAAAGAGTTCACAGATACACAAATAAATTTTCTGGCTGATTCTATGGACTTGGAGGTCATCAACCTACAAAACAACACCTTGCCAAAAGGTTGCATTCCTCTGAAAAATCTTTTTGACAGACATGATGTTTTGAGTGGTTGATTGTTTTTCATAAGCTTAATTGACAAAACGTTTCTCTCATTGTCTTCAAATTAACCTAATAATAGGGCTGACGTCACCTTAAATCTGCATAGTGATGCAACAACAATATTGGTGTATGAGCATATTTACTGCATTGTGATATAATAAGGTTGGTTTTGTACATTGAATGCAAGTATCAGTTTGTACTTATTGAAGAAGTGTTATAAGCCTATATCTTTGTTTAGCAATCATTGACTTCGTCAATAATTACATTTCATCATTGCTCATATATATATTGAAGATAGTCATTGATATTTGAAGTACTAACCACTGCAGCACATTTTTTTAGTTTCATTTTCCTTGTCTCGCAAACAGGTGCCTTTCTCAGTGGAATACCTTCACCCTTGACTATCTCTCTTGGCAGTAATCTATGAAAGGAAACTCTTATCTTGATCCTTTAGACTAGCCCTTTCAGAAACCCAGATTACTAGGGACGTCTCCCTTGGGACTAGCCACCCTAAATAGAAAGAGCTCCCCATCGAGGTGACAGTGGGTGGGGAAGCTCCTGTTATGCCAGTTTGAAGCCTTGACTCAAGCTACCTAAACCCTTCCTACAAACTGAGCGATAACAAATATCATGATAGCATCAATATCATCAATAAGTAGTTATTAAGAACATTAAACAGGGAATAGATTGCAATTTGGTTAATTTTAAGTGATATGTTGAGCACTTGGAATCTTGTAAATACATTTATATGGACCCTCACACCAAATTGATGGGTGGAAATTGGTAATCACAACCTAGAAACATGCATATATTCCTTTTAAAGTAGACTCTCGACCTTTTGAACATAAATGCAAATGTGCCAAGTCATCCACCAACTAAGATTTAAAGGAACAAACGTTGTTTTATGAACGGTTAATAATGTGTGTGCATTCCTAAGAATACATGGGTTATTATGTGTATGAATTAAAAAAAAAAAATTGTGGCTTTTATGTTGTTTCAACATCGCAGCTTGCATTTTGGAGCACTAGAGTAGTGGAAATGACTCTGATGAGAATGTGGAAGGTTGACATTGCTGCCATTCATTGCTTCCAACAATTTTAGATATATTTTCTCCCTTATTCTTTCGAATATATGATGGGTTTTTCTATCTAACTATTATGTTTATATTTATTAAATTCCATGAATTTCAAAATGAAATAAAATTGTTTTATTACTGTTCAATTTCACCTTATAAATTATATTGATATGGAGCATACACATGATCAAAACCAAAACTCACTACCACCAATTTGAAGAAGTTCTCAACCCTAACCCCCAACCACCAATTCGAGATGTAAATAATGACATTAACATTGACATTATAACACTTACAAACAATGGTGCTTGTAAATGGAATGGTGAACGAAATAAGGTGCATCTGAAAGATCAGGCAGTTCACGTTTTCATGATCGGACGACTAGTATATACTTCAGCTTGAGAGTTGCCAAAATTTTGAAGGTTGAAATGTCTCTATTCCTTTCATAATTTAACTTACATGACAAATAATTTCATTTCGTGTATCTAAAATATTCAATAGATTATGTAAAAGTTACCAGACAACACACAATTGTTTCGGGCTAAAAGGTGCATGAACTATAATACCTTTTCACCGCTCAGAATATCTAACCGTTCACATGCTTCACATCTAATGTTTGTATATTGATTTCGGGTGGGAAACAATTCATGTTTTAACGTCATTTTGTCATCTGAAATAAGAATTACGAGCTAGTAACCGGGTTACATTTGATCGAAAATTTAGGGATAATGATTTGAAGCATAGCTAGCCACTTAAAAATCCATGGTTTTGCATTTTTGGTTTTATTACATTTAATGCCATATTTTCAGCATTAATAGTATGTGATGCTCAAGGATGTGGTCAAATTAATACATTAACTTTCACATGTGTGTGCAGAATCAATTGATTTATTCTACTACACAATCAATTGATTTATTCTTGTACATAATTTCCAAGTAGAGACGTTTGAGGCTTTCACCGATGATAAGGAACAAATTCAAGCGAACTGGTATTTAGAGCCAATAAGTATATTAGTTTGTTTCATCATTCTGAAATTCCTTTTATTCTTTTCCTCTAAAAAGAATGGATCTGCATAGGAAGACAATATCCACAGATAAACTAGTAGATAGCTCAAAAGATTTAGAGTCTTATTGATTTATTCTGGGATATTTTTGAGACACACATGACTCATGGTGACATGTGAAAAGAGAGGGAAATAGCTAAGATTCAATCTATAAGTGATAATGACTCTTGTTCTATATGGTCAACTAGTTTATGCACACTCCTCATACCCCAATCCTTCCGTGAACCCAACCTAGTTGAGACTTTTTCCAAATTATACAACCCTTCAAGTCATGTCATTGTTTCTTCAGATGATACCCAAAAAATTCTAACTATTACACTTGAATCCATTGCCTCTATGCTTCTTCTACCTAGTCCTCCAAGTGTAATTGATAGAGAAGAGCTAGTTTCCAGGGTTAATAGACATCGAGTAAGAAATGAGAGGTTACTCATAGATTTTTATTGGATGAGAGTTCCATTCATAAATTATTTCCTATGTCATATTCATTATTCACTCCAATTTATCACCAGATGATATCTGTATTGTCTCACATATTAGGAAATGATGATGATTCAAATGTACATGAAATCATGTTATGCTTGATGAATGGTATATCACCTCCATATGATACACCTCGTATGAGTATAATTTTGCATATTTTTTTGCAATGGCCAGTTATAAACAATTGTGTTTGTTTCATGATTTCAAGGAATTTAGATAGTAGACATATTTGATGCACTTGTTCTTTTTTTTTATAAGTTGATTCCTTTTCTCATCTTGCCCTCAAAAAACAGGGTTAACAAGGTGAAATTTTATCAATTATTGAATGGACCCTATTTTTTTAGTTACTTCATCTAATGGAAATTACATGTAGTTAGTCAACCAATTTCTATCACATGTTTATACCATTATTTTTGGGAAAGAGCCATCATAAATTCCAATCGAATTTCGTAAAATCCTACAATTTATTCCTAAAACTAGGACTAGTGATTGGTATGTATATCATGATTACAGTGTTATTCATCTGTATGGTTGTGATATTGAACCCTGTTGTAAATCGTAATTACAAGTCGGTGATATCTTCATGTCTCCGTCAATTTGTCTGTTAGTCAATTTGTCAGTATTCTGTCAGTAGCTGAATAGTCATTCAGACAGTCTCACAATTTGTAAGTGCAAAGTCACACATTTACTCAAAATTCAATCAACAAGCAGGAGAGTTATAAATGGAGTCGATTTATATCTTCTTGAGTTTAGTTAAGTGGTTGAAGAGTCACTCAAATTTATGACAATATTTAATGTTGAGTCGGTCTTAGCTTTTGTAGGAAGTCTTAGTCGAAGTCCATATAAGTCCGAGTCATTTAGTTAGTCGAAGAAGAAAAAGAGAAGCAAATGATGTGTAGAGAAGAAACAGAGAGGTAGAGAGAACCAACAACAACTGAAGAGTTGACAGAATAAGTCATTTGAGTCGAAGCTCATCTCTATTATTGTATTTTGTAACCGTGTGCAGTGCGCTATAGTTCATTAATATCAAGTATTTGTGTATTGAAAAGTTTATGTCTTATTTATGTGTTTATGTGCTAAGCATAGAACTGTGTTATTCCACATTTATAAATCATTTCATTAAGTGTGTGTATTCACAATGCACAACAAAATGAACAATCTGTTCACTACACAATAGTTTTTGAGAAATCTGACGCATAGCTTGTTTGGTGCGCAATATTTGAAACTGTGTTGCACAAAGTAGAGTATGCACATATTTTCTATTCCAAGATCTGATATCAGAGAAAGTTCTATCAAAACAAGTTCAAGACTCAAGAGAAGAACCTCTGTTGAAAAGTGAAATATGGCTTCTACTTCAAATCTGCAACCTCCCTCTTTTACAAAAAAGAATTATGAGATGTGGTCCTTAACCATGAAGGCACTATCCTGAGGTCAAGACATATGGGAAATAGTTGAGAATGGCTATGTTGAACCAATAGATCTGGAAGCATACAATGCCCTCACACAAGCTGAGAAAGATGCCTTGAAAGATCAAAGAAAGAAGGATGGAAAGGCATTGGTTTACATACACCAAGCCATGCATGAGAGAATATTTCCAGAGTTTCATCAATAAAGCAAGCCAAGAAAGCATGGGACACATTACAAACCTCTTATCAGGGCATGGGCAAAGTAGAGACTGCAAAACTGCAGATTCTTAGAAGAGAATTTGAAACTATGTCAATGAAAGATTCAGGCACAATAGATTCATTCTACACCCATGTCATTGGACTGATAAATCAGATTAAGTCTCATGGTGAAACCATAGAAGACATAAAAGTTGTTGAGAAGGTACTTAGGAGCCTTCCTCCTAAATTTGATACCCTACAAGTAGTGACTCTAGAAGAAATCAAAGACTTGAGTCAGTTCAGTCTAGATGAACTATAAGCTTCCCTCATCAATCATGAACACATATTGAACATGTCAAGTATTTCATTAGAGAATGCAGTTTTCACACAGTCATCTATAAGCCATGGAAGAGGGAGGGGGGGAGATAACTCTAGAGGAAGAAGAATAATTTTTGTCATAGATGGATGTAGTAGCAATCCTGGAAATACTAGTGGAAGAGGTCAAAACCCAAGTACTAGTCAGTCAAGTGGTCAGAGAAATGAAAAATCAAAGATTCAATGTCATTACTGTAAAAGGTATGGACATTATGCATATGAATGAAGAAAGAGACAGTATAATCAGAACAAACAAGGTCAATATTAGACACACAATACAAATAACCAAACTCGCCCTATGTCTATGGCACGCATTGTAGAAATTCCTATAGTGTCACCAGTTGAATGAAATATTGCTCAAGAAAGTCCATGTGACATATGGTACTTAGATTTAGGTTGCAGTAACCATATGAAAGGAAACATAGAACTATTTTCTAGTTTGGATGAGTCAGTCCAAACCAAGGTTACACTTGGAACAAATATCCAAGTCAATGTCTTAGGCAAAGGCAGTATAAACATTTTAACCAAGAAAGGAGAACTAAAAGTTATACATGATGTATATTATGTTTCTGGTCTGAAGCATAATCTAATGAGTACAGGGGAGTTGTTACAAAAAAGATACATAATCTAAATGGAATATAATCACTATGTAATCATGGATAAATGCCCAAGCAATCTTCTTATTGTGAAAATCCAAATGACAAGTAACAGGATGTTCCCATTGACATTGAATCCAGTCAAGAAGAAGAATACATAGCAAACTATTGATAAAAGAAAAATTGCGCAAACTATTGATAAAAGAAAAATTGCGCAGTTAGACACTGCATTTACAGTAAGAAGTGCGCATAGTACCAATGAAGAAAATAGTGCGCATAGTATCAAGAAAGGAGAAAATGGAGCAGAGTTAAAGGCAACATTCCAATATGAAATGCATGATGATTCCTAGTTATGGCATTTCAGATTTGGACATTTCAACTTTGGAGGTCTAAAGTTTCTACACACAAAGGATATGGTAAAAGGTTTTCCATTGATTGAAAACCCAGAAAGGATATGTGAAGGCTGCATATTTGGCAAGCAACACAGAGAATCATTTTCAATTGGCAAGTCTTGTAGAGAAAAAGCTCCACTAGACATTGTACATTCAGACATTTGTGGACCAATGAAAACTCCGTCTATAGGAGGCAATACTTATTTTCTAACATTCATTGATGATTTCTTAAGAAAGACATGGATTTATTTTCTAAAGCATAAATATGATGCATTGGGTTGTTTTCAACGATTTAAATCACTTGTGGAAAAGAAGAGTGGCTACTACATCAAGTTTCTAAGAACAGAAAGAGGAGGAGAATACATGTCAAGAGAATTCCATAACTTTTGTAAAGTTCATGGCATCTATAAGCAATTTACCATGCGATATACACCACAAAAAAATGGTTTCGCTGAAAGAAACAACAAAACCATCATCGAAATGGTGCACAATATGTTGACAACCAAACATCTGTCAAATGAGTATTGGGTTGAGGCAGTAGCAACTATAGTATACATATTGAATAGATGTATGAGAAAGAGCATGAAGAAAAAAATTCCTCAGGAATCGTGGACAGGTTCAAAGCATAATGTGGCACACTTAAAAGTTTTTGGTTACGTCACATACGCACATGTTCCAGATGAAATGAGAAGGAAGCTAGACAAAAAAGGACAGAAATATATATTTTGTGGGTATTCTGAAGAAACAAAAGGATACAAGTTGTATGAACCTATAGCAAGAAAAGTCATAATCAACCGTGATGTTCAAATCGTGGAGAATGAAGCATGGGATGGAAGTGTGGAAAAGATAGTCAAAATTATTGGTGAAATGGAGCATGATGACACATAAGATGAAATGGTTCAAACACCATGCACAAGTCATTGCATAGTCCCTTCTACATCTGACACTGCAACGCAAATTACTGTGCAGAATACTCTAGTAAGAACAACAGGTGTGCAGTCTACACCTAGAGTGCAACAAACACCAACAAGCATTCCAAGCAGTTCTACATCCCCAGATCCAACTTTATCAAGTATGTTACAAAGAAAGACAAGAATTTTGTGCGACATATATATTGAAGACACAACAAATTCATTCTCATTTTTTTCTCTGTCTTCAAAAATAGATGATTCATTAACCTTTGAAGAAGCTGTCAAAGATGATATATGGGCACAAGCCATGGATGAAGAAATCAGATGCATAGAGAACAATCAAACATGGAATTTGGTTGATGTACCTAAAGACAAGGATGTTATAAGTGTCAAGTGGATTTATAAAACCAAGCAAGACGCAGAAGGAAATGTATAGAAGTACAAGGCAAGGCTAGTTGCAAGAGGCTTTACACAACAACCTGGAATTGATTTCAATGAAACATTTGCACCAGTGGCACGCATGGACACAATTAGAATCATGTTAGCAATTGCTGCACAATACAAATGGCCAGTTTATCAAATGGATGTAAATTCAACCTTTTTGAATGGAAACTTAGAAGAAGTGTATGTGGAACAACCACAAGGTTATGAGGTTCCAAGACAAGAAGACAATGTGTACATATTGAAGAAAGAATTGTATGGATTAAAGCAAGCTCTGAGATCTTGGTATAGTCGCATAGATTCCTATCTCACACATAATGGATTTCAGAAAAGTGAAAATGAGACAACACTGTACATCAAATCAAATCAACAAGGTAATGTGTTAATTTTTTGTTTAAATGTGGATTATTTTATGTTTATAGGTGATTGTGGCAGAGAAGAATTCAAGTCAGTCATGAAGGATGAATATGAAGTGACTGATTTGGGGCTTATGAGATATTTTCTGGGAATAGAAGTGTGCCCATCCAAAACTGGTATATTTATCTCATAGTCTAAGTATGCGCATGAAATATTGAAAAGATTCAATATGGTGAATTCAAAAGAAGCACCAACACCTGTCATAACATGATTGAAGTTAAGCATGGAAGATAAAGGGTCCAAGGTGGATCCCACACTGTTTAAAAGACTGGTAGGAAGTCTTATGTATATAACAATGACAAGAACTGAAATTATGTATGTAGTGAGCCTAATTTCAAGGTTCATGGAAACACCAAAAGAATCACATTGGAAGGAAGGAAAGAGAATCTTGAGATATGTGAATGGAACAAAAGATTTTGGCATTAAGTATTCCATTTAAGAAGATTTCAAACTGTATGGATACACTAATAGTGATTGTGGAGGCAACATAGATAACAGGAAAAGTACCTATGGGTACACATTTCATTTTGGAACAGGTATGGTATCTTGGGCATCAAGGAAGCAACCCATAGTAACTCTTTCTCAAGTAGAAGAAGAATATGTCGTAGCTACAAGCACAGCTTGTCAAGCAATATGGATGAGAAGAATATTCAAAGAATTGTTGCAGGAACAACAGGAACCAACAACATTATTCTGTGACAACAATTCATCCATCATGTTATCAAAGAACCAAGTGTTTCACAAGAAAACCAAGCATATTGTTACAAGGTATCATTTTATCAGAGAATTGGTGAATAACAAAGAGATCTATTTAGAATTTCGCAAATCAAAAGAACAAGTCATTGACATTTTCACAAAGGCTTTGGAAAGAGATGCATTTCATCATCTGTACAGTAGTTTGGGAGTCCGCGCAGTAAACAATGAGTGACAGTAAAATGTAAACTGCAATTTTTTTATGTAATTTTATTTTGTAATTCCACCAAATTATAATCAAGGGGGAGTGTTGGAAATCATAATTACAAGTTGGTGAGATATTCATGTCTCCAACGATTTGTCTATCAGTCAATTTTTCAGTATTTTTTCATTAGCTAAATATTCAGTCAGATAGTCTATAAGTGCAAAGTCGCACATTTACTCAAAAGTCAGTCAGGAAGAAGGAGAGCTATAAATGGAACCGATTTCTATTTTCTCGAGTTCAGTTAAGTGGTTGAAGATGTTGAATTAATGAAAGTTTTTAATGTTGAGTCAGTCTTAGATTTTGTAGGAAGTCTCAGTCTAAGTCCATATAAGTCTGAGTCATTTAGTTAGTTGAAGAAGAAAAAGAGAAGCAAATAATGTGTAGAGAAGAAGCAAAGAGGTAGAGAGAACCAACAACAACTGAAGGGCTACCAAAAGAAGTCATTTGAGTCGAAGCTCATCTCTGTCATTTTATTTTGTAAACGTGCGTAGTGTGCCGAAGTCCAGTAATATAAAGTATTTGTGTATTGACAAGTTTCTTTCTTATTTCTGTGTTTCTGTGCTAAGTATATCACTGTGTTATTCCGCATTTATAAATCATTTCATTAAGTGTGTGTATTCACAACATGCAACAAACTGAGAAGTTTGTTCACTGTGCTGTATTTTTGGAGAACTCTATTGCATAGCCTGTTTGGTGTGCAGTATTTGAAACTACGTTGCAGAGAGTAGACTGTGCGCATCTCGTCTATTCCAAGAAACCCCACCTGTTTCTTATGTATATATCACCTCATCTTGTTTCCATTGAATATCTTCAAGAAAGGATTCTAGTTGATCAATTTCATTTTATATCTAACAATAAGAAATCTTATTTTATACTACCTTTTCAAGTTTTCTCTTTAATTGTAAAACACAGATCAACTACATATGTCACTTACAAAATGATTTCCTCTTTGAACTTAAAGAAGGGAAATATATGGAATTATGACCCTTACTATTTGATTTCAAATCAACTAACGAATTTAAATTATGCTCATTATGTTCATCATTCTAATTTGGAGATTAAGAAAATAGCTAATAAAAAAACCTAGTAAGAGGTTTAGTATTTAATAAAATTACAAGTAGTAGTTGTTATCATTAAAATAGAACATATGCTAATGAAATATTCAACAATGATTTCTGGGTCAATTAAAAATACTATGGGTCCTAATTGTAGTATAGTTGAATCAAGTCAAATATCCAGTATCAAAAAACAAGCAAGTGCTACCATAGTTGGTACAATAGAAGAAAACCCAAGAGAATAAGAGAAGCATAGTATGAAGAGAATGTCAAAAAAATTTAGATGAACCTGAAGAAAATAGAGTAAAGATCCAAGAATATGCTTTACAATCCGTTGTGCTCAGACTGCTTCAAAATAGGTTTTAGAGGAGGATTTTACTAAACATGTTGACTCCTTGTTAGATGATTTACAACCCAACAAGTCAAGCAAGCCCATGTTAGTCATTACCTTTAATCCTATTTTAGTTACCTCACATTAAATTGTTAAATGTTAGAATGAAACATTAATAGAATCTCAACAAGGAATAATAATAAAGCTTATTATAGCTAGTAATGAAGACACACAATAGTTGAAATTGAGTTATGAAACTCAACTAGAATTAGAATATTTTAGAGCTCCTTGATTTTTAGCATCTAATGATCAAGAGAGGAACAAGTTTAATTTGTTGGTTTTATATCCTGATACTAAAAACGTTTCAGAGAATTCCTAATACAAGACCACATATGTACAAATATATTTGAATGAAGTAAATCTTGCAAATATGGTATATTGGTACAAGAAAAATAGAGATACAATATCTCTTAGTTTAATCCAATCCCTCAAGATGTGAGGAAGTTGTGAAGATTAGTGAGAAAGCTAAATACGACCAAAGAATGAAAATATTATAAATAGAGTTAATGTCATGAGGGTTAAGGCTTTAGAGAATGAGATGTTGACCTTGTCCAATCTAGTTAAGAGTAGTGAAAATATTAAGGGAATAATTGAAGAAAAATATGTAGCAATCAATTTTTTTTAATTCAAAGCTCAAAACCCCTCAAAGCGAGTTAGTGAAATCAAGAGAATTTATTGATTCTTATAAAGAAAGAGATTCATTTGTTGAACTCATGCTTATACTGAAGAGGGGGGGGGGGGTAGGGGGTGTTGAATCAGTATAAGATACTTTTTACTTTAAGTGATCATTCATCAACCATTCATTAAATTTAAAATAGTAAATGCATGTAAACTCAAATAACAATACATAGAATTTAATTTGGAAACCCTTGTGGGAGAAAACCACAAAAAACTATCTTTATAAATGTATGTAGGMACTAAMCTAATGTTATAMATATTGTAGGCACCAACRTACTAKAGACACCAATATCTTYAGTTGAGCACCAACTCAACAACATATTGYTTMGGCACCADCYTACTAGAAASACCAATCTCTTCARCTGAGGACCAARTCATAAATATATTGTGTAGGCACCAACCTAATGGAGACACCAATCTCCCTAGATGAACACCAATGCAGTAAGACCTGTATAGGTACCAATATAATATCGTCATACACACATTACTTCTRACTTCAMCTACATGCTTCATACTTCATGCATTTCACAAGATCATCATACCATTAACTTTCATGCTTCAACGCCTCTCCTTGCTTCATACCCCATACTTATCTTCAAACCTTAGTTAAATTTATCCTTCATCCCTTAGAAAAACTTATAGCATCATTACAAGAATATAATTCTAGACTGGAGCATCACAAACTCAAAACAACACACTTTGCAACATCATTGACCTTAGTCCTTCATAACACACCCTCAAAACTCCAAAAACTCTCCTCTTGTGCACCTTTAGACCCCAAGAATACTCCCCAAATCCTCTTACACACTTGTACTTACTCTTCTTACTTCTATACACTTCAAATGCACACATCTATCCCTTATTTATAGTCTTTTTGTGTTCCCTTATGGGGCCAACTTGTAAAATTGGCTAGGTTGACCTGTACTTTTTGGCTAGGTTCACCTGATAAGATATTTCATATCTCCTCATTCTTCTGGAGTTAGAGGGAGTTCCACATACCTTTAGAAAGGTATTGGAATAAGTGTTTCAACCATATATCCTATGATCCCATTTGAGATATGTCTTCAAAGTAAAAAGGTATTCAAATATAGGGTATCCAAACAGAGCATAAAAAAATCCAAAAACAGTATTTCCAACAATTTTCATCTTGCAATCATTATCTTGGACATATGTAGTCTCCCCCTATCTTTGAAATCAATGAAAACAATAGTTCTAACAATTAGAATCATATAATGGAATATTGAGGGATACTACTTCATAAATTCCTACAAAATTGAGCTTGATAAAAGAAAAGGAAAATATATTAGAAAATCTATCTCTTGAGGTAGAAAGGTTACATAAAGAATTGGCAGAAAAGTCTTCTCAATGTAAATAACTATCAAAAATTTTTGATGAAGATGTTGAAAATATCCTTAATATTTATAATATTGAAGATAATGTCTATGATCTATTAGATAAGATGATAGTGTACAAAATGTGGGTTTTTTATTTGACCAATCAAATCAAAGGATTGAAGAAAATACATGTAGATACAGTTGAGGGAATGAATAAATAAAAAGAGGTATAATTAAAGGAATTCAAAGATCAAGTGAAATTGAAATATGAAGATATTTATGTGTTAATAAAATCTTGGGATGATGTAAATAATTTTTTGAATGGAACTCTTAATCAATTTCCAGGGAGAAGATGTCTAATTGAGGCCAAACATCAAAATTGGGATGAGATCATATAGAAAATGCATGCTTTCAAATAACATTTTTAACTTTTCATAATTGTGAAGTTGTTGTCATAGCTAAAGCACATATCGAAATTAATAAATTATTGCTTGATATAATAACAAAGGAAAATGAAAGGGAACAAGTAATCCAATTCATTATTTTGCTACAAAATAACTCTTTAGAATCCTTAGGTGTAAAGGACCAGATTGATACTATTGTTGATATTAGAAGGTAAGTGAAAAGAAAGAGCTAAATGTGTCTTTCATAAAAATGTAATTGAAGTCAAAGAGTTAACGAGAGAATTGAAGGATCAATTTAAGCCTATTTGCAGATATGGTTTCTCTTTCCCATACAATATAGTTTTGAATGTATACAAAACATGTTTACGAAACTACTCTAAAATCTTATCATGTTGATCTAAACTATATTGATGTAGATGAAAATATTTAATCTAGAAGACAAATCATTAATTATTCATTGCATGATTTCTTAGTGTTGGCTCTTGTTAAGGATTTGTTTCTAACAAAACCACTAGTTCCTTATTATTTACTTATAGAGCTTGAGCTTGCTTTCATGAAAATGAGCAATCATAATATTCCTTCAGGAATGGATTGGAACATGATAATGCATTACAAGTTCAAAACTCCTTTATTGGATGAGCACGAGGATAAAAAAAGGAGTCATTGTTGAAGGAAAAATAATATTCTCCATCAAATCATAAAGACACATCAACAAAGGATAAACGAATCATAACTATAAGAAAAAAAGCCACATCCTCAACTAGCAAGAAGATTTCATCTTGTCAAAAGTCAATAATATATATCAAAATGATTGATCGGTAAACTATTATGGATATTCCACTAGAATATTTCATCACAACATATCTAATAAAATGCTAAAATCTTTATTGTGAATGTTAATTTCCATTAGATCTCATATTTTTTAATTACTTATTTTCTACTTAAATGTAAGAAAAAACTGAAATGCAAAAAATAGAGAACAAAAATTGTTTGGCCAAGAGTGGGCAGAAATCATAACTCCATGGGATGATTATAACATTAGTATGAACCTTAATAAATAAAAAAAGATGCAATCATTGGTCTTCTCCATCATGTGACTCTTCCTATTACCTATGGCACTTCATACATTACATTATTGTTACCAATAATAGAACCACAAAGGATTACAATTCCAACACCCCCCCCCCTTAATACTAAGGGGTGTGTGTGAGTCCAAGTATCATTTTGAACTTCTCAAAGTTTTATGTTCCAAGAACTTTGGTGAACATTTCTACAATTTTCTCATTTGTGGAACACTGTCTAAAATGAATAGTCTTAGCCTCTACTTGATATTGAATCAGGTGATACTTTCTGTTGACATGCTTGGTTTGATCATGGAACCTTTTATCCTTGGACAAATTAATTGTAGAATTATTTTCAACTAGAAGAGATTAGAATTCACTCGTGACTCCTTCAAATATTCAAGTATTTTCCCGAGCCACACAATCTCCTTTGTCACTTTTGCAACTACTGCATATTCTTCCTCTGTTGTAGAATCCAGTGGAACTGATTGTTCACTTAATCTCCAGGAGACAAATGTTGATCCAAGACTCATGAAATAACCTGAAGTTGATACTCCATTTTTATTATACCCATCAAAGTATGAATCATAATATCCAATTAGGTTTAATTCATCCACCTTAGAGTACCTGAGTCCAAAACCCTAAGTTCCTTTCAAGTATTTCATAACTCTTTTTGTAGCAGACCAATGTCCTTTGCAAGGTTTTTGCATGAACCTGGAAAGAATCCCAACAAAAAATGAAATTTCTCATATGGTGCTAGTAAGATAGATAAGACTTCCCACAAGTTGTCTATACTTGGTTGCATCCTCAAATTCATTCCCTTCTTTTGATATGAGTTCCAAATTCTATTCCATTGGAGTAGAAACAAGATTGCACTCGACCATTCAAAAACTTGTTCAACAGTTCTCGAATGTACTTCTTCTGGGAGATGAATATGTACTTTGGATTTTGTATCACTTCAATTCCAAAATAGTAGTGAAGATGTCCCAAATCTGTCATCTCAGAGCCTTTGTTCAACTCTTTCTTTATGGATGCAATGTAGTTCTCATTGTTCCTTGTTATGAACATATCATTTATATATACTACAAGATATACAACAATTTTTTCAACTTTCTTGACAAACAAAGTTTCCTCATCAAGATTGAAATGCTTGAAATTTAATTTTAGAAAATGCGTAGTTAACTTTTCATACCATAATTGTGATGCTTGTTTCAAGCCATATAAGGATATGATGAGATTTAATACCTTATGTTCTTGTCCCTTCACAAGAAATCATTTTGGTTGAGACATGAACACATTCTCTTATATGTCTCCATTCAAGAAGGTAGTCTTCACATCAATTTGATGAATTTTCATTCCATTTTTTGCTACCATGGAAAATAGAGTGTGGATGGTAGCCCATTTTTTGTGGGGGAAAAAGTATCCTCATAATAAACACCTTATTTATATTCAAATTCTCTTTCCATGAGCCTTTCTTTGTGATTTTCAAGTGAGTCATCTGATCTATCCTTGTTCTTGAATACCCTCTTGCAGCCAATCAGTTTAGTTTCATATGGAGGTTCAACTAACTTATGTGTCCCATTCTTGATAAAAGTGTCATATTCCTTATGCATGGTTTCTTTCCATTCATCATGAGAAGTGGATTCTTTATAGGAAGTCAGCTCATGGTTAGTAGACAAATTCAAATTACAATCATACTGAGCTTGAATTATCTACATTACCTCCATATTGTCTCGAGGAAATTCCGGTTCCTGAATTTCCAACCTCATCAGGACAAACACTTTCAAGTGTTCTAGTGAGACATGGACCTTTTTGAGATGGTCTAGGTTGCTTGACTGATTGAGATGGTGCTGAGTTCTCATCAAGCCTAAACTTTTCAACCTTCTCGATCACATCATCCAACTGAAATTCAGGTTCAAATGAAGTGGAAGGAAATTCTTCATGTGGGGGAGATGATGATACAAAAGGAGATTCCAAAGATTGACCCAATATAAATACCCCCCCTTCAAGATGTGGAATATCATCGTCAAATTCATTATATGTATTTACACTAGTGAATTTGTCCAGATGATCCGGCTGACTCTCGATAATTTCATCTTTCTAGGTGGATTCAAGAAAGATCACATCTCTGGAAATCATAAATTTCTTGCTTATATCATTGTAAATATGATACCCCTTGGTGGTATTTGAGTAACCAAAGAAGATTCACTTATGAACCCTTGAATCAATCTTACTTGTTTGTTCCTTAGGAATCAAGGTATAGTAGGTGGAACCAAAGATCCTGAGATGCCTCACCAAAGGAATGTGGCCATACAACATTTCATAAGGAGTCTTGTTTTTAATATCATGATATGGACACTTATTTTTGACATAAACTACACATATAATTTCATCAACCCAAAACATCGATTTAACATTCTTGGAAAACATCATGGAACAAACCATATTTAGGAGTGTATTGTTCATTCATTCAGTTACACCTTCTTGTTGAGGATTCTATGGAATTATTGTTTGATGTTGGATCCCATGTTGGTAAAGGTAACTTTCAAATTAATTAAATGTATATTCTCTTCCATTATCAGTGAGAAGAGAGCCAATATGAGATTGATCTTCATTTTGAATCCATACATAATTTTTTTTTTAAATGTTTCAAAAGCTTGGGATTCATCGTTCATTAAGTACACCCAACGTATCCTAGTGTAATCATAAATAAAATACGTTATATATTTATTTCCATTTGCATAAGGAACATGCATAGGGATGCACAAATTAGAATGAATTAGTTCAAGTTTTCTACATTCTCTAGAAGTGGAATCATGGAATGGTTGTTTGCTATTCTTTCCAAGGATACAAGCATCACATTGTTTCATTTTTCTAGAAATAATAGGTAGACCATAAACACCATTCTTTATCAATAAACAAAGACTGTCATAATTTATATGACCAAATATATCATGCCAAAAAAGTATAGATGAAATTATACATTCACCCTGATCAAAGAGGTATGTAACATTGTGTGTATGGGAAGATGTCCTATTCAACTTCAGTAGTCTTCCATCTTCCATTCCGATCATAACAAGCATGTTACATGAATCCTTTCGTATTTCAAATTTTCCATGGATCATATGAATAGAGTGGCCATTTTTTTTATGTGAACAAGGGACAAAAATCTTCTTTGTAGTTTAGGAAGATAGATTACATTGTGCAGAAGAAAATCCAGAAGGCCAAACAACTTAATCCTGATGGTGCCCATTCCCGAGGATTTGAGGTTCGACTTGTCTACAAAATAAAATTTGAAATATATAGTGTCACTAAAGTCTTCAAAAAAGTATCTTCGAAATGTCATATGAGAGGTTGATCTTGTGTTAATAAGCCATGCATATTTCCAAGGACTATATGCATTGTTAAATAAATCTTTTGTTACTCCTATATTCCAGTTGGAAACAATGAAATGGGAAGATTCAGGTGGATTACCTTTTGTTGGTTATGAAGGTTTACCTTTGTACTATTTATTTTTTTGTCTATATTCTTTAATCTTATCCCATGGAACTCTGCAATCATCTGCTTCATGTGACCCATTATTTTTGCAATGGGTACAATGAATATTGGATCTATCACCTTGGTTGTGTCTTCTCCCCTACCTCTAAAAACTTTTATTTCACATCCATTTCCTCTTCTGCTACATTCTCCTCTGGAAGAATCATGTGGTTTACTCTTGTCTTTTTGAGAAAGGTAAACAACCTCACCAAATGGAGGAGTTGACTTCTTTCCAAAGGATTTCTTAGCATCTGCAACTTTCTTCACCATATTTTCAAATGTCATGTATTTCATCTGATCACTTTCTTGCAACGATTTGAGGTAGTGATAATATGTAGAGTAGAGGGCCTTAATGAATTCCATGAGATGGAGATTAATATTCACTCTAGTGGCTTCAATTTCATGCATTATGGATGTAATTTCTGAAGACAAAGACATAGGTTCATCATTCTTCAACTCTAGGTTGAAGAGCTTCAATGTTAGTTGTATGAGTTCAAGCTCAGAATGTGTGTCATGCAATTCATTCAATCTCTTCAATTCACCATAGGAATCACTAATGGAATAAATATCATGGCTCACCTCCTCACTTACTATCACGGAGATTAATTCATATGTCTTTTGGTCTTTGTCTTTCCAAATTTCACGTTCTTTGTCTGAGGTTGGAATGATTGGTTTTCTACAAGGTCTACCATTCTTCGTATTTAATATTGGGGCTTCTTCTTTAGATTCCACTTCTTCTTCGGTTATTTTACTTCTCTGAGGGAATATTGATGCTTCACAAATCCCTTCCCATAGGTCATTGAATATCACTGTGCTCTTGATCTTCCTATACCATTGTCTATAGTTCTCTTTGTTGGTTAGCACCATGCCAACAATTGAAATGGGAGAATGCATTGTCCTCCTTTGACTTCACAGACGTTAGAAAATGAAATTATAATGAAGCTACACCATGAAATTATATTTCTATTGCACCAATAATGAAATGTAGCTATATCAACAATACAATGTTGATGCTTATACAAAGAAACCTTCTCCTTTCTTCCCTAGAAGAAACAAGTATAAAAAAATATCAAGTAATAAAAATCCCTGGATGAAACTTGTGATATGTAATGGGTTCAAGAACAATCTCATTAGTGAAAACCTTGTCAATTCACATCAAGGAAGCCACAAGTCACACCACAGGTCGATTCAAGGCACCCACACTTTGAGTCAATGATCTAGTAACTTCTAGGATTTAGCACGAGATGACAAGCTACCATCTGGTTGTAGCATGGAATAATTTCATTTGTCTAAAACCAGCACCAACCAACAGTCAACCAATGATGCCACAATTCATAAAATTTTGGAGTAGCAATATCTCTACACACAATCTCAACCCTAAACCAAACTGTGAGAATAATGGTGAGTGAAAGAGATACCAATGGTGATCGGATAAAGAATATGTGCGAAGGATAAATGTGATTATGGCCTGTAAAAATGGAATGTAATATCTCTTTCCATGTACAAAGGATGTTACAAGTTGATTTATTCCTTCAATAGAACTGTGCATATATCTCTGCCGTAGAACTTAGGGTTGGATTGTTAGTTGGAGAATGAGGTGAAAGAATGGAGCAAAAGGACAGATCCAAAGATTAGGTTTTTCACAACACCAAGTTTAGGGTTTTCTTTGCATGTAAGATGACTTCCATCTCAACTCCTTCTACTAAAAATACAAGCAACAAGGTGAGAAAGACTAGTAGCATTCAAGGTGATGGAATGGAACGAATTACAATTCAGTTCTTTGCATGAGGTATCGTTGTGCATGAGGTAGTAGAGTGAGAGGGAATAGATTAGGGTTAGGGTTGAAATGTAGTGTTGTGTGAGTGTTGCATATGATAGGATTTGTAGAGAATCATGGCGTGGATCCTATTTTCACACTAGAATGCATAAGGAATAAATAAGATATGGAGAATCAATCAGACTAGAGTGCAGAAGAACTGGAAGGCATGCGAGAGGTGTGTTTTTCACCCTAAGAGAAAATAAATGCTAGGGAAATCATGGATTCATCATTGGATTTGACACCACTATCAGGCCAATAGTGGGTAGAAATCATAACTCCATGGGATTATTGTTTCATTAACATGAAGCTCAATAAATACAAAAAGATGAAACCATTGGTATTCTCCAATGTATGACTCTTCCTATCACCTATGACAATTCATATGTACATTAATTTTATAAGTAACACAACCACAAAGGATTTCATATTCAATATAAATAACTACGCACACACCATCCACAAATAAAAACAAGATATAACCTGGGAAACCCAATGCAGGAGAAAACATAGTTAGAAGGTGAGGTCACACTACTCTCTTTTATTCAAATGCAATTACAAAGAAATAGGCACCCTTTGTGGAGTTTCCTTTGACACTATGGTCTTTCTGGTTGCTACAAAATCTCTCCTCTATTATTATCTCAAAATACCATTCCTAGTTGCTTTGATTAGCTATGGAACAAATATACTGCTAAAGATTGGAACCCTTTCTCTTCCTAGCAGTTGAATATTTAACATAGCATGATAGCCATCTAGGGGTAGGGTTTTGACTTCCTCAAACCATAAGGTTTTGTACCTTCTAGAATATTATTGAAATTCCATAGGTAGCTAGCTCCATATGTGTGAGTAATGGGGGGTGATGTGACATCCACTTGTACAATGGTGGTCAACATGGTAGGTCAACTTGCTAGAGGCATAAAATTTGCATAAGAGCTCCAATTAACATTTGTTTTGCACCATTGGATAACATAAAGAGGTCTAAGATTGTT
>ML777257.1:485738-495998 GCA_009831015.1 Picea engelmannii
GGATTTGACACCACTATCAGGCCAATAGTGGGTAGAAATCATAACTCCATGGGATTATTGTTTCATTAACATGAAGCTCAATAAATACACAAAGATGAAACCATTGGTATTCTCCAATGTATGACTCTTCCTATCACCTATGACAATTCATATGTACATTAATGTTATAAGTAACAAAACCACAAAGGATTTCATGTTCAATAGAAATAACTACACACACACCATCCATAAATAAAAACAAGATATAACCTAGGAAACCCAATACAGGAGAAAACATAGTTAGAAGGTGAGGTCACACTACTCTCGTTTATTCAAACGCAATTACAAAGAAAGAGGCACCCTTTGTGGAGTTTCCTTTGACACTATGGTCTTTATGGTTGCTACAAAATCTCTCCTCCTCTATTATTATCTCAAAATACCACTCCTAGTTGCTTTGCTTAGCTATGGAACAAATATACTGCTAAAGATTGGAACCCCTTCTCTTCCTAGCAGTCGGATATTTAACATAGCATGATAGCCATCTAGGGGTAGGGTTTTGACTTCTTCAACCCATAAGGTTTTGTACCTTCTAGAATATTATTGAAATTCCATAGGTGGCTAGCCCAATATGTGTGAGTAATGGGGGGTGATGTGACATCCATTTGTACAATGGTGGTCAACATGGTAGGTCAACTTGCTAGAGGCATAAAATTTTCATAAGAGCTCCAATTAAAATTTGTTTTGCACCATTGGAAATGTATTGATCTGTAGGATAACATAAAGAGGTATGAGCTAAATATGGGAAATTTTTTACCCCCAAAAATTGTTGGAAATATTGAGGGGGGGGGGTGTGAATCAATATTTATCACTTTTACCACTTTTAACCAAAATATATGTAAACATCAACTTTATCAATAGTATATCAGTTATTATTCCATTCAGTATATCATGAGTATATGACCATAAGAAAAAACATCACATCACATTGTACAATACAAAATAATTTACATGGAAACCCAAATGGGAGAAAACCACGAAAATATTTCTTATATGTCAAAAGAATACATTCATAGGAAGCACTAACTTCCAAATTCTCTAGCTCCAACTGGAAGGAGGTTCCAACCCCCTATTTACAGGCTCCAACTCCCTGATTTACCAACTACAACTAGAAGGAGGATCAAACCCCCTAGTTTATAGGCTCCAACCTGAAGGAAGCTCCAATTCCCTAATTCTCCGGCTCCAATAGGAAGGAGGCTACAACCCCCTTTCCCTGCCCCATCCTACTGCCCAGAAATATAAGTCTAGACTAACTTGTCACTACCACTGATATTTTCACTGATATATGAATTTGTCATTGTCTCATCAACCTAGCACTGATCAACCTGTCACTGTATCCAACCTGTCAATGTCTCATCAACCTGTCACTGATCAACCTGTCAATGTATCCAACCTGACACTATCTCATGAACCTCTAATTGATCATCAACCTGTGTGTCTCAACCATGTGTTACACCAAAAATATGTGCCATACCATGCATCAACTATGTACAAACATGCATCGATCATGTACCATATTATATGCCAAATGTAGATACCATAACATCAATGATGAGTAGCCAATCATATATCAAATCATGTACCATGTACTAGAGCATCAATCATGTATAAAACATGTACCATATACCATAACATCAATCATGTATAGACATGTACCATATCATCAATGAAGTCCCTTAAAATCCCAAATCATGTTCCTTATGCATATGCCACCATATATCAACTGTATACCTCAACCATGTATTAAAATCTCAAAGATATGTCTCTAATAATTAACCATAACAACCATGTAATATACTAGACTATATACAAGGGTAAACATCACTCAATTATGTAGCCAATATGTACTTCAATCATGCACCAATTCCTCAACAACATACCAAACATGCCTCAAGCATGTACCATAGCCATAACAAACATGTAACCCTTATTACATGCACATAAACATACCTGTAATCATGTAGTTGACCTGATACTCAATAATACTGACATGTAGCCTTTCCTCAGTCCTCAACAACCTGGTACTAGCATATTCCCCAATTATGTCATGTCCTCATGAGACTAAGACATGATGTCACATAGGGCATCATGTGACAAGCACTAGGCAACCCGTGGGGGTGCCTCGAGGGACACTAGTTGTTTGACCCATGGGGGTCATCCAAATTAGGGTTTCTACAAAAAACCCTAGTTCTCCTTTGTGATCCCAAAATTCTTACACTTCTCACTTTGTTTTTGCCTCATATTTCACGGTCACAAACTTTCCAATAGATCACTTATTCACATAGAGCATATTCAATAGAATTTGTGTGTGAATGTGTTTGTGGATGACTTCTTGAGGTGTATATATAATTTATCTAAGTACCCTCTTTCCTTAATTTTATGTATTATTTAACTTTATTGTTACAACTAATTTACCCTTTCATTAATGAATTGTAACTGATTAGGGGATTCTTAACCATTCTTCGGGGCTTCCAACTTCATGAGGTCATAACTCAACTATGAGGAACCACGTGGTGTACCACATACCATTAGAAATGGAATGATGCAAAATCTCCATCTATGAGGGTTTTATATATTCTTGAAGTGTTCTTCAACCTCATTTTCCTTGGTCAACTTCTGGCCTCATGATCACACCTATGGGTTTCTTGTAGACTTCTTCAAAGCATCTTCTCATGAGGGCCATGATTAAAGCTACACCATAAGGGGAACACTTTCAAGAATTATTCAATTATGCCCAATGCTTCTAGAGGCTTCGATACTTCCTCTAAACTTGACATCAATGACAATCAGTTTTCAAACAAAAATGTCGTTTGATACCAAAAAATGGCTCTAGAAGGTTTCAAACCCCAACTTTCCAAACTAATCCTTGTTGTTAAAATGACCTTGTAAGGTGATTCCTAAAAACAATTTTCCACTATGAAAGAATTGAGATAGATGAAAAATAATATAATGATCCAATTTAGATCATACCTCCCCATTTAGGGATGCTTTCGGTCTACCTTCTCCTTGGAGTACCACTTTGATTTTCCTGAAAGTTGTCCTTTCAACCCAACCTGCCAAAGGTCATGATGCAAAACCGTGTCCTCTAGCAACTCTATGTGACCATCTAATGCTAAGTCCTCGATGGAAGGTAGGACATGTTCCTCTTCCCGATCCAACATGGAAGGCTTGTAGAGTTTTAGATTCTCCACATTCACTACTAAGTAAATGCACATGTATGAGGGTAAAATAAGTCTGTAAGAATTATCTCCCACCTTTTCCAATATCTCGAAAGGTACATACTACAAAGCCTTGATATTCTTACCAGGACCGTGTAGTCTTTCCTTGTTAAGTTGTAACCAAAATTTGTCTCCCACTTTGAATGAATTCTTGGTTCTGTGTTGATCATGTCTAGGCTTGTATTTTCCTATGACTTCTTTAATGTCTCCTATACTTTCAAATATATTTTCCTAATATTCTCAACAATTTTGTATGCTCTCAATGAACATCTTGTGAGGTCCTCCCTCACTCCTCCTTGTTGTCCATATAAAACATCCAAGGGTGAAGGTGGTAAAAATGCAAAGCAAGTTTCAAAAGGTGGCTTAGCAATAGAAGTGTGGACAACTCTATTATAAGAGGTATGTATGTAGATCATATTTTCATCCCAATTATTCAGTTGCTTCTGATTGTCACCCCTCAAAAGTTGCACCAGATTCCTATTGACTATTTTGTCTATCCATTTGTCTATGGGGTGGATGGAATGGTGTAGATATCTTCAATTAGTTTCTATATTATCTCACAATGTATTCTAAAATGCACTGAGAAGTATGGTATCCTTGTCTAAGATGATTCTCCTTGGTATCCCAAAGTGCATCGAGACCTGTTCAAAGAAGATGTTGGCTACTTCCTGCACTCTTATGGTATTTTTACAAGGAATGAGAATGCACATCTTGTTGAACATGTCAACTACCATAAACATATAATCATATCCATTCATGGTTGTTGGTAAACCTCCCATAAAATACATGGAAATGATTTCTCAAGGTTGAGTGGGTATAGGCAAGGGATGATATAGACCTTGCTTCCTATTACTGGGCTTGTTGGTACAACAAAGTATACATACTCTAATATACCATGCTATATATTCTTGCATTCTAGGCCATTACACATTCCTCTATAAGTTGGAAAATGTCTTCCCAACACTAAAATGTCTTGCAACCTTGGAGGTGTGATCCTTTATGATAAGGTGTAGGAATTCATCCTTAGAGACACAGAGCTTGTCAAGATTCTATAGTAACCCATTATGGAAATAATAGTTATCCTTTTTGTCACCTTCATCTATATGAATTTGGCCTTGTAGCTATTGAAACACCTCCTTGAATTCCTCATATTTTGTGTATACCTCTTTGTATCCATCATGGGTAAAAGGCTCCATGTGCATCAAAGTTCCAAAAGATATAATATTGGATGTGGGTGGCCTTGAAAGTATGTTTTCCAAACCATTTGTGTTTCCCTTCTTCTACTTGATGACTAGATGATTTTTTTGTCAAAAAACCATTCACTTGTAATGTATGGTTTGTTGTAGCCTACTATGGGCCTACAAATAATGTAGCATAAGGTGATCTATGTGGGTTATATTCTCCATTTCCATCTGATAGTTTTTCCACTTCTTGATAATTTGAACCAAGTCATATATTTTCTTCTCATATGTAGAGTAGTTAAGAACTACCCCATGAAATATTTTAGAATGATAGGATGCATGCCTTCCTCCTTTCATAAAAAATCCTCCCATGCCATACCCACTTGCATTTTTCTCCACTTCAAAAGGATTTTACAAGTTTTGTAATGTGAGAAATGGTTCTTGACTAGTATTTCTTTTCATCTCATCCAAGTTCTTCTGCTGATTATTCCCCCACTAGAAACTCATACCACTTGTTGTTATGGCATGGAGTGGTGTAACTACTGTTGAAAATGAACCTATGAAATTATGCAAGTATTGTGCTTCCCCAACAAGGCTTCTCACATTAGTGAAAGTTGTAGGAACTAGACATTCCATGATAGCCTCCATCACTGGAGATCTATCTTGTGTTCCAATCCACCAATCACATACCCCAAATACACCAATTATTATTGAGAAAAATCACATTTATTGAGGTTACCCACCAAGTGGTGCTTCTTCAAAGTATCTAACACCTGCATCAGATATGGAATGTCCTCCTCCTAGGTATCATTATAAACTAGTACCTCATCCAAATAGACTATAAAAATTGAATCTAGATATGGGAATAATACATCATTCATCATTCTCATAAATGTAGTTGGTGGACTACATAAACCGAATGGCATGACCAATCAACTTTCCTTGTCTAGAAGGAATTCTTCTAGGTATATTCTTTCTTGATGCATACTTGGTGGTATGTCAATTTGAGATATGACTTGGTGAAATAATTTCCATGTTGCAACTGATCTAACATGTCATCTATCCTGGGTAGAGGGTACTATTTTTTTAGTGCAATATTTTTCACTGCTTTGTAGTCGATACACATTCACCAAGTCCCATCCTTATTTGGTAAAATTATGATAAGTGAACCACAAGGTGAGGTGCTTGTTTGAATCACACCCTACTCCAACATCTATGACAATTTCTTCTTCACTTCATTTTCTTTTAGAATAAACTATCTATACAACCCAATATTTGGAAATGGGGAATATGGAAATAACTTTATTTCATGCTCCACTTCCCTATTAGGTGGTATAATTTTAGGCTCCTATAACACTCCTCTACATGCCTCTAAAAAATCCTATAAATGATATTTCCTCTCTTTAGTAAACCCCTCTAAGGGTTCCTTTACTCCTATTGACTCATCCTCAGTTTGAATTTCTCTTAAGAAAAGTAAAACATATTTCTTAATGGAACTAATCAATTTATTAGCTTGGTTGCCACTTACTAGTGATATCTTTGAATTGTCTTTATCCATGTTGATGATGTAGGACTTCCCATTCTTGATTAGCTAGTATTAGTTGGCTCTTCATATGAATATTTCCTTCCTCATATACATGTAGGGGCTTCCAAGAACTACTCCACATACATCAAGGGTATTGGGTATGTGTTATATTCTTTTCATGACCAACTCGACGTGCTTAGTTATGTCAGGTGTAGAGGGGAGGTCATAGGGGGTGGAAATCCCCCTTGTACAATGAGTTACAAGGGGAAGGATCCCCTCAAAAAAAATTAGGGTGGTTTTTGCGTTAATTGTTTAGTGATTTTCAGCACACAGTTTTCTCTTTTGACATTTTTATGGTGCATGGGCAGATTTGTGGCTTAGCCCATGGTTTCTAATTTTGGTTAAGGAATTAGGGTTGTAATATAATTTGGGTTAATGGATTAGGGATTTTGGATGTCATGTGATCCCATATATATTGTATTATAAATAATGAAGTTGGAAGTTGATGAATAATAATTAGAGGTGTGTCTTCCTGGTTTGGGTTTCCAAGATAAATATATGTGTATATGTGTGATTGCAATTATGTTCTTTTCTATTTTTTAAGAATATGTGTGTGCATTGAATTACTATAAAAGGTTTAAAACTTACATTTGGTATTAGATCAGTTATTGAATTCAGGGGGATACCTTTGTGGGTATGGATTTGGCTCAGTTCTATGATAAACCTTGTTACAGTGGGAGGTTTGCAATATTGATTATTGTGGCAAAAAAGAAATGGTGAGCAGTTCAAAATATATATTGAAAAATTTAATAGGAGAATTTTTGAGTTGTGGAAGCTCAATATGGAATATATTTTGGTAGAAAAATATCAATATGGATCCAGGAACTACACCTATGGGAATTTCAATAGAAGACTATAAATAGTTGGATTGGAAGGAAAAGAGAAAAATATGGTCGTGTCTCTCAAATTTGGTATTATTGAATGTGTCAGGGAAAGATACAACTAAGGAATTATGGGATAAGTTAGGGGATTTGTATCAGTCTAAGTCCCTGGTAAAAAAATTGTTCCTATGGAAGAAGTTGTACAACCTGAAGATGAAAGATGGAGACTCGGTGATAGAGAATATATATGACTTCAATACTGTGGTAAGTTAACTATTGTCTATTGTTGGCCCTTGGTTATGGAAGGAAGTGAATATTGAGGAAGAAAAGGTCAAACATGAACTGCGCAGAAGACATAGTGACTGTCTGATCTAAAAATGAAGAAGACTTGAAATACTTGAAAATTATTGCAAGTGAATGTTATGTGTTTAAAGCAAATGGATTAGTTTACAACACATAGATTAAAGGATCACTTATGTAAAATACACATAGACAGTAGCATAATCAATGAACATAAGCACATAAACACAGCAATTTGATAAAGGAGTTCACCCCTCTCTTGGGCTACATCTCCTGGTCCAGCTTCCAATGGATCATTATTACTAATTGATCACAGTGCTCAAAAACATGACTTACAATGCTCAAACTGACAAATTGACTGCTCCAATGGCTTCAAAGCGTCCCAAAACCCCTGTCTGGGCTCTTTCGGCACCTCAATCGGTCGAAAAACGAAGAAGTTAGGCCTCCTAGAAGTCTCCCTCTTCAAGCTTGCTGTCTCTGCATCTAAAAAATGCACCCTTCTTGTTTGAACCTGGCTCACACGTAAATTTAAGCGTGAAAACCCAGCACTGAGTGCAACCGCGCCAATGGTGCAAACCGTAGGACGGTTAAGGGCGCGCCAGCCCCTAACCGCCTAGGAACTTGGGCATATGGCGAGTCATGTGACCACGTGTATGGAAAAAGTAGTTAATGGTTACAACGGGTGTAACTTCCTCGCGCTCCAGTCATATGTAAAACCACGGGCTATATAGAATAACCCCCCGCGCGTTTATAAACAATGGTATAGTTATACATATAACAAAAATTAAAACATGGGCTATGTTTAAACCCCGCGCCAGCCGTGGGTTCCATGGTATATATGTAACACAAATGACTGTGGGTAATATTACAATGGGTCACATGCTATGTAATAAGACCACGGGTCGGGGCTAAGCCCCGGCCCGACCCCCCTCCATTTTAAACATTAAACAAACTTAAATATGTTTGGCACCACATAGATAACAAGAACAATGCGGCGACACATTGGTCAACGGAGGTTTGTGAAGGCTTTACATAGTGGGGGAGGTCCGGGGGTCAAACCCCGCGGACTCCCATAATTTTACATACAACCAATTAATTCTGGGGTGCCACGTGGTAGCCCATGATTGGGCCACGTGGCACCCAATCATTGACCAACAAAACTGCCACATGTCGACATCCGATTCGACCATGCCAACCGACCAGATTCTACCATGTCACTTCCGTACAGTCGTACGGTTCTGCAACGTCAGACTGTACGGACCGTACGGACTGTACAGTCAGCACCAAAATTTTTGCCTGTTTGACTTGACGAACAGATCGATATATCTCTCGCTCTCAATGTCCGTTTGAGACGAAATCAGTTGCGTTGGGTTTTCAATGACGAGGCCTATGCTCTCGTCTGGTTTGAAGTGATTCCAAGCACTTTGAATTTTTGAGCAAAATTTGATCCCCTAATCACACGTCCCCATTGGGAAGCTTTTGGACCTCCAAAAGACTATTTTCAATCTATGTGAAGATGAGGGTATAGTTCCCTCACCCTTCCAACCTCAATCCACTTTGCCTTGCTTGGATTCGTCCCTTTAAGACCAACTCGTAAATACTCCACATTTCCTCGTTTTGAAGTTCGCATTCTCCTGTCAAGGATGGTGTCTTCCTGCAGTTCTGTTAGATACTCTGGAGAAAAATCATCTATGGAAGGAATCTGAACATGCTCTCCTTGATCATCAATCAAAGGAGGCTCATACAACTTCAAATTCTCAACATTAACAACTGCATACATCTGCATATAAGGAGGAAAATCTAAACGAAAAACATTGTTACCAACTTGTCAACAATCTTGAAAGGACCATATCGAATCGGTTTCAACTTTTTACCTTCTCCTTTAAGCCTCTCCTTGCTGATGTAAAGCCAAAATTGATCTCCAACTTGGAAACTGTGATCAACACGATGCTTTTCATGTCTCATCTTGTACTTGGCCTGACTCTTTTCCAACTGCTCTTGCACCACTTGATGTATCGACTGAATTTGTTCAATGAACTTCTCTTCCCTATCAATGTCATATTGACCATCGATAGCAATATCTTTCCCAAAGATAAAATCTAAAGGTGACTTGGTCAAATAGCCAAAACATGCTTCAAATGGCGATGTTTGTGTCGAAGAGTGCTTAGCTCGATTGTACGCATGCTGAATGTAGTGTAAATGCTCATCCCAAAGTTTAGAATGCTTGTTGCAATAAGCACAAAGAAGATGCACCACTGTACGATTTACCACCTCTGTCTGACCATTTGTTTGCGGATGAAAAGCTGTGCTTTTTTTAAGTTTAGTGTTCATGAGTGCCCATAAACTCGACCAAAAACTTCCAACAAATCGAGAATCCCGATCAGAAATAATGGACTTAGGAAATCCAAAATGCACCCAAACATTTTGAAATAACAACTGTGCCATTTGTTCTTTTGTTACCTGCTTAGTACAAGGCATCAAAATACACATCTTGCTAAAATGATCAACCACAACATAAAGATAAAAATGACCTCATCTCGACATAGGTAAACCACCAACAAAATCCATGAAAATACTTTCCCAAGGTCGAGAAGGAACTGGAAGTGGAGTGTACAAACCCAACTTTCGATTGCTAGGTTTACTTGTAGCACACAATGAACATCCTCGAACATATCGCGAAACACTTTCATTCATCTTAGGCCAGTAGCAGTATCTTTACAAATTAGCCACTGTCTTGCCTACACCAAAATGACCAGCAATAAGAGAAGAATGCACTTCTCTTATGATGTTGATTCTTTCCCCCTGTGGAATACACAACTTGCCAAGATGATACAAGAGATTATTATGCACATGATAATCCAATTCTTCAAAATGGTTAGAGTGGCACAAAGTTTCATACGCTTCTTTAAAATTAGTATCTAAATCATATTGCTCCACATAACTTTCATGCATTATAGGACTCTTCTTAAGGATAACTGAAGCACTAATAATAGGCCTTGAAAGCATATCAGCGACTTTGTTAAAAATGCCCTTCTTATACCTGATAACCAAATGAAACTATTGAAGAAAACCCATCCATCTGAAGTGCCTAGCTTGTTGTAGCTTTGTCTGTGATTGTA
>ML777257.1:496369-507153 GCA_009831015.1 Picea engelmannii
TATGGCCTAAGTAAATAAGTGAAGTTTTTCCAAATTCACATTTGGACAACTTCAAAAACAACTGTTATTTCCTCAAAACATCCAAAACTTGTTTCACATGTTCAATATGCTCTTCACGAGATTTGCTAAAGATCAAAATATCATCTAAGTAGACAATAACACAATCATCCATAAAAGGCCTTAAGACATCGTTCATAACCCTAATGAAAGTAGCAGGTGCATTGCAAAGTCCAAAAGGCATTACCATCCATTCAAACAAACCTTGTTTAGTCTTAAAAGCTATCTTCCATGTGTCGCCCTCAGCAATCCTGATCTGATGATAACCACTCCTTAAATCTAAATTAGTGAAATATTTGGCATCTTTTAATTGATCAAGCAAATCAACAATTCTTGGAAGAGGATAACGGTTTTTAACTGTAATTTTGTTCAAAGCCCTGAAATCAACACACATTCGCCACGTACCATCTTTCTTTGGAACTAACACAATTGGAGATCCACATGGTGAAGAACTTGGTACAATAATCCCTTTGTCTAACAACTCCTTAATTTGTTTTTTAATCTCATCATTTTCCATAACTGACATTCTATACATAGCAATGTTTGGAAGTGAACAATCTTGTTGTAACTGAATTTCATGTTGGATTCCTCTTTTTGGAGGCAACCCCTTAGGTTCTTTAAACATGTCATCATACTGATTAACAACTTCAAATAGACTGGATTTTAACTTTTGATCACAACCTTGAAATTCTTCGTTCTCAACATCATTTTTAGGTTTGATCATTAAGAGAACAAAATTCTTACTAGCATTAACTAACCTCTTCATTTGCCCTGCATTTATGATTGATAAATTCATCTTCTTAGTGTGAGCTCTAACAATGTACTCAACCCCATCTTTAAACAAATGATACTTATTCTCCTGACGATAGAAAATAGATTTCCTATCATACAAATACGAGCTTCCCAACACAATACCACATGTATCCAACGGAATCACATCAAGCTCTACCTCATCAATGAAATTCGCAGTTATAGCAAACCTAAGTTTACACTTCCTGGTTACTTGTAACTTAGCATTATCACATATCCAACCAAGAGGGTATGGCTTAGGATGTGGACTTGTTTCCAACTTAAGTTTCTTAACAGCCTCTTCAGAAATAAGATTTTCTTGTGATCTAAAATCAAATAACGTGTCTATCTTAGTATGTTTTGAAACAACCCTTATATGAAAAAGTTCAATTCTCATTTTCTCTTGTTGAGTTACATTGACATTAGCATTACTTGAAGAGCTATTACTTGCAATAGAACTATTACCTTGGTAACCCATGGTTGTGATCTTCGTCTCATCACCAGAATCCGAACCTAAGTCTTGTAGAATAGTCACAACAGTCTTTGACTTCCCTTTGTCGTTGTTGTTGCCAAACTTTTTGGGTCTTCTTTCAGGATGAAGCTTCCAACAATGGTATTCATCATGGCCGTCTTTTGAACAATGTTTACATGTGAACTTTTCTCCCTCCTTCTTCACAACAGCATTCTTCCTGCCATTACATTTGAATTTGTTCTTTCCCTTGTCTCCATGGCTGTATGTCTTCTTGAAACCCTCATGAGCATCATTCCTTCCCCTTGCTTCCAAATGAGTAGCCTGTACACAAACTTCATCTAGATTCAAAGGATTAAACATGAGTATAGTATGCCTCAAATAACTATGCAAAGCACCAATATATTTGAGCAATGTTTCCTGTGAAGATAAATCAACTCCCAAAACCAAAGCTCTTCTCCTAAATTCCTGAGTAAAACTTTGTACATTCTGTCCTTTAGCTTGTCTAAAATTTTGCCATTCCATAGTTTCCTTTTGTTTATATGCCAATGGATAAAATTGTTTTTTAATTGCTATAATGAAATCATTCCAAGAAAGAAAAAAATTTCCATGCTTTTTCATTTCCTCCTGAGTCTTATATTCCCACCAAATAAGTGTTGAACCATCTAATATTAATGAAGCAAGCTAAATTTTGGTTTCATCATCTTGAATCTTTTGTATTTTAGAATATACTTCAATTTGACGTATCCAATTATCTAACTTTTTAGCGTTAACTTCTCCATTGTAAATTGGCAATTCAAATTTTATATGAAGCTTTAATGAAGGAATTTGTGAAGGAGTTTTACCATGCCCCTTTGGAGAATTCAAAAGATGTTTCAAACTAGTAGTAGAAGAAGAAGAAGAATATGATGATGGAGGAGGAGAGGGTGGTGGAGAAGCACCATTCCCTCCATTTCCGCCTGGAGTTTTGTCACCAACGCCTCCCTTATGCATGGAAGGGTTGGAGCCTTCACCCTGCGACAATATGTTCTGTTCCATCAAGATCTTCATCATATCTCTCAACTCCATGACAGCCTCTTTGAGATCTTCATTTTCAGCTGGAACACGTTCATGACTTTCTGCACGAGCCATGCTTGGTGAATGTCTCTCTGAAACTTGCGGTGAATGAATCTGCTTCCTCCTTGTCGGATGAGAACTTGGCTCCACAAGTTGACCTTCTCCTCTTGTGAGTTTCAACCTTGTGAGCATCAGAAACAAAACTTGCAAACAATCAAGTCTTCAAAACTAGTGCTCTGATACCAACTTGATCTAAAAATGAAGAAGACTTGAAATACTTGAAAATTATTGCAAGTGAATGTTATGTGTTTAAAGCAAATGGATCAGTTTGCAACACATAGATTAAAGGATCACTTATGTAAAATACACATAGACAGCAACATAATCAATGAACATAAGCACATAAACACAGCAATTTGATAAAGGAGTTCACCCCTCTCTTGGGCTACATCTCCTGGTCCAGCTTCCAATGGATCATTATTATTAATTTCTCAAAGTGCTCAAAAACATGCCTTAAAATGCTCAAACTGACAAACCAACTGCTCCAATGGCTTCAGAGCGTCCCAAAACCCCCATCTGGGCTCTTTCGGCACCTCAATCGGCCGAAAAACGAAGAAGTTAGGCCTCCTAGAAGTCTGTCTCTTCAAGCTTATTGTCTCTGCATCTACAAAATGCACCCTTCTTGTTTGAACCTGGCTCACATGCAAATTTAAGCGTGAAAACCAAGCACCGGGTGCAACCGTGCCAACGGTGCAAATCATAGGATGGTTAAGGGTGCGCCAGCCCCTAACCGCCTAGGCACCTGGGCATATGGCGATTCATGTGACCACGCGTATGGAAAAAGTAGTTAATGGTTACAACGGGTGTAACTTCCCCACGCTCCGGTCATATGTAAAACCACGGGCTATATAGAATAACCCCCCGTGCATTTATAAACAATGGTATAGTTATACATATAACAAAAATTAAAACATGGGTTATGTTTAAACCCCGCGCCAACCGTGGGTTCCATGGTATATATGTAACACAAATGACTGCGGGTAATATTACAATGGGTCACATGCTATGTAATAAGACCACGGGTCGGGACTAAGCCTCGGCCCAACCCCCCTCCTTTTTAAACATTAAACAAACTTAAATATGTTTGGCACCACATAGATAACAAGAACCATGCGGCGGCACATCGGTTAGTGGAGGTTTGTGAAGGCTTTACATAGTGGGGGAGGTCTGAGGGTTGAACCCTGCAGACTCCCATAATTTTACATACAACCAATTAATTCTGGGGTGCCATGTGGCAGCCCATGATTGGGCCATGTGGCACCCAATCATTGACCAACAAAACTGCCACATGTCGACATCCGATTCGACCATGCCAACCAACCAGATTCTGCCATGTCACTTCCATACGGTCGTACGGTTCTACCATGTCAAATTGTATGGACTGTACAGTCAGCACCAAAATTTTTACCTGTTTGACTTGACGAACAGATCTCTATATCTCTTTCTCCCAACGTCCATTTGAGATGAAATGAGTTGTGTTGGGTTCACAACGACGAGGCCTGCGCTCTCATCTGGTTTGAAGCGATTTCGAGCACTTTGAATTTTTGAGCAAAATTTTATCCCCTGATCACTGTCACTGGGTCAAAGTAAGAAAAAGAGAAGAAAAGATGGAGTGAAGTACGGAAAAGCAAGTCGTTGAATGAGAATATCAAGGATGATAGATCAAAAAGAGAAAAGAATCGTAGACAACTCAGCAAGAAGAGAAAACCACCATTGGATGCTTTGGATCACCGCGCAAGAAGGGAGGAAAGACAGGTTGGCGAAGCCCTAAAAACATGGGTCAAGTTGACCTAGGGTTTTAGACACCTAGGGTTTTGGGTAATTAGGGTTTTGACACCTAAGTTTCAACCTAAGGTTGTCGGTGAGGGACTATAATGTATAAATAGAGGTCGAGAGAACCTAGGTCGGGTGGGTACTAGTGTTGGGTATTGATATTGATTGTTTTTGGTTGAGATATTATTTTAATGTGAGAGAGAGGAGTGTTGAGAGTGAGAGCCTTATGGTATTGTAAGATCTTCAGCTGGGTGCAAAGATCAAGATCTGTAGTTAGTTGTGTAGGAAGGTGGGAGATAGAGAGAAGAAGAGAGAAGATCTGCTGACTAAGAGTGTAGATCAGAACTGTAAACTTTATCTTAATATATCATAAGCATAGTTCTGTGGATGTAGCCCTAGAGAGAGGGTGAACCACATATATTTTGTGTTGTATGTGTGATTGATTCCTGGATCTATGTCATTGTTATACTTTTATTTTCATTATTGTGTTAGATCAAATGTATAGCTTCATAGAGTAGATACAGTAGATAAGAGATATATGAATGTTGCATTATTGTTGTATTAGTTCCACTTGATATTCCCTTGGCTATAGACATCTTTGTCTTGCAACCCCCCTCTTAGCTGCTTCGAGTGAGACTGCATCTGCTTCGCAGGTGTTGCCGAAAGGGCCAGTAGCTAGGGCTTGTTAGTGCGCTCTTGGAGTGAACCTCAGGTCTACCCCTATGCCAACAAATGGTTCCATTGCTGGGACTAGAATCCTTTTAAGGGAATGTCAATGTGGTTCCCATCAAAGAATGAGATTCAAAAGTGGATAGAGGATCAAGAGAGGGACTTCGTTGAAGACCAGAACAAAAACCCTAAACTGAGTACTGAAGATTGGCTACAAAGATACATCTTCACCAACATTCACGAGATCTTCTTTGGGGGAATCCACCAAGAGTTGCTTGAATGGTTGGCTAGGTTAGTCGATACCCAATTTGAGATTAGATCTAGACCTCCTATGGTTTGGATGCCGGCATTGATCCAGAAGGCCAAGAGAGTTGACAATGTTGTATCCAGAGCAGTAGATCATTGGTTGGATAGTACCATTGGAGGTTATAGCACCAAGTTTGTTGTTGACAGAAAAAAATTGTATAGCCAAGCAGAGAGATACTTTTTCAAAGGACCCAAAGGAAATATTTTTCACTTTCTAAAGTTGAGAATCAAGATGCTCTTGCATAAAAACCACATCTTGAATATACAATAGATTGGTCGGACCTGAAAAGGCTAATGTTCAAGATCTCGGACAGCGACATCGACACAGAAGAAGGACATATGCATAGTGGGAAAGTATTATGAGGATTTCACCTTGAGAACTTGGTTAAGAAAAAATACGGAGAAGAGGGTTTCTACAGTGGAGAAGAGGTAGATCTAACCGATGAAGAACATTCAAAGCCCACCAGAATAGAAGAAGGGGAAGCTGAAGAACTTCGCCAAAGTGAGCCATAAACCTTAGGAACTACGAAGACTACTGAAGTAAGTAACATGAATCTTCCTATTGTCTCAACAGTACTTAGCAGTCAAAATAGTCAGAACCACCAGAGTCCTTAGAGAACTCTTACTAGTAGATTAGCAACCACTCAGACAAGAAGCCTAGTCAACTCTATGGTAGATGAAATGAGGCTCCCTATATTTAAAGGAGATGGATCTGAAGATCCAGATCAGCATTTGCTTCTATGTGAAGTCGTATGGAATATTAAAAGTATCACCGACGAAGCCATCAAGAGAACCTAGTTCAACACTACGCTTAGGGACCGCGCATTGAGCTGGTACATGAAACTTGTCCAAGGACTGACACAGCCTAAGCCACTGAACGAGATCAAGAATGTGTTGATTGCATATTTCAAGAAACCTAAGTTGGAGTCACAATGTATTACAGAGCTAAAAGAGATCAAACAAAAGGTAGCAAAACCGTTTTGGGAGTTCAACCAAAGATTCAAGACCCTAACAGGCTGATTAACTTTTAAGATCCCCGATGAATAGAACAAACACTGGTTCATCGTTGCGTTGTTACCACACATCAGAGTCTCTTTGATGCAATAGAATATTGTATCGTAGGCATAATCTTTGGAAATCGCCATGAAGCTTGAATCAACACCTATGGGAGAATCGAGCTCAGGCATGAGCCAGATCTTGAGTCAGCTAACCAGTTTGTCTTTACAGGTTGAGGATATGAAGAAAGATAAGGGAAAAGACAAAATGGAATATGTATGGTGTGTGAGATGCATATCAAAAGGACATTGTCCCTTATTTCATGAGTATTTGGCCTCAGGAGCACCGAGCCCCTTAAAGAAAGTTAACCTAACCTGGTGTGATGTTTGCAGAAAAAATCATCACTCAGGTGAGTGCTATTACATGTAGAAGTATGTTCAGACACCCACAAACTTGTATTTCACATTCTGTAAATCAATGGGGCACAATGATCGATATTTTAGAGCTTACAATCTCATGCATGAGAGGTCACGAGACATATACAAGATTCAAGGTGAAGTACAACAAGAAGGAAATACTCTGCAGTACAACTCTCCAGGGAGAGGAAAATTCACTCCTCGTGGTGGATACAAAGGACAAGGATGAGGAGGAGGTATGGGTCGAGGCTGAGGACAAATAATCTATTATAACTATGCACAGCCAAGACACTTAGCAAGGGATTGTCAAAATATTTGCACAACCTATAGTTATTGTAACTCTTTTGAGCATGTCATAGAACAATGCCCTATGCTACTGGCTAAGCTTCAGAAAATATGAGGGCCCCAACATAACCCATAAGTGCAGCTGATATATGAAAAACCATGCAAAACTGAACCTAGAGTCATTGTCATTACTCAAGGAGGTGTTGCTACAAGAGAGGATAGAACAACCCAAAGAAAGATCACAGAAGATTCAAGTATCATGAAAGTTGAGGAGAAGACTCAGGCTTTTGATGCAAAGAAAGAAAGACAAATCTCTGAGGAAGCAAGAAAGGAGTTCAAGAGGAACCAAGGATCCTCATCTAGAACACAACCAGAAGTAAAAGAGTACAAAATGCCTCAAGCATTTGATCAATCAGCTGCGCATAAAGAAGGAAAAGAGGAAAGTATGCTCATCTATTTTTTGTACACTTGTCTTAAATTAATTCAGGATGAGAAAGTTGTACAAGAGTTACAGAACCTAATCAGGTAGTATGATGTAGGAAAGCTAGACCCCTTGCTGAATAGGGCAGTACACTATATTGGTAAGAAGAGAAGAACAAACAAAGAATTCCATTTGAATGCTCAAATAGGAGAGTATGATATAGACTATGTGGTGCTCGGCTTAGGGTCGGAGCTCAACGTCATGACGAAGCAAACTTGGGCACTGATGGGAAAACCCAAGCTGATATACTCCCCTATCAGGATTTGCATGGCTAATCAACAAGCTGTCAGCCCATTTGGATGATTGGAGCATGTCCCCATGGACATCGACGGAGTTAGAACCTTTGCATACTTTGAGGTAATTGAAATTGTTGATGATAGCTACCCTTACCCTGCATTACTAGGAATTGATTGGGCCTTCAACAATTTTATTGTGGTCGATTTAAAGAAAAGAAACATTACATTTGAAGGAGATGGCCTTAGGGTCATTGCACCCTTAGATCTAGATGAAGGTCCACTATATACAGAGCCCGTCAGAGAAGAAGACTATGCATATGAGTTGGAAAAAATCTATAAATTAACAGCCCGACAACAGGATTATATCAACCTTACTGCTGATGGGAATCTAAGTTGGTGAAGTGACAACGTGTGTTCATCAGATTCAAAAGAAGCACTAGAGAACTGATAGAACCAGATGTATGAAGTATCCACAAGGTGATGTGCTAGACTAACCAGAGAAGTTCATTGGATTGGTACAACAACAAGTAACTTACCTACCTTTGATGGTCTGAATCCTTTAGAATCCTTCTTGATGGACTTCGAAACAATTGTACCAACACAATGAAGGTTGTTGACTATGGACAAGGCTCTAAAAGCTACACCTGCAAGATGGCAGGGGACACATAAAAGCAATATCATAGACTTGACACAATGTCGAACCTTGATGACAGCGTAGTTTTCAACACAAGTAGGAAACTGCGAAGTGAGGTTGTAATATCCCTCGGCCAAACCCAAATGTAAATATAATCCAAGAATATTTAAGTTGGTGAGTTGTTTGGACATCAATTTTGTAATACACCTTTCATGGCATAGTGCGTGCATATACTGCGCAGTAAAGGGATGTAATGTGCACATTTCTGAATACTGCACGAAGTAACTAAGGTGTGTGCAACCTTAAAGATAGAGGATATAGTGCACAGTAACTAAGTGAGCACGATACTAAGGTCAGTGAACCTTTGTGTATATAATATCCATTATAGGCTGGTGAGCCAGTATTATAAGCCGAAATGCTTATGTCTTGGAACTAGGCCAACGTTCCTAGATGTTAAAGGCTAGAGCACCTACTTTGTACACGACTCATGACTAATATAAAATATATCACTGCGCACAGAACGACCACGATAAAAGAGATGGGGAACTAAACTTCACCAGTTAGGGAAAGGGAGGGCCAAAAGTCAAGGGAATATTATATTAATATTTCCTAAAACATAAAGTATGGATTTAGTTTATCCTAAGTTCTAAAGTTGGGGACAAGTGGACAAAAGTAACTTCCGATATGACAAGTGTCAAGTTGGGGACATGCATTCATATCATGGGGAAAATTAACTCAAAGGGAATTTTTCTCACAGAGACCTTACGAACGGGAAGGGGGGGAAACCAGTAGGTTGACCATCATTGTTGGGGACAAAGAGTTCACAGTGAATCCAAAACACACTAAATTATCTAGTCAATGAATCCATGACCATTTTCACTCATACATTTTGTTATCCTTGAGACATACATTTCACCTTTCTGAATCTTGTTTCCCCATCCTTTTGGTTGGTGTACCTGGTTACCTTGGAGCAGGATTAAAGAAACGGGTTGAAGGGCCCATGAGGAGTTCTCTGGGTGAGAGAATTACTGGGAATTGATTTTTGTAGGTGCTAAAATGCAGCTACATTGTTGTGAGACTTTCGGTCCGGCCTGTTGCTGAAGCCCTAGAAGGGAAGTGGGGCAGCCGAGGGACTGTTGAGAAGAGAAGGAGCACACTTCCTTGGGTGGGACAGGCATGTGGGGAAAGAGAGGTTGTAGGCTGTTAGTTGAGTGAGCACCTAAGACAGATTCTTTCCTATTGTCCATGAGCCATAACCTAGATAGGAATCTCTTTACCCTAGGTGGAGTTCAGTCAAAGCTCGGGGGTGATTCACTGTTGAGAGTGATGAACAGTGTAGTCTATGGATGGGAGGTTCGTGGAAGGCCTATAAGCAATTGGTGACAGTCTTTCTAAGATAAGTACCAATTGTATGATATATGGATATGTTATTTTGTTATTTACATGCCCATGCTATGATTTTATCATATATGTGATTATGATTGCTTATGTGCTTATGGGTATGTCCTGTAAATGATGCAGATCAATAATTATAGTTATTTTAATATAAAAGTCATATGTTACAGAAAGTAATTGTTTGTTTATGTTTAGATGTAAAGCTTCCATGAGCGTGTTGTGTGTATATGTTTTAGTTGCATGCAGTCTAAAAAGTAAATTTCAGTGGCATTTATTAGTTGACTACTGGGTATGCTACCATATGTTCCGCAGTATGGGAACGAAAGTGTTCTTTACAGTAACATGGCCCAGCCTGATGGCTTCGAATGCTACCGACTGGCATCAGAGCATGAGTGGATGCTCTGGAGTGACGTACCCCAGCCTCAGGTTGGTCAGCGGGGATCGTTACAGTTTGGTATCAGATCCTTAGTTCAACACTGAGCTTGGATGGGCTTGAAGGGTGCAATTGAAGTGTATGTTCACAGAAAAGTAACTTCGAAGTGACCAAAATTAGAGTCATAGAGTGTCCTTGGAAAAGGTTGGCATACTAGTGTGCGTGGTAAGTTTGGAACCACGCAGGAAACCATGGAATACGAGTGTGCGTGGTAAATTGTGGCGTCGCACGGAATATTATTATGTGTATATGCACATGCTAAAATTTTCCTTGCATGGTAATCACACACCTATTAAGGTGCACATGGGGTGGGCAAGTATTTCTTAATGCAAAGGAGTTTTGTTGGTACGTGCATAAGTATGAGTATAAGTTGTTTCACGACAATGTATTCAGTAGTGTTGATCCAGGTAGATATCGGTGGCCACCCACCTTTTCCAACTGGCTCAAAACAGTTTTCTGGCAATTTTGGCAATTTACTATTTTTAGCAGGTTTTAACTTCCGGGGCCATTTTGAGGGCCTAAATGAAGTTTTTTTGCGATCGAGGTTCTCAATGATATCCAAACGCATTATTGAGCCCCAAAAATGAATCTCCTCGACGATACCTTTCCAACGAGCTATCACACGCCTAAAACAGAGATCGTATGCAAAAGTTACGACCCCGGGAAGTTGATGTACTAACTTACCCAAATGGGGCCCACATGACTTTTGGCGCTTCATCTCCTAGGGTT
>ML777257.1:512631-581614 GCA_009831015.1 Picea engelmannii
AAAAGGCCTCTAGAGCCTCATTGTAATCATCTTCTCACGGATGCGAGTAGCAGCCACATCTCTTCTCAGAGATAAGCTACCAGTGCCCTAGCTAGTTTATTTCCATTCTATCTGTAAGCATATTTCAGTCATTTGTTATTAATTAAATGAAGTCTTATTTCTGTTGCAGCTCTGCATTTATGTGTATTTCTGTATTTCAATGTTTTCTTACATAAATCCGGATCAAGTGTGCATATATATTTGAGCGTGAAGGAGTATGTTAAACTTGACATGGTGCATGCATAGGACGAAAATGCATGTGGAATATCGGTGTGCAATATTGAAGATGTGCGCAGTGGATATTGGTGCACAACGCCAGAGTAGTGCGTACAAGTAGTCGGTATGATGAAGAAAAAATGCAAAGTAGATTTAGGTGCGCGGAGAAGCGTTTACCTTGTAATATTGGTATGCTTGATAATATAAATGAACAAGACAAGTTAATGCACGTGAATTCACTTGGAAAGTGATCTAGGTGGATATCGATGGCCACCCACCTTTTTCGATTGGCTCAAAACAGTTTTCTGGCAATTTTGACAATTTACTATTTTTAGCAGGTTTTAACTTCCGGGGCCATTTTGAGGGCCTAAATGAAGGTTTTTAGAGATTTAGGTTGTCAATGATAGCCAAAGGAAGGATTGAGCCTCCAAAATGAATCTCCTCAATGATACCTTTCCAACGAGCTATCATACACCTAAAACAAAGATCGTATGCAAACATTACGACCCCAGGAAGTTAATGTACTAACTTACCCAAATGGGGCCCACATGACTTTTGGCACTTCATATCCTAGGGTTAGGTTTTTGGATGTCTAGGGTTTTTGGCATTCCTGTTTATTGTAAAAATGCCTTCAAAGCCTCATTGTAATCATCTTCTTGCGAATGCGAGTAGCCGTCACATCTCTTCTCAGAGATAAGCTGCCAACATTCTAGCGAGTCTTTCACTCTGTATTTTTACAATCTCTGTACATTTCTTTCATTAATAGAAATCGTGTATTTTTTTGTTTATGGTTGCATCTCTGATACATTTATGTTATATTATTGAATATCTGTGATATCTCTATGCATTTCTTTATTATATCTCTGATCTCATTTCATGCCGAAAATAATCTGGATCAAAAGGCGAAGAGTCTGAGTTTAAATTGAATAATAATAAAAGAAAAATAAACACATAACCACATTGAAGCATTAATTAAAAAGCATTCCAAATTTTAATTTCTTCCGATTTAGACAGATGAAAATAAAATATAAGATTACAAGAAAAACTTATTATAAAAGAAAACAAGAGTCATAACATCACCGGATAGAAATTGTAATAAAACAGTCTAAAATTCGTTTTTGTATTTATATAATCATATTAATCACAAAATTACAAAAGGGTGATAACAATAGTTAGCCTGTTGTAAAAAGGGTCATTGAAGAACATGCCTATCATCTCTTGTACTCTTTACCTTTGCTATTGGCTATTCAAAATTTGTTGAGACATGCTTATCTTAGTTGAAGACTTACTTCAGCTTAGCAATATATGCCTTTAAAGAGGAGTCTAACCAAACTGGTTGATTTTCTCCAACACTTTCGACCACTTAAACTGTAGATTCCTCCTTCTTATGTCACTTACTCCGTTTCTTCTTAGCGACTGGCCTGTTGATGACTAAATCCTTTATAATGGGATTCATCCTAACTTCCAATCGTGAGTCTATAACCGACTTTGTGTGGAACTTAGTTGCTATAAGGTGCGCAAGGACACTTTCCTCCTTATTTGCAGGAAAGCCTAGCATGTTGCTCGAATAACCATTCTCAGTCGACTTAGCTTTGTCCATGTATCTCGGGTTGGGGATACCGAAATGTGTATTTACAGAGAGCAGGAAGTTGGTCAGCTTGAAGAATACTATGGTTATGGATATGCAGATATCTTCATACTTGGGGAGTGGTAATTATAGAATTCCATTTATGAAGCACATACATATTACGTACAAAGAGCATTGGGTTGCCATGCTCGGCCAATCCATTTTGAATGATTAGATTTTGAATTCATTACATGACGGTGTTTAGTTGATGTCACATGGATGTGAAGTACCGAACGAGTGAAGCAGGATCATCTGAATACCCATCGCCCACTCCACGAGTGGTGAATTTAACATGTTGAGACACGTAATACCATGTTTTGGCGAAAGTGTTTTCGACAAAACCACCTTCTTGTGAGAAGTGTATCTCATAAGACACTGGGTGTCAGTGTTCTTGAGACTTGGGTCTTATCTAGAATCGTCGTGGTGATAACACCAGGAAACTAGGAGTGATAATGTTGATGTGTATGTTAAATTGAAATGGTGCATATTCTCATGAATTTTTTATTGGTTAGTCTGATTAGTTTCAATGGTTGAACGTTTTGCAGAATTAACAACAACTCGGTCAGGTCAGACTAGTGTAGAATCCATAGGAATGGAAGAGGCACAGGGGAATTACAGTCATCCAAAGAAGAGCATAGGGATGGATGTCCATTTGGGCATGGAAGTAATGAACTCCAACGAACATGGAGAAGAAAGGAATGAAGATATAAATATGGCTAAGACCATTAAGAATTTTCAAAAGGATGTCTAAAGCCATAAATCTGATAATGAAAGGCTTATGAAATCCAAAGAGCAGCAGGACGACTTCAACACGAGGCTATTGGAAGGTTTGAACATAATAGAGAAGAAATTGGTTAAGGAGAGTGACTCAAGTAGATCTGAGAGTCACAAATCTTCAGAGGAGAAGGGAGAAGTAAAAGGTGCTAGTAGACATCACCATCATCCCCATAGGCATTCCCATAAGAGAGGTGACAACAACTCAAGTCTATCCCCTATCGGAAGGTATAAGAGATCTGGGGTGGATGATTTGTGAGGAGAAATGAACAAAATCAAACCTCCTACATTTGATGGTGAGCACAAGAAGGATGAAGATGCCGAAACATGGTTGCTAGGCATGAGGAAGTATTTTCAATTGCATAATTATTATTCTCATGTTGAAGGTAGAATCGTTATCTATCAACTCAAAGGAAAGGACTCCATGTGGTGGGATCAACTTGTCCAAGTACAACACATTGTAGAGAAAACTGTTACTTGGAGAGAATTCAAGAAGTATTTTGAGAAGAAGTACTTGACTAAGAGATACTATGACAAGAAAATGAAATAGTTCTTTGAACTCAAGCTTGGAAGTATGACCATAGATGAATATGAAAGAAGGTTTCTGGAACTGTTGAAGTATGTCTCTTTCATTAAGGATGAGACAGTCAATATTCAATGATACTTAAGTGGATTACCATCGTTCATCAGTGAAAAAATACAGTATGATGATCCCAAGACATTAGAAGAAACCATAAGGAGAGATAAATGGTTATATGACCAGCTGAAAGCAAGGCCAAATTTCCAAAAGGCTTGGGAAGACAATAAGAAATACAAGATGGATCAGAGGAAGAAGGGAGCTAAGACACCATTCTTCAGAAATAATCCACAACGACAGCAAATGTATAAGGAAACTAGAGTGATTGACACAGGGATTCAAGGGCCAAGGCAACCACCTATGCAATGTTGGGGTTGTAAAGGAGACAATACATTCAAAGATTGTCCTCACAGAGGCAAAAAAGGTAAGGTTGTTCACAATGAACAACGAGCTGAGACAGTAGAGGACATGGTAAGAAATGTGCCAAGGATTTATGCAGCCCTAGACAACAAGAAAGCAGAGTATCAGTACCACATGATTGAAGTGGAAGGTATGATCAACAACAAAACCCTTACTATTTTAATTAATTAAGGAGATATCCATAGTTATATAGACCCTAAGATGGTGGAAATTTTGCAATTTCCAAGAAGCAAGCATGGGAAATCCTGGTTGGTGCAACTGGCTACATGAGCCAAAAGAAAAGTTAATGAGATGGTTAAGTCCTGCCTCATGGACATGAATGGAATAAATACCAGGGAAGATTTGAACATCTTACCCTTAGGTTCCTATGACTGTTTAATTGGGATGGATTGGTTGGACCCAGATCATGCTCTATTAGATTGTCATAACAAAGAATTCACTTTCTTGGATGAAGAAGGGAACCAAAGGAAAGTGTAGGGGATTCCCAGGGCAGTAACCATTAGAGAAATTTCAGCATTGCAACTGAAGAAATGTTATAGAAGAGGATGTCAAATATTTGCAGCTCATATGGAGGAGACACCTGAAGGCAAGGTGCCAAATTTGGAGAATTATGCAATCCTGAAAGAGTTTGAAGATGTATTCAAGGAAGTACCAGGACTACCCCCAGGGGGAGACATTGATTTCTCTATAGATTTGATGTCTGGAGCAACGCCATTATCAAAGACTCCTTACAGAATGAGTACACCAGAATTGAAGGAGTTGCAAATGTAGCTTGAAGAAATTCTGAAGAAGGGGTATATACGCCCAAGTGTATCACCTTGGGGTGCCCCGGTCTTGTTTATGAAAAAGAAAGATGGAATGTTAAGATTGTGCATTGACTTTAGACAATTGAATAAAGTGACTGTTAAGAAAAAATATCCTCTACCAAGGATTGATGACCTCTTTGATCAATTGAAGAATGGAAGGATATTTTCAAAGATAGACCTCAGATCACGATACCATCAGGTAAGAATTAAAGAAGAAGATATTAGCAAGACCTCCTTCAGGACAAGTTATGGTCATTATGAGTTCACAGTGGTACCATTTGGATTATCAAATGCACCAGTTGTTTTCATGTGCTTAATGAATGGTGTTTTCTGAGAGTATTTGGACAAGTTTGTCATTGTCTTTTTGGATGACATTCTTATATATTCCAAGTTAGAGGAAGAGCATGAACATCATTTGAGGATGGTGTTGCAAGTATTAAGGGAAAATCAGTTGTATGCCAAATTGAGCAAGTGCTCATTTTATCATAAACAAATTCATTATTTGGGGCATATCATCTCAAAAGATGGGATAGGAGTGGACCCTGAGAAGGTAGAATCCATTAGAGAATGGTCAATTCCAAAGAATGTGACAGAGGTTAGATCTTTCATGGGCCTTGCAGGTTACTACAAGATATTCATTGGAGGATTCTCAAAGATAGCACACCCAATCACTTCCTTGCAAAGAAAGGGTATGAAGTTTCACTGGACATTGGACTGTGAAAGGAGTTTCCAACATTTGAAACAATTATTGACAAGTTCTCCAATACTAAGGATTGCAGACCCAAATGAAGATTTCATTGTATGCACAAATGCATGTAATGAAGGACTGGGTGGACTCCTCAGTCAAAATGGATTCGTAATATCTTATGAATCAGGGAAGTTGAAAGAGCATGAAAGAAACTATGCCACTCATGATTTGGAGTTGGCAACCATAGTGCATGCCCTGAGGAAATGGAGACACTACCTCATGGGAAAAAGGTTTGAGTTAAGAACATACCACAATGGTTTGAAATATTTATTTGATCAACCAAATCTAAATTCTAGACAAAGAAGATGGTTAGAATTTCTAAGCGAATATAACTTTGATATAAAGCATATCAAAAGAAAAGAAAATAAAGTGGCTAATGCACTCAGAAGGAGGGTGCATGAGCTTCATGCTACAACCATCAGCATGTATCAGACTGATGTTAAAAGAAAAATTATGGAGGCTACAAATACATATCTGTAGTATAGAGAATTGATAGCAAAACTACAGCAAGGTAAGACACCATAGAAGATGGATATTTATAAGTTGGGAGTAGATGGAATACTGCTGCACAAGAACAAAAATTTTGTACCAAATGTCCAGGACTTGAAACATATAATTTTGCATGAGATGAATAATTCTCCTTATGCAAGGCACCCTGGATATCAGAAAACCGCAACAACGGTCAAGAGCCAATACTTTTGGCCAAGTATGAAGAGAGAAATTGCAGAATACATCGCTAGGTGTATGGAATGCAAGAAAGTTAAAATAGAGCATAGGAACCCAACATGATTGCTGCAACCTTTGCCCATTCCTGAATGGAAGTGGGAATTGGTGACAATGGATTTTATTACGGGATTGCCCAGAACAGGCAAGCTACATGATTCGATTATGGTAGCGGTGGACAAGCTTACAAAAGCTGCCCATTTTATTCCACTAAAAACTTCTCACAAAGAAGCAGATGTTGTTGATATTTTCATGAAGGAAGTGGCATGATTGCATGGAATTCCTAAAACGATTGTGTCTGATAGAGACCCGAAATTCACCTCGAATTTTTGGAAAGGATTGTTCAAAGGATTCATAATGAATCTAAGCTTTAGTACAACTTACCATCATGAGACTGATGGACAGACAGAGAGGGTGAATAGAATGATAGAAGATATGTTGAGAATGCATGTGATGGACAAACCATCGAAATGGGAAGACTACCTAAACTTACTAGAATTCGCTTACAATAATGGGTATCAAACATCATTGAAAATGATCCCATTTGAAGAACTTTACAACAGAAGGTGCAATATTCTAGTAAGCTGGGATAATCCAACTGATAGAACAATAGTCATGCCATAATTGCTTAAGGAGATCAAGGACCAAATGTTAAAAATTAAGCAGAATTTGAAAGCTGCTCAAGACAGACAGAAAAGTTATGCTGATAAAAATAGAATCCACAGAGAATTCAAAGTGGGCGATCATGTTTTCCTGAAAGTGAAAGCTAATAGGAGCTCTCTGAAGCTGGGAAGTTGCACCAAGTTAGCAGCCAGATTTTGTGGACCATTTGAAATCCTAGAGAGGATTGGTCTAGTTGCTTATATGATTGCATTGCCTGCATCTATATCTGTTCATAATGTCTTCCATGTATCATTGCTAAAAAAATATATACCCGATGCTAATCATGTTATTGATTGGAATGTTATTCAGGTGGAAAAAGAAGGCGCTTTCTAAGTACATCTAGTGCGCATCCTGGATCAAAAAACCAAGCAACTCTAGAATCGAACCATAGGGATTGTAAGGGTCCAATGGACCTGGTACAGACCTAAAGATGCTACTTGGGAGCATCAGGATGCAATGCGGGCAAAGTACTTGCACATTTTTGAAGAATTTTAAGAATTTTTTTATATATGGGTACATGATGCACTGAGGACAGTGCATAAATAAGGGGAGGGGATTTTAATATCCCTCGGTCGAACCCAAATGTAAATATAATCCAAAAATATTTAAGCTGGTGAGTTGTTTGGACATCATTTTTGTAATACACCTTTTAGGTCATGGTGTGTGCATATATTGCAGAGTAAAGGGATGTAATGTGCACATTTTTGAATACCATGCACAGTAACTAAGGTGCACGCAACCTTAAAGACAGAGGATACAACGCACAGTAACTAAGTGCACGCAATATTAAGGTCAACAAACCTTTGTGTATATAATATGCATTATAGGTTGGTGAGCCAGTATTATAATCCAGAATGCTTATGTCTTGGAAATAGGCCAACGTGCCTAGATGTTAAAGGCTAGAGCGCCTAATTTGTACATGACTCGTGATTAATATAAAATACATCACTATGTGCAGACAGACCACGATAAAAGAGATGGGGAATATTATATTAATATTTCCTAAAACATAAAGTATGGATAATTTGTTTATCCTAAGTTCTAAAGTTGGGGACAAGTGGACAAAAGTAACTTCTGATATGACAAGTGTCAAGCTGGGGACATGCATTTATATGGTGGGGAAACTTAACTCGCAAGGAATTTTTCTCAAAGATACCTTACGAATGGGAAGGGGGGGAAACCAACAAGTTGACCATCATTGTTGGGGACAAAGAGTTCACAGTGAATCCAAAACACATTGAGTTATCCAGTCAATAAATCCATGACCATTTTCACTCATACATTATGTTATCCTTGAGACAACCATTTCACCTTTCTGAAGCATGTTTCCCCATCCTTTTGGTTGGTGTACCTGGTTAGCTTGGACTGGGATTGAAGAAGCGGGTTGTCAGGCCCGTGAGCAGTTCTCTGGGTGAGAGAATTGCTCGGGATTGATTTTCGTAGGTGATAAACTGTAGCTACAATGCTCTGAGACTTCCAGTCCGGCCTATTGCTAAAGCCCTGGAAGGGAAGTGGGGCAGACGAGGGACTCTTGAGCAAAGAAGGGGCACACTTCCTTAGGTGGGACAGGCATGTGGGGAATGAGAGGTTGTAGGCTGTTAGTTGAGTGAGCACATGAGATAGAGTCTTTCTTGTTGTCCATGAGCCTTAGCCTGGATATGAATCCCTTTACCCTGGGTGGAGTTCAGTCCCAGCTCAGGGGTGATTCATTGTTGAGAGTGATGAACAATGTAGTCTATGGTTGGGAGGTTCGTGGAAAGTCTGTAAGCAGTTGGTGACAGTCATTCTAAGATAAGTACCAATTGTATGATATATGGATATGTTGCTTTATTATTTACATGCCCATGTTACAATTTTATCATATATGTGACTATGATTTCTTATGTTCTTAAGGGTATTTCCTATAAATGATGCATATCAGTAATTACTGTTATTTTAATATAAAAGTCGTATGTTACATAAAGTAATTGTTTGTTTATGTTTAGATGTAAAGCTTCCACAAGCATGTTGTATGTATATGTTTTAGTTGCATGCAGTCTAAAGAGTAAATTTAGGTGGCATTTCTTAGTTCACTACTGGGTATGCTACTGTATGTTCCGTAGTATGGGAACAAAAGTGTTCCCTACAGTAGCATGGCCCAGCCTAATGGCTGGGAATGCTACCGACTGGCATCAGAGCATGAGTGGCTGCTCAAGAGTGACGCACCCTAGCCTCAAGTTGGTTGGCGGGGATCGTTATAGAGGTACACAGGTTGAAGCTTCCTAAAGGACCATGTACGAAGCTGCGAAGAGGCTTGGAGTGACATTCCTCGAGAACAATGGGTACACAGATTCATTAACATGATGGAAACGACCCCTATTAACTAGTAACTTCAAGCAGAGTTGTTCCTTATCACCGTTGATTGGGAAGGTATGCTTCAAAATTTTGTAACCACCTTTTTGTTTGAATGTGAATTTCCCTCAGTAAATCAAGCATTAAATATTGTGAGGCAGAAAGTATTTAAAGATTCATCTAGCCTCCCTTTGGAGCAAGAAGAGGACGAATGGACTATGCCTTTCCAGAAATTACAAGGAGGTTACAACATTAATGCCAACGAAGATGATGATCCAAGGAAGGTAAACATTGCTAAGATAGAAGGCCACAGGGATGTGGAAGGACCAGGAGTTGAACTACTATTCTTTGGACAACCGATCAAGATAAAGAAAATTAATATTGGGAAAGAGGAGACACCGAAGCTTGGCAATGTTGGAGATTACTGGGATGTTGCTACCATTGACAAAATTACAGAATTACTGCACGAGTATCAGGACTTGTTTCCCACCAATTTCACTGATATGAAGGGTATCAAAGGACCTATGGGAGAAATGAGAATACCTTTGAAACTAGATGTGAAAGTAGTCAAGCAAACACCCTATAGATTAAACCCAAAATATAAGAAAAAAGTGAAGATTGAGCTCAACAAAATGTTGGAAGTAAGGATTATTGCACCTGTCGAAGAGTCCGAGTGGATCAGCCCTATGGTAGTACAAAACAAGAAGAAAGGCGAGATAAGAATATGTGTGGACCTCAGAAAGATGAACGATGCATGTTTGCATGACCCCTTCCCTACACCATTCACAGATGAAGTATTATACAATGTGGGAGGCCAAGATGTATATTCTTTTATAGACGGGTTTTCAGGATACCATCAAATCTGGATTGCCAAGGAGGACTGCCATAAGACCACATTTGCCACAGAATGGGGATCCTACCAATAGACAATGATGTCATTTGCACTGAAGAGTGCCCCATCCATGTTTTCTAGGGTGGTGGTCGAAGCATTAAAAGAATTTTTGCATAAGTTTTTAGAAGCCTATTTTGATGACTAGACTGTTTTTAGTTTGTTGAAAAATCATGTTGAATGTCTAAGGCTAATATTGGATAAATGCAAGCAATGTCAAATTGCTTTGAATTTGAAGAAGTGCATCTTCTTCTCACCATTTGGAGTATTATTGGGTCATATTGTATAGAATCAATGATTGTTGGTGGACCCATCTAGAATTGAAATTATAGTTGTTTTTCCACCTCCTACCTCAGTCAAACAACTGCACACTTTGCTAGGAAATACTGGCTTTTACAGGAAATTTATCAAAGGATATGCTCAGATTAATGCATCAATGGAGAAGTTATTAAAGAAAGATTGTCAATTTGGTTGGATAGAAGAATGCCAACAAAGCTTAGACACACTAAAACAAAATATGGTGACTGCGCCTATTTTGATCTTTCTCGATTGGAGCAAGGAATTTCATGTGCATGTTGATGCGTCTTCCATTGCATTAGGAGAAGTACTAGAGCAACCTGGAGAAGGGGACATTGATTATCCATTAGAATTTGCCAGTAGAAAGCTATCTACAGCTAAAATCAATTACACTACTACAGAGAGAGAAGGATTTTTCATGGTGTACGTGCTGCAAAAATGTCGCCATTACTTACTAGGAGGACACTTCAAAATGTTTACTGATCACTCTGTGATGAAGTATCTTGTCAAAAAGCTAGTGTTGGGGGGGCGAATATGCAGATGGATTCTCCTGTTTGAAGAATATGATTTTGAGATCATAGTTAAGCTAGGAATAATGAGCAAGGGACCTGACCACCTGTCGAGGTTGGAACATGGCGAAGATACCACCGGTCTTTAGGATACACTACCGGATGCACACCTCGTCACCATTAGGAATATGGATGAACACTTCATAGACATAGTCCAATTCCTATCAACAAGAATGGCTCCAAGTGAGTATACAATTTCCCAAAAGAAACATCTAGTGGTGCACGTTGTAGACTTTTCACTAATAGTTGGTCAGCTATATAAGATGGGACCTGATGAGATACTAAGAAGATGTGTAATGTAGACAGAGCGCCCACTGATCCTCACAGAATCTCATGAAGGCATTGCAGGGGGACATTACGCAGGCAAAGCAACTGCGCAGAAGGTCCTGTGAGCTAGCCTTTGGTGGCCTACTTTACACAAAGATGCTAAAGAGTATACCAGAGCTTGTGACGTATGCCAAAGAGTTGGAAAACCATCTAGAAGATACAAAATTACACTAACACCGCTGATGACCCTACAAGCATTTGAAAAATGGGCCATTGACTTCGTGGGACCTATAAACCCACCAGGAAAGCGCACAGGAGCAAGGTATATTATCACTACGACATAATACCTAACTAGATGGGCTGAAGCAAGAGTAGTCAAGGAATGTAGTGCAACTACAGCCGTACGTTTTATATTTGATGACATAATAACCAGGTTTGGATGCCCTAAGACCCTTATGAGTGATCAAGGCACTCATTTCATCAAAAATACAGTTGAATCCCTGACTGAAGAATTTGTATTCCACCATCAGAAGAGTGCACCTTACCATCCACAAGAAAACAGAATGGTTGAAGCATTCAACGAAATCTTGGAGACAACATTGACAAAGATTTACTGTGTGAACAGGGATGACTGGGATTTAAGAGTACCAGAAGTACTCTGGGCTTATAGAACCACTTGTAAGAAATTAACAACGTAGACCCCTTTCAAGTTGGTTTATGGTCTTGAAGCTATTGTCCTGATGGAGTACCTGGTATCGAGCTTATGAATTGCTACATTTACAGACATGGATGATACTGGCGTTGTTCGTGAAAGGCTTGCCCAGCTGGTTGAACTAGAAGAAGATAGATTTATGGCAGTATTCCATCAGCAGGTACAAAAGGAAAGAGAGAAGGCCTATCATCACAGACACTTCAAGAAGAAGGCATTTAAGTAAGTTGATTTAGTACTGGTGTATGCCAGTAAATTTATAAGACATCCAGGGATGTTCAGAATGCATTGTCTTGGACCATATGAGATCACCTATGTTACAGAAGGAAGATCTACGCAATTGAAGACACTGAAGGGAGAATGGAAAGAGGGATTAGTAAATGGGAATCGACTGAATTTGTACTATGACAACTAGCTGCCTCACAACTCTCAATAAAAGCAAGGAAGAAAAGTGTCTAGGTACTAGGTGCAGTTGAAACTGGGTACCAGAAACAGAAAATCTAGTCTGCACAAGGATGGGAAGGTGACATGGAGCAGAAATCAAATTTTGCACTTTGCATTCCAAATTCGAAGTGACATGGAAGGATTATAATTGAAGTGCCTTGGGACGAGTCACAGGTGAGTGTTGGGGCATTGTTGGCCCTTTGTTATGGAAGGAAGCAAAGATCGAGGAAGAAAAGGTCAAACACAAACTACGTGGGAGACATAGTGATTGTCACTGGGTTGAAGTAAGAAAAATAGTAGAAAAGATGGAGCGAAGTACAAAAAATAAAGCCATTGAATGAGGATATCAAGGATGACAGATCAACAAGAGAAAAGAATTGTAGACAACTCAGAAAGCAGAGAAATCCACCATTGGATGCTTTGGAGCACTGCACGAGAAGGGAGAAAAGACAGGCTAGCGAAGCAACATGGGTCAAGTTGACCTAGGGTTTTAGACACTTAGGGTTTTGGGTAATTAGGGTTTTGACACCTAGGTTTCGACCTAAGGCTATCAGTGAGGGACTATAATGTATAAATAGAGGTCGAGAGGACCTAGGTCGGGTGGGTACTAGTGTTGGGTATTGATATTGATTGTTGTTGGTTGAGAGATTATTGTACTGTGAGAGAGAGGAGTGCTGAAAGTGAGAGCCTTCTGGTATTGTAAGTTCTTCAGCTAGGTACGAAGATCAAGTCCTGTAGCTAGGTGCACAGGAAGGTGGGAGACAGAGAGAAGAGGAGAGAAGATCTGCTGACTAAGAGCGCATATCAAAACTGTAAGCTTTATCTTAATATATCATAAGCACAGTTTTGTGGGCGTAGCCCTAGAGAGAGGTTGAACCACATATATTTTCTGTTGTATTTGTGATTGATGCCTAGATCTCTGTCATTGTTATACTGTTATTTGCATTATTGTGTTAGATCAGATGTATAGATGCGCAAAGTAGATCTAGCTGATAAGAGATATATGAATGCTACATTATTGTTGTATTAGTTCCACTTGATATTCCCCTGGTTGTAGACATCTCTTTCCTGCAACCCTCCTCTTAGTTGCTTCAGGTGAGACTGCATCTGCTTCGCAGGTGTTGTCGAAAAGGCTAGTAGCTAGGGCTTGTTGGTGCTTTCTTGGAGTGAACCTCAGGTCTGTCCCTATGCCAACATCTATTGATATTAATATTTATGAGGAAGATAAGTGTATCAACTTATTTTCCTCTTTACAAAACTCCCTGGATAGTCTGTTTGTAACCATAGCTATTAATGAAACTACTTCCAGCTTTGATGATGTGGTATCATCCTTATTGTCGGAGGAGATGAGGTGAAAAAACATGGAAGGATAGAGCACATAATCATTATTTGTAAGATTATTCTCCTAGGAAATAAATAAAAATAAGTCCTCAAGTGGGATATCTAAATCTAGAGGAAGATATAAATTTGCTGGAAAATTAGTAAAGGTATGTTGGAGATGTGGAAAATGAGGGAATTACAAGAAAAAATTGTAGAATCAAAGGTGTTGAGAGAGGGAAGGGATGTGATGATGCCACTTCTAAAGAAGAAAAATCCTTCACAGATGAAGGAGGGGATATGTACTTGGATTCTTCAAGCACACATGCAGATCACGAGGCATGGTTGGTTGACTCAAGTGCATCCTTTCATTTGACTCCTCACATGAGTGGTTTTGTGAGTATGAAAGGTTTGATGGGGATGATGATGTTTTTTTAGGAGATTGTTGGGTTGCCAAAATGACATCCTCTTCATCATTATAATTATTTTGTTACAATCATTTTATTTTATCCTAGGATTTCATCTATTTAGTACCATTTTCACCTTAATTCTTCATAATTTACAATGAAAAGCTTATCAAGCATTAAATGGTTAATTATAATTAGTTTCCTTATTTTTAATGAATTAAGAAGGATTATTCTTGGTTTTTCTAATGATTGTTTTGTGAGCCTAATTCTTATGAATCCATATTTTGTAGTGGGAATCTCCTGGATTCTATAGTCTGTAGGCATCTTTCTATTTCTGTACTACTATAGAACCACCTGTAGAAACCTGTTTTTAGACAACGAACTTTGGGTGCAATTATTGAGAAGATAAGGAAAAATATCAAAATTTTAAAACATGGGCTTTGTGCAGAATTCCCTAATTTGGGTGACACACAAGCATATTTTCAAAATAAGAAATGGTTAGGGAGATATGGGTGGAGATGGACTTTCCAAGAAATTCTATAAACACTCGAATTCTGTAGTTGCACCTCGTATGGATAAATTTGGAATTATTGGAACAAGTTTCTGTGATATGTTTATTGTAGATCCATGAATTTGGGATCTGGTCCTATTTTGTTATAACCATTTTCCTCTTTGAAATTTAAGATTTATGTATAAATGCAAGGAGAGGGGATCAAATTTTTGTAATGTTGTAACCTACAGTTCTGCAATTGATACAAAGTAATACAATTTTGAGCATATATCATCTTTTATTATTAGTTTGTAAGTGGTTAAATTGGGCATACTTATGGGTGAAGGTAAGGACCCCTTCATCTCATAATTAGCACCCTTGTTATTTAAATTTATATAATAGTTTGGTGTGAATTCATTACAGGTTTACATTCTGCAGTCATTTCAGTAGTTTGTGTGTTAAGAATTATTTTTAGTAATTAATGCCCATTTCCTAAGTATGTTTTTTTTATGTTGATATATGTCAACAGGGTCATGCTTTAACATTCATAATTCTGGGTGGTTCGTGGTTTCTAGAGCTACATTTAGCATTAATGTGTTTTATGGCCATTTTGCAATTAAAGATTGTCTGTTCATGACCAAGGAATGCTTGATTGCACATGTTAGTATTTAATTTTCAGTCATGTTATGATTGATTGCAAGCACTAGTGAGTAGTTCTACTTATACTTTGTCGAGTAATTCACAAGCTTACCAATCTGGGTTAACAATTAAATGTTCAAATTATTTCTCATAATTTGACACCAACATTTTTGCACCATTGTCGAGGAGGTGCTTAAGGAACTAATCTTAGGGTAAATGCAGGGTGGAGCGTAAGTCGAAGGAACTAGCCAGAGCAATTATCTCTGGTGAGTCTCCACATGATCTTGTACGTTGGGATTTCACTAGTTTTTTTATTTTGTTTTGTTGAACCAATATTATAGGGGAGTGGAGCGTAAGTCGAAGGAAACAACCAACACGACAACTCTGGTGAGTCTCCATGGGAAGTGGAGCATAAGTCAAGGGAAACAATCGATGCAACTAGTGAGTCTCTATTGGCCTTCTTATGCTGGGAATCGATCTTTTGGAACAAACATTTCAGCGGAAGCCTTGATGACAACAAGGTCCTAATAGCATGAGGTGTCCAAGTACATGCTTTTTCTTTGACATTTTCTTTATGTATAAGTTGTAGTTTTTTATTCAAAAGACACCCTATACAATTATCCATGTGCAATATAGGGATCAACAACCAAGAATGAGCCTTCAAATATGTGCAAGAGTTATTAATTAAAGGAAGATGTTACTCCAAGAGATCTATCGAATTCTCACAGCAGTAGGAAACATTTCTACATCTCGAGAGGAGAAAATTATAACAACATTTAGGAACATACCTTCACTCCGAGAAATAAAAGATCAAAATTTCCATGAGAAACCAGGAGAGGAGATAGAAGAGCCATGAACGGTATTTGATTGAGAGAAAAACTTGGAGCCCAAGATTGAATAATTTATTGCATGTCTAGACATGTTGTGCATTCAAGAATGTGACAACCAAGTCTTTGAAGATCTTTAGAATATGACAAAGAAGGACATGTAATCCAATGCTAGTAATTAAGAAGGGGATCAAATGAGTAGTGATTACATTGAAGAATGGTTCCAAATAGCCATAGGGTCGGGGTACCACTCCATCCTTCAACACTTCTTTGCATCATCTTCTCTCAATCAGCTGGCATACCATATCATGTTGATTACCGAGGTATACTTATCATGTGGGGATATGGGTACATTTGTAATTTTTTTATGCACATGGCTCCATTGGAATTATCCTTGTACTTGAGAAGAGGTTCTCCTTTTTCTCAAGTAGGGTAGGGTAGTGAATAAAGTTTCAATAAATATTGGCTCAGTTTCAAGTATAGAAGGTGTCATCATATTCATTACATATGTTCTGAATTGCTGCAACAATTATTCCTAGATATTTCCAGTTTTGTTTCTTTTCCTGTTTCTATAGTACGTCATTTCCAAAAAAATTGTAGTTGCATGAGCATTTTGGAGGAGAAGAGTGCAAAACAAAAAAACAATGATCATAATCATCTCATTCTCCTACCTCACATGCATGAGGACATGCAATGATTTGAGTGTGGGGGAGGGGATGGAGATGTCCTATGTTCAATTTCAGCCTTCCTCCACCATATTTTTATGTAGTAGTTTGATTTTTGTAGCAGTATGCTTCCTATAGTAGCCTGTTTTGGTAGACAAATTTCCAGAATTCTTGTAAGTAAAAACCCTAGTAGAATGTTCATTGGTTTAGCTACCTCCTCCGCTTGGAGAGGAAATTTGAAACATGGGTTTCATCCAACATTACGATGATATGGTTACCTTTCTATTCATTCAATTCTAGCATCATCATCAAGCATGGAATTTTGTAGTCAAAGAAAGACTCAAACACTAAAGTATATGAGGAAGATATAAATGTGAAGCATCAATCATGAAATCGCTCGATGATTAACAGATATGGTTTCGTTGTATAATTTCATGTTAGGAATTTGATTTATGTTTTATGATTATCCTTGGCACTAACAATCTCGAAACCAAACCAACTCTCCTCCTTCATCGCCAAACTATCCAATTGTAACCACCCATGCCTAAGATAAGAAATTCCAAGGCCATGTAGGTTGTGAGATCCATCTATTTCAGGGTTGAAGGTTTCATTTTTTCTACATGGATATTTTCAGGTAAAATTATTTATGAAATTTATGATGTCGATCCTTCTCACCAATCACATATCCACTTTTCGTTGTTTAAAATGCATTGGTTGGAGACCCATAAGAATAGGACAACAATTGTTTTGGCTATCATATACATGGGAGTTTCAAAGAGTTTTGAAAACCCATTTCTTGAAGGAACTCCAGAGTTCTATGCATCTTAAGGAGTAAGATACACACAAAAGGTGAAACCGTGGCATAATAGAGAGACTATTTTGTGGGAGAAATTGTAAGAAAATGTAGGAGATTTTGAAAATCTGCCACTTGGGTTCTGTGGGGGACGAGTCCATTTGGATTATGGGAAAATGATTTTCCAAAATTCTGAGCGATCAGGAAGATACACATGATTCTTCAAACTGATATTTTATAGAATTATTAGCTACATATGAGTTTTTAAAATCCATTATTTGTTCTAGGGTTAGTTTGATGATCTATGGCGATTAATGCCTCCATGGAAAGCGAATTCTGAAGTAGCATGATGGTGATGGAGTTTTTTCGTGAAAGAATAGAAAACTTGTTTATACAAACAAAATTATAGCATTGCATTCATTTGGAGGGGAAATAACAAAGACAAGGCAATCTTAAAATTTTCAGATCGGCTATACCTTCGTCCCTCTATATATTTGTACTCATGATATTTGCAAGGTGTAAAGAAAGAATGTGGCCTATCCCCGTGATTCTGCAGGAGAAGGAAAGTGATCTAAAGAGAATCCAAGATCTAGTAATTATGAAGCTATGTGATCTTCCCAACCATTCCATCAACCTTTTTGGAGATATCATGCATATCTTCAACAACACTCCAAAAATCTCCATTCGACGTGAACAAAGGAAAAATTAAAAATGTGTAACAACAGTAGGACATTATTTGCAGAGAGTATCATGAGCATATTTGGTTTCAACATATTTAGAATTTCAACAACATTCTTTTATCCTATGCAACGAAAAGGACTACATCAGCAATCAAAGCACAACAAAAGCTTCCATTCAACATGTTGAGCATTAAAAGTTTGTAACGATAGCAGCAAGTGCATAGTTCTAAGGTTCTTCAGATCTTACAAATTAGTGGCAACTTGAATACTACTATTGTTCAGTAGTTGGCATCTTCTATTCCTGTAACATCATGCTTGAAGGATACTTTCACATTGATATTGCAACTAGCTGAGGCCAAAATAAAAAATTATGGGATATGGGTTTTGTGTGCCATATGTTTTTTGAGTAAGACGCAGGAGGAAATTATAGAAATCGCAAAATCAAGGATAAATGGGAAGGTATTTGAAGACAATTTTTTTCATATTCTCCTGTAGATTTCTGCAGTAAATTCTAGTTTCGATTTCTATTATTATAGTGGAATTATTTGTTTCTGTAACAAAGTGTTGAATTTTTTTTCAACAACAATCAACAATCACTACAATTTCAGTCCTATTCAACAATCACTACAATTTCAGTCCTATTCAACAACCTCTTCATCACGTCCATCTTCATGCAACAAATCAAAGTCATGATACATCATGTTTAACTTCGACAAACACTTAGTCCAAGAATTTAAAGCAGTAAACTTGAGGTAAAACTAGTTTTAAGACTTTTTGATTTGTTAGAAATTTTGGAAATTATGATGAGAGACCACTATATGCTTGACATTCATAAACTCCATCCTATGTTACCATTTCGATTTGTTTCCATAAACTTCACCCATCAATTTTTAACCTCTCATCATCCTACTATTTTAAAACCATTCCCTTCATTCTTGATCCTCTCCATTTGATACCCCATGATCCAATGAATTAATACTTTGACTATAATGGGCCTATGGTAGCATCACGCTTTTTTTTAAACAAGAAATAAGAATATAATTGGTGTTCATTGTGATAATACCATTATGATCTATCTTCAGTTATGTCACAAGGAAGCATGATTGCAAACAAAAACATAGTTGCATTCCATTTACACCTACTATAAATGAAAGAACAACAAGAAGAGTTTGTAAGTATTTTAAATGTATAGCTAACAAAGGAATTAACTTAGTTTTATAAACATGAGTTTTTTATTGACCCTACTATGCTCATATTTGAATCTCCTTGGTCGGCACATACAATATACTCAGCCCATCAAGTAAAAATAGTTAAAGTGGATAAATTTTGTTTGATTTTGACCTCATTAGTTCCCTACTTTGTTGGCATGAGGACATGACAAATCTCAGGTATGGGGGAGATGTTGGGTCTCCAAAATGACATGTTCTTCATCATTATAATTATTCTGTTACGATCATTTTATCCTATCCTTTCATCCATTTACCATTGTTGAGCTTCAAATATGCCATATTTTCTACCATGTAAAACCTTTATTCATAAGCCATATTCCTTCACTCTTGATACATTTTATAACCATTATTCTGTCACTTACCACTAAATACATCCATTCTACCTTGTGGTTAATTATTGTTGTTTTTTTGTCTTTTTAAGTGATTAAAGGTGTTTTTAACATGATTATATCAATGATGGTTTAATCCTATATTTCTATGTCCAAGAAAAATGTTCCAACACATTCTATAGTCATCTAGTACCATCACAGTCATCTAGTACCAACACATTCTACAGTCATCCGGTATCGGAGTATAGTTTGAAATATTGGCACGCTTCTAGAGGAAATTTGGTGACTTGAGTTTTTTCCAGAGTGACGTTTGCATGTAGACACATGTGGTATAATTCACCCAGCTCGCAAGTGTGGGCCTCCATCTCAGGTAAAAATTAGTAAAAATTTCAAACTGCCAACTTGCACCTCAATTTTTGTGCAGATGAAGGACGATATCGAAATTCTAAGATATGGTTTTTTTCCATAAGGTGAACAACTGGGAAAAACAATCTAGGTGGATATCAATGGAAACCCACCTTTTCCAACTGGCTCAAAACAATTTTCTGACAATTTTGGCAATTTACTATTTTTAGCAGTTTTAACTTTCGGGGCCATTTTAAGGGCCTAAATGAAGGATTTTCAATATAGATCTTATAAAAAATATTTCAAGGAATTATTGATCCCCCAAAATGAACCTCCTCTACGACACCTTTCCAACGGGCTATCATACGCCTAAAATGGAGATTGTATGCAAAAATTACAACCACGAGAAGTTGATGTACTAACTTACTCAGACGGGGCCCACATGACTATTGGTGCTTCATCTCCTAGGGTTAGGTTTTTTGATGTCTAGGGTTTTTGTAATTCATGTTTATTGTAAAAATTCCTCGAGAGCCTCATTATAATGATCTTCTGGCGAATGAGCTTCGTCATCACATCTCTTCTTAGAGATAAGCTGCCACCATTCCAACAAGCTTCTTTCCGCTGCACTTTATAGTTTCAACTTATTTCCTTATTGAATAGAAAACCAATTTTATTGTATCTCTGTTATTTTGTTTTAAGCACCTATTAATAATCTGTAATCATTTCGTTCTTCTCATAAAATATGAATAAAAAAACTTGGGAACTTTTTCAATATTCAAATTGGTTTGAAAGATACCGGTGGATCTCTAACTTGAATCTACCCAAATTGATGAAAAACCCATATTTTTGTGATTTTATTCTAAAGTTTGTAAAATTGGTTTTAACCAAAATATTATTTTGGAGATTTGGTTTTATCCATTCCTCCATGGATTTCATGTATAAATAAGCCTCATAGGTCTAAGGAAGAGAGAAATTTTATCATTATGGGCATTCTTTTGTAATGGGGATTAGAGTGTTATCATGATAATGTAAGAGGCTTGCAATTTTCTGAATTTGATGAAATGAAAGAGTTGTTGTTCATGTGCATGGTTCCAAGCATTTGAGTGATTTGATTGTCTTCGAGCAACACTCACCAGTTGGGTAGGGCCCCTCAACTTGGTAATATTTTTTCCTTTTGTATCTTAACTAATTAGCATTTTATCTATTTTATTTTTATTGTTCAATTTGTTAGAATTCCATTCACAGTTTAGATTGTGTGGTTTGAAATTTTAACTTTAATTTTACAATGACTATGTTAATTAAAACTCATATTGCAAACCTCTCAATTGAAGACATCATCACACTGTGTTTTGTGTAGCATTCTTTTCCATCACATTTGTGTGCTTATATTTCTATATATTCTCCCTATGCTTTGTTTTTATGTTGAATAGACTATGGATAGTCCCTCATTGTATTTGTCTTCTTCATCATTGATTTTCCATCCAATTTAACTATCAAATATACCAGTCAAATCAGCCATTAGTTTCTCATTGTCCAAAACATTATAAAACAGAGTATTAGTTAACATATTATTGTTTGCATTCACTTATAAAAAAAAAACACAAAAACAGAGTTGTCTTATTTGTTGCATATACATAACTTTCCTCTTCCATATTTTCTCTTTTCCCTTCAACATGATTTTCCCATTGATTGCAGATTTGTTTGGATTGCTTTAAGATTTATTTTTGTGCTTAGTCAATTTCATTTATACATTGTTCTTGGACTCTGTTATGTTCCTGTACTTCTACTGTTACGATACCTGTGTTGTTCCTTTTCACGTACTTGTTACTGTTATTGTTTTGGTACCTTCTATTGTTCCTATTCCGGTACTTGTGTGCAGTTCGAATTTATATAATGTAAACAGAGTATTGAATGTATATGAATAATTGAATCCTTGTGTGTATGATGAGTGGTTTGCTTTGTATTTTTCCAGTTTTTCCCACTTGGGTTCATTTCTCACATTCACATATCATTTGCATAGTTAGGAGTAGGTGTTGTTTTCTATTAGTTTGATTTTTTTCCCCCTTTAGTTAGTTTTCTTCAATTTGGATTTCTCATAGTTTAAATTTCCTACACTAGTTTAACATTCCCAATTTCCTGCACTAGTTTAGAATTTTCATTCCAACATTTTAATTTCACACAACTTCAATCACCAAAAGACAGATTAAAGGTCTAATATTTCCCCCAGTGATAGGTTCATCCGAAGGTGATTAGTTTATTTCTTGTCAATTGAATTCATTCACATTTTATTGTTTCTTTTATCGCATTTGAGTGTGGATCCACTATAGGAAATAATCATTGAAGGAAAAGAAACTTAAGTAAGCTAGTCACGATTAATCACACAAACATTACCTAAGTGTATGAAAGACTGTGATTTGAGCCTTTATAGCACTAAGTTATTCCTATGTCTCAGTGATGAATCCTTAGTGTTAATTTCTTGCAGATTGTTTTACTTTAATTGGCTTAGTTTGTTAATATTGTTATCATCCTTAGGATAGTTAGCCTTTGATCCTTCATTTTCTGTGCCTGCACGTCTAAGTCTATGAATCCTTGATTGTTAATTTAATATGGTAATTAATAGTGCATATATTTAGATCCACATTTTTGGCACCGTTTTCGAGGAGGTACTAAAGGGATTAGAGCATAGGTAGGTTGTTTTTAAACTACACAACTTGGGGGAGGAGAAACAATAAGATGAGAGGCAAGGACCTACACAACCATTATAGTGAGTTTCTCCAAAGCCTTGATTGTTCCTTTCATACAAGTGTGTTTCTTTTCATGCAAGTGTGTTCCTTTTCATGCAAGTGTGGTGTGATTTTAAGGACAAACTAAGGATGGAGAGAATACAGTAAGATGAGAGGTAAGAACCTGCGCATCCACTTTGATGGGGTCACTCCAAAATTAGGTTGTCCTCTTCCTTTCAGTATTTAAAATTTGTGTTTTATTAGCATTAGCCATGATCTTTTATTTATACAAAATGTCACCAAGGTAACTTGTCCAAAAATTATGGGGTAAACCATAAGATTATGGGTCAACAACCCTAATATTTCCCCCTTAACAAAGTAATATTAAACAATTCATTTAAAATTTCACTTTTTCACAAATAAAACCCTAATTTACATGGACGTCACCCCTTTAGGGGATGTTTTGGCACTAGAAGAAGGTTGTCGGTGATGTAGGAGGGTAGTAAGACTTTCCAAAGCCACGTGTCAAGAACAAAAATGTATTCCTTCATGGTCAAATCCTCAAAAACCTCAAAACATCCAAGTTCCAATGCATATCATCTCACCACCATGCCCTAGCCCCAAAACATGACGTCAAGCTAAAAAAGAGGACATTTTTCCCCTCCTGCGAAAATCATTTGGAAAGTGAGGGATGGGCTATGTCATCCAAGTCATCATCAAGGCTTTCCAAGTCTCATCTTTCTCATTCGACATGTGGGCCCTTGGCATCCAACCTATGGGATTGTAGGCTCATGGAAGCCCAAGCTAGACTTGTTCTCCCAAAACTTCCACCAACTAGGTCCTGCGAAGACAAATGAGCACGCTCTCCAAGGATATCAAGTCATGACATCATGATAAGTGAATCTAATCAATAAATAATCCATCTAAGCATGTGCATCAAAGATCACTATATCAAACAATCAATTTCTCAAATACACTATGAGACTTGTCAATCTTAAATATGGGAGGGTTGACAAGGTGTCCTATTGGGTAGATATTTCCCTAGGTCAAGGAGAGTTTTCAAGAGATCCCTCTCTAAGCCATGTAAAGTGGATGAATTGGTTGGGGTCAAGAATAAATGGACATATGGATCATAACATACAAGGGGTCGTAGTGTCTCATTCATGGGTGCCTTTGTAGAGGGTGTGTGGTACCTTCATCCGCAATGCACTTTTCCAAGCCCACCAATTGCTTTTTCTCTTTATTTATTTGTATTTTATTTCAATATAGCATAAGGAGAGATTGAAGGTCACTTCCCTGACGTGGTGACCAGATGATGGAAATGTCAGCCACAAACACCTAGTGGAAATGAGAAGGTTGGCTCGTGATGAGACCCCCTTTCCCTCAACCATGCAACTGAGAGCCATTGCCCTGGTTTGGTGACTAGATGATGGCAATGTCATACCACTAGATATTCATGGATGTGATAGGTCGACTCGTGATGAGACCTCATATCCTTCAACTAACCTTTTAAGCATTCTTTATTATATTGTGGGTCCCCTTTACTCGAGGATAAGTGTTCCATTTCTTTCTTGGGTGATCCCTGGGAGAAGAATATGGAAGTTTTATACAAGGATTTTATCTTTTACCCAACATCAACCCCTATGGGCCTTCAACCCCTTCTTTCCATAGAATGAGGGACAACCCCTTCTTGGGTCAATATGCCCTAAAATCCCAAGAGATAAAGAAATGAAGGGGAACAATGATGGAAATTGGTAAGTATGGTCGGGAATGGTATGATGGCTCATTAAGGGAGTTTCCAATAGAAAACCCATCCCCAGGGAAAATCAGTTACTAGGGAATAATGTCAACCACCAAGGCGAAGCAGGACACAAGGCATAGTGTCCAAGCATATATCATGAAATATAGAGCAATCTAAGATATAACATACTCAACTGGCTTAAATATTGAAATGATTCTCACCATAATACTGACTTGTACCTCATGGAGTAAGGTATACTTCCTTCTGGAAGACAGATAGTGTGGTGGATTCCATCTACAAATCTGTGAAAATCTATGGTGGTGAGTGGGTTTTCCATTTGTGCAAAGGGTATTGGTGGTCATGTAGTTTCTCAACACTCCATATCTGCAACTTGAGGGCCTCGAGACATAATATCCTTAGTGATCCACAAAATTGGGATAATAGGGCCCATGTAGATCCCAAAATGAAAAGTTTCAAGTTGGGAACATGCATAGAAAAAGGAATAACTTATTACATTCAACCATGATTATTCATTGATATTTCTCACTTTGACTCTTGACATCCATACCCCCTGCCATCCATATTCATACTTGTACTTGGGATATTTTGAAACTCTTTATAACCAATGGTTCCTTGGAGGTATGAGATGAAGAAGAAGGTTATCCGGCCCATGTGCATGCTAAGGAAACATGTTTTCATACTTATGTATACTTGGAAGAAGCAGGTTGTTAGGCCCTTGTGCATTCTATTTGGGTGAGAGAACTATTGGGAATTTTTCCTTGGTTTCTAGGAAATAACTACAGGGCTTTGATACTTTCTTTCAAACCTATTATTGAAGCCTTGGAAGGGAAGTGAGGCAGATGAAGGATTGTTGGGCAGAGAAGGGGCACACTTCCTGGGGTGGGACATGTTGTGGGAAATGAAAGACTATACACTAGTCCTCAGCTTGGGGGTGACCTAATACTGATATTTTATGAATAGTAGATTTTATGGATGCGAAGAATGTCTAAGGTCTACATGCACCTGGTGATTGTTTCAAAAGATAAGTGTTCGCATGACTTTACATGTTGTTATTGTGTGTATTTTATGTTAATTCTATTATGAAATTACTATTATATTTTATACTTGTATTTTATGTTGTTAGACTGCATAAATTGTTCATACATAGACCATTTTGTAAATTTAATTGGTATTAGAGGTAGAAATTTAGTGTGGCATCACCCAACTTGGGGCTAGGGATTCTACACCAATTAACATAGTCCCAAGTTTGACTCATCAAAATAACCAATAGTTATCCAAAACCACCTATAAATGTCGATATATTCACTACCAAGTGAGTCCAATTGGTGGGTGGGAGAACTTGCCAACATCTAATATAAATGCCAAGGAAAAGTAAAACCCCCATTTTAAACTCTTTTTTTTTTGGCAGAGCTTTTGCAAAATCTGAGTCAAAATCTTACACCTTGGCCTCACCTAGCCCAATTTTTGAACAAGGTACTCCAAAATACAGATGCACCTATCATAATATTTAACTATTAAACATGAATATATGGAAAAATAGTAGAATTGTTTTCAACAAACTTTGGAAGATGGAAGATAGCATTTGACAAAGTCTAAAATTGTTTTCAAATGTGTGAATATTAGGAAGTATTTCAATGGGATCAGGTCAAAGAGTCCTTATAAGATGAGAAATGGGTATCTTAAAAAAAATATGGAGATGAAATTCCAATGTGAACATATATCTCAATACATATATATTGAGTGTATAACATCACACACACACACACATAGAGAGAGAGAGGTGGAAACAAAAACAAGTTAAACCCAAGCAAAGACTCAACATTCCAAAACATAGAAGAAATAAATATTCAAAAACATCCATACATTCAATTCATCTCCTATAACTCCACTAAAATAAAAATCCAAAATGATAAATAATCCAAAACCACCTCAAATAAACTTACAGTTGGATAAATAATCCAATCCAACTCAGAAAAAGATTTAACAAGATGAAATATCCAAAACCAACTCACATAAAGCTCCAACGAGTTGATATATCTAAACCCAAATCAAACATAATTCAAAAATCGTAATGTATAATAGAGAACACAAACTTTCAACAAAAATATCATAGATAATTTGAAATCTAGTGCTCATACACCGCAATTTAGAGATTATTTTATATTTCAACTACAAACAAGTTCAAAGGCCTGGAAATTATTCAAAGAGGCAACTTGGTTCTATTATCAAACTATGTAAACAGAGCATTGTAGTAGAGAAGATTGTAATAATCAAGGAATGGGAAGCTAAAGCGAAGTGTTCATTAACATAGTAGTCCCTCCTATTTTGTGGTTGAAATCACATGTTAGTAAATGAAAATTAACATAAAGTAAGAAATGTCAGGCATATGAGTAAACGTTGGTAACAAAAGAAAATAGAAATACATTACCCTGAAACCATTGGGTATTGTGAATTTTTCCATTCATTTCAAATTTTATGCAAATCAAAGTAATAAATTCCATATTATGCTACCTTCAAATTTACATCATGGGATCCAATTTTGTTTTCAAAACAAAGGGAAAAGTGCAATAAAATGAAACTAAAATTTTCCATGCACTTTACATATCTCTTACGAATGAAAATGTTTAACCATAAACATTATTTTACATGTAACCTATGAGTAAATTTAAAGGGAAAGAGGATGCTAGAGTTGTCATTTGTATGCCATCCCTCAACCTCAACATCAAGCCAACATGATTCTCCTTCCTTCACCATATTGTCTTCTCTTTGTAAAATTCAAAATTTGGATTGGATTCCTACACAATACAAGCTTAAATATCCAAGTTGAAGAGTTCGCACATGTGGACCTTATAATATAGTCGAGCAATAGTGTGGAAAAAAACCAAGCTAAACCCAAACCAAAGACTCAACATTCCCAAACATAATAGAAAGAAAGATTCAAAAACATCCATACATGCAATGTAGCTACTATAAATCCAATAAAATAAAAATCCAAGATGATAAATAATCCAAACCCACATCAAATAAACTTACATTTCAATAAAGAATCCAAACCCAACTTAGATAAAGCTCCAAAAATATGAAATATTCAAACCCCACTTAGATAAACCTCCACATGTTGATATATCCAAACCCAAATCAAACATAGTTTGAAAAATTCAATGTATAATATAAAGCACCAATTTTCAACAAACATCTGATAGATAATTTGGAAAACTACCGAAAGAAATAATTTATTGACTCATAAGTAACTACAACATAGAATTCTTGTTGCGTTCATGCTCATAGAGGAATTTCGCAGAGCCAATATCCTAGAAAAAATTTCTTTCTATCCCATAGCCATGTTTTATGATCCAAGTGGATCTTTGTGGCCATCCACATTTTCCATTGAATCAACATTTCGAGCCTATGGTTTTGATAAAGCATGTTATTCACCCTTTTGATGGGGAATGGAATGTTATGTAATTTTCATTTTTAAATTATAGACATCATGTAATTATTTCCTAGTGGTGTTATGTACATTCTTATAAAATAGCATTAATGCAAAAAATCCCATTAGAATTCCGCAGTTAAGCACACTCAGGCTAGAGTAGTACGGGGATGGGTGACTTCTCGAGAAGTCCTAGTGTTTTTTACATTCCTATGAAATTTTATAGAAATAGACCAATTTATCCCACATGCATCATGGGAATTTTTCTCCTCTCATTCTCTCATATATAATTGAGGTGACGGAGGCCCTTTAAGAATGCAATGGAGTGTGATGTAAATCTTGTTTGAATAAATCATAGCCAACATCTCTTTCTCTTCAGAGATAAGCTACCCCATTCTGTGATTTTGTGTTCTACAATGTTTTTTTTTATCTTATTCATTAATAGAAGTTGGGTTTCACTATATTTCTATGTTCTCTTCTATATTTATTTTTATCTTGTTTCGTTCCTAGAATAATCCATATCAGTGGTATAAGAGCAGTCCTATCCTTGTCATTTCTCAGAGTAGGTCCTTGAGGAGGTTAGGGCATAGAGAGTTAGGTATCGAGCTATTTTTTCTTCAGGACAACCACTCTATTCAGCCCAAGTGACCTCTCGTGGCATAATAAAAGATATATTACATAGAAGGAGATCCTTTCAAGACCTTCCTCAAGGAATCCCATGTGTGACAGAGTAATGCTATGATGCACAACTTTGATAAGATCCCTCTAAGACTAATGATGGTTGTGGTTGAGGCATCTTTGACAAGCAACCATTTTAGAGGTACGACACCCTTCAAAGTACCAGTCAGTTTTGATATTTCCTTATTTGAAGTCTATATAAATGTAGTTTCTCTAGAAAAATGGTTGAATCTGCAAAAAGGTTATTATTCTATCCAAAAACAAATCGACAGTGAAAAGATCACCTTCGTGCTACTTAAATCCCTTCCCCATGTCATAGCTTGGTGGGAAGTTTGTTGGGAGAGGTACACCATGGATCTACACCATTCTAGAGAGAGCCCACTTAAGCTACCTCTGTAGATTCCCTAAAGGAAGATTTATACCCTATCGGAAGCTATGATGACCAATACATGAGATGGATGTCTTTGCATCAGAAAAGAGACCAGACATTGTCAGAGTACACTAACATATTTCATACCTTGTGCTCAAATTTGGGTATCAAATACTCCAAGCAACACTTTATTTTGAGGTACCTCAGTGGTCTACACAGGTAAATCCAAATGGAGACGGATTTCTTGGACATCTCCTTACTAGGAGCCTCTTATCGATATGTAGTCAAAATTGAGAAAAAATTCAAGCAATGGAGTAAATGGGAGTTTGGGTTTGAAAATATGCCACAACAGAAGCATGGAAAAGAAAACCCTAACTCACAGAATGAAGGATAAAACATAAAGGAAGGCCAACTTCAAGAGAGCTAGTCCAATATAGAGGAAAAGAAGGGTAACATGAACTTCAATAAAGACCCCAGAAAGTGGTCCGAGTTCAACAAAATACCTTGGCACAACACCGATGAATGTTTCTCAAAATAGTCATTGGTGACAGAGCTCAAAGAAAAATAATTGGAACATGACTCAGACTTTGATTCATAGCACAATAAAGGGAAACATATCATTGACAAAGAACCCACTGCTACCATCGTGGACAGAAAAATAAAACTAGAAGAACAAGAGGATCTTGAGGAGGGGGAGTGCCTCTTTCATTCGTAGATGTGGATAAAGGAGACCCACTTCATTTCATTGTTGATAATGAGAGTCAGAAGAACTTGATCTTAGCCGAAGTTGTCAAGATATTTAATACATACCCTCAACCATACACCATTGGATGGTTGAGTAGGGGACAAGAAATATATGTCATCCAACAATGTCACCTCTCCTATGACATCAATCCCTTCAAGGATGATGTAGTGTTTGATGTTTCCCCACTTGAATTATATGATGTTCTTTTAGGACAGTCATATATGTGGAAACATCACACTATATATGGGTCTTGACCCCACAGTTTCATTTTTACTTTGGGAGGTCATCTCTACAGCGTACCAGAGGTAGATCCGACAACTTCCACTTCACTAATCTCAAAAAAACAATGCCACAAATTAATCTCTCAATCACAAAGTTTTCCCTCTTCACGATCTAGTCAGACGGTCAAAAAAAGGTCATTGCAACCACTACAGCCTTAGCTCAAGACATTTATGTCTAGTAGAAGCAGGTCGACAAGATTATAGAGGAGCATGAAGAGAATGAGATTCTTCCATACGTTTAGCATAGCTCTATTGGCCATGGCCCTTTTCAGGTGTGCTTGGGATTCCAACTATTATCCCCCATTGATATAGCTCTTCTTCTTGCATCTTCACCAACAGATTCCTCCCATAATAAGAACAACGCAGATCAGGTAGCCATATATTTTGAACAGATCTCGTTGAATGGTGTTTTCATTGATGTCAAAGTCAATACTTGGTGATCAACATGAAGAAGCCTATGGGTTTACTTGAAGGAGTCTCCAAAGTGGTACCCTTATGGCATATCTTCAAGATTGGACGTCATGGGAAGACATTTTGAGTAAGCCTACAAGAACCCCCTATAGTCAAGTGAAGAAGCCTACAAATGTTCAATATCAAGATTGGAAGATGGAGATTGTAGAAAGTATTATTTGTGGTCAATTTGGATACCCTATATTTGATGGAATTTCCCCCCTACATAAATAACTCAAATGGAAGTAAAATTTATATGGTTGGAAAGTTTATTTTGATACCTTTACAATGGTTTATGGAAGCCCCTCTAACTCCCTAGGAATGAGAAGATATGATCTTTTCCATCCAGCAACCCAGCCAGATAATTGAGGTCGACTCAACTAATCTTTTAGGACATCATTACTATAAATACATGATAGAATTTCACATTTTTTGTTCAACCAAGCAAAATATCAATTATAAGGTGTGCATAGGTATTTGGGTTGTCCTCTAGTGTGCAAGAGAAGTCTAAGGGATTGTTTGGATCCACTTTTTCCATAGTTCCCACTATACAAATACATTCATCATTACACCTTTTCCTACTTTTTGCTAATAATATACGTCTCATTACACTATAAGCAACCATTATATGTTGTAATTGACAATTATACATTCAATGTGGTTAATACATTGTTTTCTATGCTTTTAGTGATTAAAATATGATTATATCATGGTTTAATGATGATGATTTGTGAAGTGTGATTCTTGTACTAGAATGATCAATATTCCTGTACCATTACTATAGTTCAACATTCTTGCACCATTATTCTCATTCCGGTACCCGTCAATGTTCAACATATTCTAACATTTCTAGTAAAAAATTGAGAACTTGGGTTTTCTCCGCAACAACGTCAACTTGTGGATGCATAGGTTAGAACATGCCTAGGTCACACGTGTGGAACTCCAACTTAGGGGTAATGACTCAGCCCAAAATTTACAAAAGTTTTAAACAGACAAATTTCACCTTGATTCTCATGCAAATAGCATTGAATCCGAAGATTCTAAGACATGGGTTTTTCTCCCAGCATGGAAAATTGAGCAGTTCATGAGTGGTTTTTCAAAATAAGGTAAGGTTCGAGAATTATGGATGGTTCTTCAACTGATGTTTGCACAAATTTCATGATACGTCCAGATTTGAAAACACCATGTGCAAATGCCCATATTCAATGACGTGGCCTGGGGTTTGATGTCAAAGGGATGTTTTAGTTATCGGATTGTTTAAATTATTGTGACATCCTTCTTTAGTTGTAGCTACTTCTTTATTTGTATCCAAGAGAGAAGGCACGATCTGTCCATCTTATTTTTGAAAAAAGGGATTGATGCATCCAATAAATTTGTTGAGATTTGGGGCATGGTGTACCTTTGTATAAAAATGGTATCTGTTGAAATGGTGATAACAAATCCCCACAAGATGTGGATCTAGATCCTACTATTTAGCTTTTGGTTGAGATAAGGCAACCTAAGTTAGAATGTATAATTAATGAATTAGTTTCATTGTAACCATGGGAGAAATTGTTTAAATATGTGTGCCTGAGAGACAAATATTGAGCCACGGGCTTCAAGCCCTCTCCAGGCTACTGGTTGTAATCTCCATGATATGAATAATAAGACAAATGATGCCTATTCTTGGTGGATGTAGCCCAACATTTGGGTGAACCACGTGAAATCCTTATGTTTATTTCTTATGTGTGTGATTGTTAATTATCATTGAGAATTGTGTTTTCCGCATTGACAATTCTAACAAGTGGTATCAGAGCTGGTTGGAAGAGAGAAGTACATAAATATTCAAATTTTTGCAGGTCTCTCCTCTAGAAGGTTGCAACAGCCACTAGTGTACCCTTCGCGCATGAATAACCTTTCCAGATTTCCGCAGTCAAGCATCTCGGGAGTTGCGACAGCTCCAGTACTATTTCGCGGCGATTTCCATAGTCAAGCCTGTGACTACTCTTACCAAATCCACAACACGGGAGGTGCGATAGCTCCTTCAAAATATTTGTATATATATTTGGAGTTTGAACATTTAAGGTATGAAGGAATTGCATATTTTAAAAGGACTTAAGGTATGAAGTCACGAGGCATGAAGGAATTCGAATATGTTTAAAATTGAATTTTTGAAAACATGAACAAGTAACTCACATGGAGGTTATTTCAAAAGTTTTACTATATTTTGGAAATATAGTATGGAATATTGCATGAAGGAATATATGTATGGAAAGGGCGAATAAATATAGTATGGAATATACATTTTGGAAAGTGGAGCAGTTTTTAAAAAAAAATGTGGAGGTGTTGCAGGGGTTATTTCGCCTCTGGTGAACAATGCTAAGCAAGGTGGTAGGTTTAACAATGGGATGGTAAATGTAAGCAATGGAAATAAAGGTAATGGTAAAGTTACCATATGAACATTTTCTTTTGGAGTTGTATTTTTTGGTTATATGTAATTGGGCATATTGTTGTAAGACCTGGTTAGGCATGCATACCCCTGGTTCTTTATGTTAAGTCACCTATGAAAGTGTAGATTTAGGTAGACTAAAGAAGGGTGGGGGGGGGAATGAGTCATGAATTAAAACCTTGTACATAGGTCTACAGTTGTGAGTTTCGGGTCCATGATTATTGGTTGCCCATGGTATGGTGTCCATAGAATTGCATGTTATGGGGCTCAGTAAAACTCCATTGTAAAGTGGCTTGGAGGTGAGCAGTGAAAAGCTCATTTGGCAGTCTTGGATGGATTTTGTCAAGGTTTTGAATACTTTGTTCAAGGTGGAGCACTGAAGGTGCTCTGGTCAAAAAGTTGGGTCAATAGAAAGGCTGATGTGTTTATGTATTGACAGGTTAAATCAAGGGTTTGAGAACACATGATGGAGGCAAGTTCATATTCCTTTGAATTTTGGAAATTATTGCAGGACAATTGGAGACGAATGGCATCTTTAGTAATGCCAAGTTGCAGCATGAGTTGTGGTCAGAAGAAGTTAAGTGTTGTCTAGAAAATCGGTCACCATTAGTTGCAAAATGTTGGAAGATTCTGGAAGAGGTATATTGAACAGGTCTTCTCTTGTGATTACTTAGTTTTTTGAAATTGCTTGATTGTTATGTTCATGCTCTCATCAACATTCTAAGTAGGATCCAGATAAAACAGGTAGATCTTTGTTGGTTATAATGACAATGTCAAGGGATATAGATCGTCATTAACAAAGATAGTGTTGGATGGATTTCTTCTCAAATGAGACATAGTAAAAGATGAAAGGAATAAAGCATGACTGATAGCAGAAAGGTATTTGGAAGGCATTGATTTCCATGAAATATTCTCGTCAGTTGTTAAGATTTTTCCTATTCATGTAGCATTGGCACTAGTTGTTGTAGCTAGATGCTAAGACAAGTTTTTTATGGAGATTTGTATGAGGAGATATGTATATCGAACAACCAGAAGGGTTTGTTCAGGATCGCAACAGAAAATTTGTTTGCAAGCTCAAGTAGTCATTGTATGGCCTGAAATGCGCATCAGGCATTGGTACAAGATGGGTGATTCCTTCATGGTGAGCCAAGTTTTACAAGAAATGAATTTAACCATTGTGTTTATGGTACATTCATTATCTTGGTGTTTGGATTGCTGACGATATGTTTTTTGAAGTAAAAGCATGATTAAGATCAACAGGTTGGCTCTGTTGGCAAGGATGTTCATGGTGAAGGATCAAGGAGCAACAAAAACAAATCTTGGACATGGAAATACATAGAGGCAGGAAAGATGGTAATCTTTGGTTATCACAATTGTAGTATAAGGAAAAGATACTCAGGAAATTCAGCATGAATAATGTGAAACCGAAAATATCCCTTTGGCTTTCTATTTGTTTTCTTCAGGTGTATATCCTTGTAATATGAAAGAAAAGGTTATGTCTCGTGTATTGCATGCTAGTTGGAAGTATAAAGTATGTGATGGAAAGGTTTGATATGTTCAAGTATAAGACGTTGCACATGCAGTTGATGTTTTCAGTAGTCACATGAAAAATCCAGGTAAAGCAGTGAAATTGGGTGCTTCAGTATCTTAGAGGCACATGTATCACCTACATTGGTTTCAATGTTTTTGTCTAGGATAATTCAGATTTTGCAGGAGCATTTGGACAAGAGAAGATCTACTTCAGGTTCTATATTTTATGAGTATAAAGGGACCATTGGGTTAGTTTGGACAAAGTGCAGGTTTTGTTTTCTGTGGTAGTCAAAGTCTTGTTCATTTGACACATAGTTCAGCTTACCTAAATTGGACATGGTATCACTTTGTAAGACATGTTACTAATGGAGGTGGAGTGGTCCATATTCGAGAAAGTTGTGTAGACATGTTTTTGGAACTAGTGTTGAAGAGAAATTGTGGTCGTGATTTGCTTCTCTTGAAGGCGATGAATTAAATTAGACAAGGCATCAGGAAAATTGTTGTCAAGGTGGAGATTGTTGAAATGGTGACAACAAATCCCCATGGAATGTGGATCTAGATCCTACTATTCAGCTTTTGGTTGAGAGAAGGCAACCTAAGTTTTAGAATGTATAATTAATGAATTAGTTTCATTGTAACAGTGGGAGAAATTGTTTAAATATGTGTGTCTGAGAGACAAATATTGAACAACGGGCTTCAAGCCCTCTCTAGGCTGCTGGTTGTAATCTCCATGATATGAATAATAAGACAGTTGATGCCTATGCCTCGTGGATGTAGCCCAACGTTTGGGTGAACCACGTGAAATCCTTGTGTTTATTTCTTATGTGTGTGATTGTTAATTATCATTGAGAATTGTGTTTTCCACATTGACAATTCTAATAGTATCCACTGTTAAAAATATTCATTCATTCATGCATTTAGATAGAAACGTTGTTGTTATATTACCAGAAAGAAGAAGCTTGTTTTTAATAAATGAAGAATTGATCCTTGCTACAATTTAGTTTGTTGATCATTTTGGTTTGAGTTGAACTTCCCCAGAAGGTTGTCTAGGTTGGGAAGGGCCTCTCGATCCAGGTAACATCCTGGTTTCTCATTTCTCAAATTATATTGATTTTATTTTAATTTGCGTGTTATGTCCATTTATTTGCAATTTCAATTCTACACTATTTTGAAAATTCAAAGATTAATTCTCAGGTTCGTTGCATCAACGATTTCATTTCTCTCCCCTGACACCTTACCTCACCAGCCCTATTTCATCCATGCATTATGTTACATCCATCTTATTTCACCTCTGTCATATCATTTATACAACGAACTGTCTAATTTTCTCTTCACGTTTTAAGGTTGTTTCACCTTCAATTTAATGCTAAACTTTGCCCAGGTTATGTTCACTTGTTACATTGTTGATACATGTGTATTTTTTTATTATTGTTCTGGTGTATATATATCTTTTTAACTATCCAATTTCATGTGAGTTATGTGCCACGCAATAAACCATTTCGTTCTTTTATAAATCGCTCATTGTTATTGTATTATATTATTTGCCATATATATATATATAATCTCTGGGCGGAGGGAGGTCCCTTGTCCCACAAACAAGAGAGTCTCATACACCAATTTGATGTGCTTACTTGGCCGTGACCTTAAAAATATATATATATATATATATATATATATATATATATATATATATATATATATATATATATATATATATATATATATAATTTTGTTAAGATGTTTTGAATTGGTTTGATGTATTCCTTTAGTATTGTATTGTTCACGTATTCTTGTATGTGTTATATATCATTTTATTCCAGCACATTTTGATTTTGTCGTTATTTATTATTTTTTTAATATAATTATTTTTGTTTTTTTGTTAGACGTATTGCTTAGATTGTTTTGTTTATTGTTTTATTAATATATAGTTATTCTATATATTGTTTGGTTGTCTTCTTGTTTGTTATATAGAGTGGTGTGTTGTATGCATTGTAGTTCATCATTTTTTTAATATAAATAATGATTATTGTTGCGTGATAAATATTTGGTTCAAGTTGTTAGATTTGTTTTATATTTGTTTTTATTTTGTTAATTGTTCATGGTTTTTTTAGATATATATTGTTACGCATCATTGTTATTAATGTATTATTTAGTCTTTTTATTATATATTTTCCTTGGTTAAGCATCATAAGTATATGTGCAACATTAAATGGATCATCCATGCAAAGAAATATCATCCTTGTACATAGAACATAATTAATCCCATACCAACAAATATCTCATTTCTTTGGGTGTATCTTTTCTTGAGGAAAAATCTCTTAAGCATGTTTCTTTGGAGTCTTTATGTTATGTTATTTGGTCAAAATAGGGTTAATTAGGAGTTTTGCGATTTTCTCTTAACACTGGTAAATTCCACTTTAGGTCAGTAGCACACATACGTGAGGGTTTGAGTAACCTCATCCAGCTGACTGATTTGAATGCCAATTTGGGTAAATTCTACATTTACTTTCAGATTTCCTTAATTGTCTTTTAATCTAGTTCGCTTTATTTTGGTTTTTTCGTAGTTTAGCTAACCACTATAGGAATAATCCATTGAAGATCAAGATCTAACTTGGGAGACGTGATCTTGTGATCCAATGTTAAGCTACATTTTTTGGTGTTAATTTTCATTTGAGCTTGTCTTGCTTTCATTCATTCAATTTTGAAGTGTGTTTTCCATCATTAGTTGTGAGCATAGGTTAGAATAGTCTTTGATCATGCATTTCCCGTGCTTGCATCTCTAAGTTTATGAACTCCCGGTCGATAATTTAATGTTTGGAAATGATTGCATATAATTTACCCAATAGGGATTCTCTTAAGGTATTTCTTATTCTTAAAGTATGCTATAAGGTTGCGATGTTGCCGTATGCTATAATATGAAGTTATGATGTTCTCGTGAGGTTGTTAGGGTTTGTATGTGGACCCATGTGGACCTACGATCTCTATGTGGACCCAATTTGTGAGGCTCATATTTTGGAGATTTTGGAACATGATTTTAGGTGTATCCTTGGAGATCTTAGCAAAGGTTTTTTATGTGGTTGTTGGGTTTTGTATCTGGACCCATGTGGACCTAGGATATCTACATCAAGTTTTATGATGATGATGTATCAATGATAGTGACAGAGATAATGACAGTGACAGTGACATGTTGATTCTTTTATATACATATTTGAGGGTGGAAGGAAGGGTCAAGGAAAGGGGGTTGGAGCCTCCTTCCACTTGAAACTGGAGAATCTAGGGAGTTGTAGCTTCCTTTAGGTCGGTGTTTGTAAATTAGGGGGTTTATGATTCCTTCCAGTTGGATTTGGAGAGTATTAGAAGTTGTAGCTTCCTGATAGTCTAATATTGTTATTATATAAGAAAATCATTTTGTGGTTTTCTTCCGTTTAGATTTCCAAGTAAATCCATTGTGCACTATGTATTTATTCTTCTTCTCTTCAATATATATTGGGATGCATTTATTTTATTTAAAAGTTAAAGTTTTTAAAAGGTACTATATTATAATTGATATTGATTCACCCCCCTCTCAATATCAAAAATTGGTATCAAAGCAAGTCACCTTCAAAACGGTCTAATCACTAGAAGGAAAATCGTGAGAAAAAATAGAAGGCCACATTCCAAATGGGATTCCACCATTTGATGGAAACAATTATTCATACTAGAGAAACATAATGAAAACTTATTGATAGATTTAGGAGTGGATATTTGGCTCTCAGTTGTCAATGGCTATAAAGTTCCAAAAAATACTCCAACTGATCCAGATGAGAAGAAATTAATGAGTTGTAATTAAAAGGCTATGCATGTTATCATAAGTGGATTTACACTGACTATTTCTAGCAAGGTCATGGGTTTCAACACAGATAAATAGGTTTGGGATTAACTTCAAAATATTTATGAAGGAAATATGAAAGTCAAGCAGGTCAAGCTTCAATGACACAGAGCACCATTTGAAAATATGAAAAATAAGATATTGCAACCTATTTACTCAGAGTAGATGAATTTGTCAATTCCATCAGAGGATTAGGATAATAATTCAAAGAATCCTTGGTTGTACAAAAAGTGTTGATATCACTTCCTTTGATATATGATGCCAAGGTCTCGACCATTGAAGAAAATAGGGACTTGACCAAAATAAAAATGGATGAACTACATGGGGCCCATGCAACATATGAAATGAGAACATATACAGAAAATGAACATCCAAATAGATAAGAAGCTTTTAAAGACACAAAGAAAACAAGGAACAAAGAACATGGGGTAGAAGAAATACTAAGAGATGAATCAGATGAATAAGAGGTATATTTTGTAAGGAATCTCAAGAGGGGCACCAAAAAATTCAAAGGTAAGTTACCTTTTAAATGCTTCAATTGTGGTAGAATAGGACACTATGCTAAGAAATGTCATTTTGAAGAAAATAAAATCTTCTACAAGAAAATGAGTCTTTACTCCAAGGAGGAAAGTAGTTCTTTAGATGAATGCGATGGAGAAAAAAGGGAAGTAGGGGAAATTCTCTTCATAAATCAAGAAACTCATAATGATGACCATAAAAATTTTGAAACAAATGAAATCAATTCTGAAGAAGAGTCTAATGCATAGACAGAAGAAACAAACATAGAGTCTTCCTAGGGAAGCAAAGACATCACAGAAAGAGAATAGAAAGATGAAGAAAATATTGAAAATTTCAAGCATGTTGAAGAAGAAAATATCAAGATCAAAAACAAAAATAGAGAGTTAAAAAACAAATTGAAAAATTGTGACGAAGAGAATCATGAGCTTGAAAAGAAAATTGACAGCTTGAAGGAGTAGTTAGATAAAGCCAAAAATACTGAAGATTATGATAAATTAAAAGCAGAATTGTATCACACAAGAAAAAGGTTAATGTTGACAATGGAAAAGTTGAATTACTACAAGAAATTTGAAATAAGTACTAAAAAGTTGGATGAAATTATTAGCAAACAAATATCACCTACCAATAATAAATGACTTGGATATGACAACAGTTTGAAGACAACAAACACATATGAAGAAAACAAGGACGGTGAAGGAAATTCTAGAAACTTTACAAATGCCTTAAGAAGTGGAATCATCAAACAAAAGGGAGTTGAATAACATCAAGAATATGACACCTCTAGCTAGAACAAAAGATCAAAATTCAGAAGGGGTGAGATAGCAATAAGGTCCTTTTCTACCAAGTATGACAATATTTTTCTTGGTCATTATTATGCTTGTATAAACATTGGAGACAAAGAAATTCACTGTAAAATCAATGCAAACAAAAACTATATGAGTAACATAAATGATTATGGATATACAAAGGACAATAATGTAAATATTATATATGGAAATGCTCATGGATTTTTCAATAGAAATTAAAATCCATTTGATCCACTGATGGATCATAACATTGTATGCTACAAATGCAATAATCTTGGTCACAAAGCACGTGATTGCAAAAATATGAAAGAAGATGTTCCTATCATAAAACCAAATACAATATGGGAAATAAAAGAGAATCCAAACAATGAATATTTTCGATTATCACTACTTTCTGAAAATAAAGAAGACAAACGGTACATAGACAATGGGTACTCAACACACATGACTGGGGACCAAAACAAATTTATCAGGTTAAAGAAAGGAAAAAGTGGCAGTGTTGCATTTGGAAATGACTCCTTTGTCAAAATACTTGGAAAATGTGTAGTGATCCTTAGAAATGAAAATGTAAAAAAAACAAAAGTATTATTTGTTGAATATTTGAAGAAAAATCTCCTTAGTGTCAGTAAAATATCTGATCATGTATACGATCTTAAGATTGATTCCTAAAAATGTGAAATCAAAGAAGAAGACTCAAGAATATTTATTACAACAACAACAAGAATACCAAATAACATATACATAGTAGACAAAGAGGAGAGAAAGAGGATTGAAGTCACACAAAATATCTCCAAGGACTATAACAAGGAAGGAAAGGATAAGAAGACAAAAAAGGCAGGTAAAATACTATTGAGCACCATGAGTTCGGGGGGAGCATCCCCAAAGAGAAGAGTTACCCCTTTCCATTGATGTCAAAGGGGGGGAGAAATATCATGAGCATGATGACATGGGGAGTACGAGTGTTTCCATTAGTGAAAAAGGGGGGTATTTTTGAATGGTGTTGCCATTGATGTCAAACTCAGTCATTGGTGATTAGCATGAAGAAGCCTATGGGTTTACTTGAAGGAGTCTCCAAACTGGTCCCTTTATGGCGTAGATTTAAGCATGGCCCTCATGAGAAGAAAATTTAAAGAAGCCTACAATAATCCCCTACAATCAAGTGAAGAAGCCTACATATGTCCAATATCAATATTGCAAGATGGAGACTGTTGAAAGTATTATTTGTGGTCAATTTGGATACCCTATCTTTGAGGGAATTGTTACGATACATAAATAACTCAAATGGAATAATACATTACAATGATGTAAATATTATTCTAATACCTTTCAAATGGTACATGGAAGTCCCTATAACTCCCTAGGAATGAGGAGATATGAATCTTTTCGTCCAACAACCTAGCCAGAAAATTGAGGTCGGCTCAGCTAATTTTTGGGGATAGAATTACTATAAATACAAGATAGAATTTTTCATTTTTTATGCAACTAAGAAAGAGATAAAGTTTGAGGTGCACACAAGGTGGTTTGGGTGTCTTCCTATGTGCAAGAGAAGTCTAAGATATCTTCTTAAGGTCTTTCTTATTCTCAAGGTATGTTATAAGGTTGTGATGTTATCTTAAAAGGTTGTGATGTTGTTGTATGGTCTACTATGAATTTGTGAGGTTGTTGGGGTTTATATTTGGATCCCTATGGACCTAGGATCTATATGTGTACCTAGTTTGTGAGTCTCATATTTTGAAGATTTTGGCACATGATTTGAGGTGTATCCTTGGAGATCTTGGCACAAGTGGTTGTTGGGTTTTATATGTGGATCCATGTGGACCTAGTATCTCTATGTGGACCTAGTTTGGTAATGATGATTTATTAATGATAGTGACAGAGAAAGTGACAGTGATGGGTTTATTATTTTATATACATATTTGAGGGTGGAAGGAAGGGGAAAGGAAAGGGGGTTGAAACCTCCTTTGAGTTGGAACTAGAGAATCTAGGGAGTTGTAGCTTCCTTCAAGTTGGTCCCTATAAATTAGGGGTTTGGTGCATCCCTCTAGTTGGATCTAGAGAATATTGCAAGTTGTAGGTTCCTATTATATAAGAAAATCATTATGTGGTTTTCTTCCATTTGGATTTCCATGTAAATCTGTAGTGCATTATTTATTTTTTCTTTTTCTCTTTACTGTATATTGGGATGAATTTATTTGATTAAAAAATTTAAAGTTTATAAAATGTGCTAAATTATAATTGATATTGATTCACCCACACTCTCTCAGTATCAACATATCCAACACCTCCAACAAGTTCATGACCTCCTTCCACAGACAAAGTACAAGAAATACATCTACTTCAACAAGGAAAGTGACTCACCAAGGTTTAGATTCAGCTAAAGTTTCCCCATATCTCGAGAGAACTTGATGCAATGGGGACCATTGCTTCTTAAGGGGGGAGGAATGATCCAGGTGATCTCGGTGTCCATCGACCTTTTCCATTAAATAAACCTTTTGATCCTATGGTTTTGATAAACCATGATATTCACCCTTTTGATGGGGAACGGAATGCAATTCCATCTTCATTTGTTAATTACAAACATCATGCAATGATTTCCTAGTGGTCTTATGTAAATTCCTACAACATAGAGTTGTTGAATCCCATTATAATTGTATAGTTAAACACACTCGGGCTAGAGTAGTACTGGGATGGATGACCGCCCGAAAAGTCATAGTATTTTACATGCCTATGGAATTTTATAAAATTAGACCAATTTATCCTACCTGCATCATGGGAATTTTTCTCCTCTCACTCTCTCATATATAATTAAGGTGAAGGAGGCCCTTTAAGTGTTGGTGTGTTTGTTAAGCTCATGTAGTTGTTTGTAGTCTTTAGGAAGTTGTTGGAACTAGTTGGAGCGAATCTCTCACATCCAACTAGATTCTTCCTAGATAGGTGCGAGGTCGATATATTTTCTCAACCAGAAGATCAAGGTGGTTATTTTATCTTAATATTTGTTTGTGTATTAATATGTCCATTTCATTGTTTAATAGAGAGTTGTCACACCCTTTCTGTTTGTGCATAATAATATATATTCTCACATTTCTCAATATGGTATTAGACAAGGACTAGGCTTAACTCCCTCATGGAAATCCTAGGGACATTGGAAGAGAAATAAAATCCTATGTAGATGTAACATCTGCTCTTGTGTGCACATGATATGACTTATTCTTTTAGGACACTTGCGTGCAAGTGACCTAGTTTATTATATGGTTGTCTGTTTCACTTATGTATTCCGATGATGATGCTTATGGATTATGTTGTTGTGTTATTTGATTATATATGTATAGACAGGTTCTATTAATGAGTTTCTCTTGAGTGTGCAGGGTACTTGACAGATTGGTGATGACGATGGAATCGGTGGACCTCCTTTGACTTTGAATAGAGTCGGGGAGTGGATTGTATATGGTTTGGGTATTTATGTTTTTGCATACGTGACATATGAGCAAGTATATTATGATTTTGTTATGGATCGTTGATGTGTTTCGTTGATGGATGCAGGCTGATGATTTCTTTCTAATCAGACTCACATTAGGAGTAAAGGGGCCATGCAAAACAATCGAATATTGAGGGAGAGGTGTGGTAGTATCCCTACCACAGCCTACTAGCACTCCCACCATGGATCAAATTGTAGGTTAACAATTACCTAGTTTGAGATATCCATGATGTCATGAGGGCAGACTGAGACAATCGCTCACAAATATTCTAAGGGGGTGCACAATAAGGAAGGGTTCTTATTCCTTAGAGGCCCTTAGTCTCTCACAAGGTCTCCTGATGGAGTATTTGCTCCAAGGGTTGGACAACTACCAAAATCAGTCAAAGGCGAGTGGCACCCTTAGAGCACGTACTGCATCTTGAAGGGCACGCAACATAAATAAAACATGAATAAAGGTGAGTGGCACCCTTGGAGCATGTATTATGTCTTGAAGGGCACATCACATATTAATAAATATGATTCAATGAACCTAGGTTCCTAGAAAACAATATTTTATTTTGACCTAGTTAGCCTTAAAATAAATGTTAAATGAGTAAATTTTATTAATTATAAAATTCCCTTAAAAATTCTAAGCCTAGTTGAAAATTAAGCTTAGGTTTAAATAGGATAAGAAGACTAAAGAATAAATAATCAATTAATAAAAGGGGGATGAAGAAAAATCAAGTTAAGAATGTAAAAGAGAAATATTTATCTAAATATTTAATTATTGATTATGTGCAAGACATGCTAAATTGGAACTTAGAAAAAAAGGGGAAATGAATGTAAAAAGGAATGTGGAAACATAGAAAGAAATCTAGTCTACTCTAACTAAAGAACTTTCCTAAATAAATAAAACCTAAGTTTTAGAAAGGCATCATTCATTAAAAGGAAATAAAGAGAACAAAGGGACAACAAGGAGCACTTTTAGGATGGGTGAGGGAATTCAAAATTTAATTAAATTAAATAAATGAATTTTTGGTGCAACTAAGGGGTCAGGTGAAAAGTGTATGGAAGAGAGTATTTCCTAATTAAATTTAAAAAAAATGAATTAAACATGCAAATGGAAAGTGGTCACTAAGAAGAAATCTATAAAAGTAATGGATAAGAGGATGAATGGATCACGACTGGTATGTGTAAGGTTATGATACCAGAATGTTCATGACTAATTTTTCTTGCGGGAGTTGGGATACCTAGCTCGAAGAAGAGAGTGGTATCTCGACCTTGCGAGGTGAGTTGGGAGCTAGATTTCTCTAGTTTTGAGTGTGTGGCCCCATTGCGTCTCTGGGGGCTAAGGGGGAAGAAGAGTACCACTAGCATTGGATAGGAGGTATCATTGAGGCCTCAATGATTAGCAAGAGGAGGCAAGGATAAGTGTAAGTTTCAGTCGGAGGATACCAGTAACATCCTACCTCAACATTGAAATCCTTAGTGGTTACGATATTTGACTAGTCAATTCTCCATTTTGATAAATCTTAAAATGTATTGAATTTATTTTGTTTATCTCCTAGGGTCATAGATTTATACCTTTATTTATGTATATGCACAAATCTTGAAGAAAATTTTATTATGGAATGGCGTTTTATTCCGGGGATCACCTCATTGTTTTGTTTACTTTCTTTTCTCTCCAACAAGGGCATTCTCTCTTGGGTGTTTAGTCCCTCCTCAGCCTTTGCGATTATTGTGTTTTATTCTCTACAAATTCGTGCTTCCATCTAGTGATTTTTGGGTGTCACTTCTAGTTGTCTAAAACATTTTATTTTACCCAACAAAATTTCTTTTTTGATTGCTCAGCGAATTCACTTCTTGTACGGAGAAATTTCCCCTCATTTCTCTATGTTTATTGTTTATTTTACCCAGCAAAATTTCATTTTAGTTTTCTTAGAGAATTCATTGGTTGGTACAACGAAATCACCCTTGATATCTCTGTGTTTTTCTTGAGTAAATCATGCCCAACCTGTGGGGAAGGCTAGCATGAGTCTTTACCTTTATATCTATGTGTTTTTCTTGAGTAAATCATGCTCAACTTGTGGGGAGGATAACATGTGTTTTACCTTTATATCTCTATGTTTTTCTTGAGTAAATCATGCCCAACCTATGGGGAAGGATAGCATGATTCTTTACCTTTATATCTATGCATTTTTCTTGAGTAAATCATGCCCAACCTGTGGGGAGGCTAACATGTGTTTTACCTTTATATCTCTGTGTTTTTCTTGAGTAAATCGTGCCCAGTCTGTGGGGGAGGCTAGCATGAGTATTTACCTTTATATCCTTATGTTTTTCTTGAGTAAATAATTCCCATCCTGTGGGGGAGGATAGCATGATTATTTACCTTTATATCTATGTATTTTTCTTGAGTAAATTGTGCACAGCTTGTGGGGAGTATAGCATGTGTCTTACCTTTATATCTCTGCTTTTTTCTTGAGTAAATAGTGTTGAGATTGTGGGGGAGGCTAGCATGTGTCTTTACCCTTTATCTCTGCATGGGTGGAAGTCATATATCTCGACACAGTTCCAGTTACATAATAATATGGTTGATTTATATGATTTATGATTTGCAGTAAAATTTTGATTTAGCATTTTATATTCAGATTCCTTTACTGCTATATGCTCTCCTTAATTCTATATTCATTAATGTTATTTACTAATTTATGATTTTATTTAATGCTTCATGCTCTCCATAATGCTATATTCATAGTCTTTTAATTCTTTATGCTCTTAATTGATGCTATATGCTCTCCTGGATGCTATATTCATTAATGCTACATTCAAATTCCTTAAGACTAACGTGGATGGATAATTTATTTAATCATTGGTTTACTTGCGCCATGATATGTATAGCTAGGAGTGGATAATATTGTGCATAGTTTACTCTTCCGCCATTAATGAAGTTGACGTATAATCATTGAAAGGAGGAGATCTCCTTGTGCACTGACTTAAATTGATGATACTCTTGCACCTAAAATTTAATATGATGTATGTTGAATTTATGGTTTAGATTTCCTTGCGCAATACATATAGATGATGAGATTAATTAAAAGTTAGATATCTCGCGTGCATAAATATATAGTGTAAGAAAATGATTTTGTGGACTTTAGAATTTTGCGTAAATGGAATGTAATGAAAGGAATGTTTCTCTAGATAATAGATTCCTTGCGCGCATAAATATATAATTTATTAAATGATTTGTGGACATTAGAATTCTCGCGCCAATGGAATGTGATGAAAGGAATGTTGTTCTAGATAATAAATTTCTCATGCGCATAAAAGATGATGTATTGAATGATTTTTGTAGTTACTTAGGCGCCATAAAAATGTAATGAATATTTACGTCGTGCCATTGATTTTGCTGTGATATAATAATATAATTACATGCACACCTTAAATTAAGTGGGCATGCAATTGTTGCTTCATTATTCTCTTGAACCTTGATTTTAATGTTAATTAATCTTCCGTCTTGAATTATTTGATATATGACTGATTTAGTGGCTAGTTTCTCTTGCGCCTTTACTTAAGTTGACATGTTATTGTTCTAGAATGGTTACTCTTGCGTGCAACGATTATTTAAAAATGGATGCATGATTGATGACGATGTTGACTACCGTTGCACTATGATTATTGATGAATAGGATTGATGGATTGATCTAGATGATTATTGGACTTGTTGTTAGTCCGATGTAGAGACCTCTTTGTTCCTCAGAAAAATCACCATCCTTGAGACCTTAAATAGTTAAAATCAATTGGAACCTAGGCTTGAGTGTTTATTATGTGTCCTGGAGGTCCTAACCTTGTAGGGTAGGTTGGGTGGGTAGTATTGTATGTCATTCATATGATTATCTTTATGATTCTTAAGTTATCATTATGTTATCTCATGTTATCGTGGTGTTATATGATGATTATCTGTATAGATGAGTTGAACGATTTATGATTCATATTTTTTATGCATCATTACTAGTTGCATGCATGCAATGATTAGGGGCTACTATTTATTGGTGTTAATGAGTTTACATGCATATCGTTATTCATGGTGATGATGTGTCGGCCTTGTGTCATTATTGATTGTTAATGCATTAATATTGTTCGTTAATATATTGGATGATGTGTCAATGATGTTGTTATTAATTGTGGTGTATAATTTCCTAATGCAAAAAAAAACAGAAATACATGGTGTACGTCAGGGACGTTAGATATGGTATCAGAGCGGGTTCAACCCTGGGACTTGGGATCATTACGCCTTCCACTGTATAAAACCTTGATTAATAATTTTTCACTAATTAATTGAATTGTATTTGTGCATGTAATCATGGTTAGAGGACGTCACGGAGGCAGACGATGTGGTGCTAGGGGAGGAAGCACAACGCCTCTAGTAGCATCCATGCCAAAGGAGTCTAACCCCCAAGGAGAAGAACAAGTATTCAGATAGAGACAAGTAGTTGTGGGGGATGTGTTTGGGTTGATGAGGTCCTTTCATAGGATTTCATAGGCCTTGATTAGCCATCTATATAGAGATGAGGCCAGGGCACCTATACCCTTTAAGGGTCTATAACGCACCGCAGCCGGTACCAATAGCTCTCACCAAGAACTCGAGAAGGTTAAGTTTCTGAGACATGGTTGAAGAAAATAGAGATGTTCTTTGCAGTTTGCAACTATACCTCCAACATGAAAGTATCCATGGACATATTTCCACTAAAGGGGAGTGCTCTTCTATTATGGAAGGCGCTCCTGCTGCAACGGAACATGGTCATCGAAGAAGTGTCATGGGAAATGTTTGAGGAGTGGTTCCGGGAGAGGTATCTGTCTGAGGAACTCATTGAGCGTCATCTCAATGAGTTCAATGCCTTATGATAGGGTGGTCGTACAGTGCCCAAGTATGAGGCCCATTTCATGGAGCTTCTTAGGTATGCTCCACATATAAATACCAAGAAGCCTAAGCTAAAAAAAATTGTATTCAGACTTAACATCAAAATTCATGTGAAAGTGAGGATACTGATGCCTTAGATGTTGCACGATGTTGTCCAAAAGGCCCTCACAACTGAGGAAGAACTGATCAATGGGGGTCAGAGCAGGACTCCTATGAGACCGACGAGACAGGCAACATCTGGTGCACAACAGAATCAAACACCAGCTAGACATTTATCAGGGTATCAAGGAACTCCGAGAGGATCCACATTCATGACAACATGGAAACTGACGCCTCAACAACAGACTCCCTACATAGAACCACAACACCAACATCAACATCGTTCGCAGCAACAGTAGTTCAGGCATGTTCAACAGAACAAACCAGGGTTCCAGGTTGGTGGGCCATCAAATTCTACTTCGGAGACCAGGAGTACTTGACCTAATACTAAAGGCTTGACATGTGGACAGCCACATTACCAACGTGACTTCTTGGTTGAGAGGTCCAGAGCAATTGGGTCAGTCAGACACACTACCATAGGAGATTTGCGAAAGGCCCATCGGATTCATGCTGCGATGAATAACCGCCAGGCTGAGCACCAGTCTATTATGCTCGAGACATCAAGTACCATCATTGACCACACCTTTAGTGTTTTGATATATCTAGGTGTTACAGAGAGATTTATTTCTGGTGCAATGTTAAAACAAATTAAGGTAAAGGAAATCGAATAGGATGAATTTAGCTACGTGGAAATGGAATCAGGAGCCAAGAAAAAGGTTGGAGGAAAGGTTACGAACTTTATCCTTAACCTGGGAGACTTTTTCATGAAGGCCAACATGTGCATCACGATTTTAGGATATTATGACGTAGTGATTGGTATGGACTGGTTGGAATAACATGATGTGATGCTCAACTTTAAGATGAAACGATTAAGTGTGATCGATGATGAGGGACATAGACGAGTGATTGTAGGAAGAAACCAGGGAGTTTCCCTAAGGTTCATCTCTTCCCTACAGCTACAGAAGAGGATTCACAAGGGATGCAAGATATATGAAATCCTTGTGTTGAATGAAAAGGGTGTGGTGGAAGGACTAGAAAAACTTCTAGTAGTACGAGAATCTGCAGACGTATTCCTAGAGGAGTTATTAGGGTTTTAGCCTAAGAGGGAGTTGGAATTTACCATTAACTTATCGGATGGTGACCCTTGAGTTACAGGAGTTGAAAATGAAACTAAAGGAGTTGTTGTACCTAGGACTTATATGTCCAGGTGTGTCTCCCTAGGGTGCACCTGTTATTTTCATACGAAATAACGATGGGTCATGGAGACTTTGCATTGACTACCATCAATTGAAAAAGGAAATGATCAAGAACCAATATATGTTGCCAAGAATAAATGATTTGTTTGATCAAATGAAAGGTGTGATGGTGTTTTCGAGGATCGACTTGAGATCATGGTATCACCAGTTACGGATCAAGGAGGAAGACATTCCGAAGACCGCATTCAAGATGAGGTTTGGACATTACAAGTTTACTGTGTTACAATTTGTATTGACAAATTCCCCAAGGGTATTCATGAGCTTGATGAATGGGGTGTTCCGAAAATACTTGGACAAGTTTTTTCAAGTATTCAATGACGATATTTTGATATATTCTCGGACGGTGGAAGAACCTAATGAAAATTTGTTCTTGCTACTACAATGTTTACGAGAGAATGAATTATATGGGAAACTGTCAAAATGGTCTTTTACCAATCGAGGATTCATTACTTAGGGAATGTTATCTTCGGAGAAGGTATCGTTGTGGATACAACAAAGGTAGAGGCTATTATGGAATGTCCTGTGCCGACGAGTGTACTAGAAGTACATAGCTTCATGGGTTAAGCTTGATACTATCGATAGTTCTTCGAGGGTTTTTTGGCGATAGAAAATCTGATTACAGAATTGTAGATGAGAAAAAAGAAGTTTGTTTGGAACGAGAACTGCGCAGAAGCATTTCGAAGGCTCAAGGAGTTATTGATGACAACGCTAATACTAAAATTCTTTGACATGGATAAGGAATTATTGGTATTCACAAACATATACAAGGAAGGATTAGGCAGAGTCTCGATGCATGATAGTCGAGTGATCGCTTACATCTCAAGGAAGTTAAGAAAGCATGAGGAAAACTACGTGACGCATCATTTGGAATTATTGGCCATTGTGTATGCTCTGAGAGTGTGGAGAAACTACCTAATTAGATGGAAATTCGAACTAAAAATGAACCACTATGGTTTGCAACACATTTTTATTCAAAGTGAATTGAATGCATGGCAAAGGCGTTGGTCATAACTCCTTAACAAGTACGATTTTGAGATTACCTACATAAAAGGAATAGTGAACATAGTGGATATTGTGTTGAGTCAGAGAACGAACATATTTTCAGTGATACCTCTTCAGACGAATCTTCATTAAAATATTCTAACTATGCAACACAACGATGACTAGTATAAGGAGGGGAATTTATTGGACAAGACACCATGCTGGAACCAAAATTTGATGGATTTATTGTGGACAATGACAGATTAATGAGATATAATAAATGTATATGCGTACCACCCAATGAAGAGTTGAGAAATTTGATCTTAAATGAAGCTCATAGAGCAGCATACATGGCTCATCCATGAGTCACGAAGATGAGGGTAGACCTTAAACCCTTATTTTTCTGTAAAGGAATGAAGGCAGACATAGTTAACTACGTGGCGAGATGTCTAGAATGTCATCAAGTGAAGGATGAACAGAGACATCTGGTAGGATTACTACAACCATGCGCTATTCCATAATCAAAATGGGAGGTCATTTCGATGGACTTGATTGTTGGATTTCTACTAATGGCAAGGAGGCACGACTCAATTTTCGTGGTAGTAGACACTTTGACGAAGAGTGCACATTTTATCCTTGTGCATACAACGTATCAAGCACCAGACATAGCTAGAGTATTTATTAGCAATATTGTGAGATTTCATGGCATGCCTAAAAGGATCATATCCGATCGAGGATCGGTGTTTACATGACAATTTTGGACTAGTTTCCAACAGGCCTTGGGAACCCAACTCAACTTTAGTACCGCATATCACCGGGAGACAGACAAGAAGATGGAAATAAAAAACCAAATCTTGGAAGATATGTTGTGTATGTACATGATGGACCAACATAGCATTGGGAGGAGTTCTTGCCACTGGTAGAGTTTGCATACAACAAAAAATATCAAAGCACCATTAAGATGGAGCCATTGAGTTTCTGTATGGGCAACTGTGTTAGGTGCCTTTGATATGGGATCAACTTGAGGATAGGGTCTAAGTAGGACCAGAAGAAATCCAAGAAATGGAATAACCAATGCAAACGATAATATAAAGGATCAAGGAAGTGTAAGATCAATAGAAGAGTTATGTCAATGCGCATCACGTTGACCATAGTTATGAAGATGGTGATTGAGTCTTCTTATAGGTGAAACCACACAAGAGTTCGATCAAGTTTGGGAAGGGTGATAAACTCTCTCCTAGGTTTGTGGGAACTTTTGAAGTTGTGGAAAGGAAGGGGCTCATGGCCTATCGAATCACCTTGCCTAAGGTGTATGTGCGATGTTTTTCATGTATCAGTTTTGAGATATTATGTTAGTGATCCTACACATGTGATTAACATGAGTTCCTTGTAGGTGTCAAATGAGGGTGCGCTCATGGTGGAGCCAATCCACATTTTGTACCATCGCATTCGATAGCTACGATGTCGAACATTCGATTAGGTCAAGATCTAGTGGGGAAATTATAGTCCACACTCTGCTACCTGAGAGGATGCATATGATATGCGCCAGCAGTTTCCATTTTTGTTTGATAGTTAGACATATTAGATATTGTCAAATACTTTATTTCTTCACTTATATACTGTGAAACTTTAGAATGAAGTTTAAAACAAGAGGGGGTGTATATAACATCCCACTCTTGCGTGAACATGACATGACTTATTCTTTGAGGACACTTCTGTGCAAGTGATCCAGTTTAGTATATGGTTGTTTGTTTCACTTATGGATTATGATGATGATGCTTATGGATTATGTTGTTATGTTATTTGATTATCTATGTATAGACATGTGTTATTGACGCATTTCACCTGAGTGTGTAAGACACTTAACATATTGGGGATGTTGATGGTATCATTGGAACTCCTTGGACTCCGGATCGAGTCAGGGAGTGGACTATCTATGGTTTGGGTATTTCTGTTTTTGCATATGTGACATATGAGCAGGTATATTATGATGTTTTTATGGATCGTTGACGTGTTTCATTGATGGATGTTGAATGAAAATTTCTTTCTAATCAGACTCACAATAAGAGTAAAGGGGTCATGCACAACAACCAGATATTGAGGGAGAGGTGTGGCAGCAGCCTTGCCACAACCTACTAGCACTCCTATTGTGACTCGAATTGTAGGTTAATGATTACCTAGTTTGAGAGATCTGCGATGTTGTGAGGGTAGACTGGCATAGTAGCTCACAAAGATTCTAAAGGGAACACAATAAGGAAGATTCCTTATTCCTTAGAGTCCCTTAGTCTCTCACAAGGTTTCCTAATGGAGTATTGACTCCAAGGGTTGTAAAACTACCAAAATCAGATCAATGGCAAGTGACACCCTTGGAACACATAGTGCATATTGAAGGCAACGTCACATAAATAAAAAATGAATAAAGGCAAGTGGCACCCTTGGAGCATGTAGTGTGTCTTGAAGGGAACGTCATGTATTGAACCTAGGTGCCTAGAAAACAATATTTTGTTTTGACCTGGTCAACCTTAAAATAAATGTTAAATGAGTAAATTTTATTAATTATAAAATTCCCTTAAAAATTCTAAGCCTAGTTCTAAATAGGGTAAGAAGACTAAAAACTAAATAATCAATTAATAAAAGGGGGATGAAGAAAAATCAAGTTAAGAATTTAAAAGAGAAATATTTATCTAAAGATTTAATTACAGATTATGTGCAAGACATGCTAAATTGGAAATTAGACAAAAAGGGGAAATGAATGTAAAAATGAATGTGGAAACATAGAAAGGAATATAGTCTAGTCTAACTAAAGAACTTTCCTAAATAAAACAAAACTAAGTTTTAGAAAGGCATCAATCATTAAAAGAAAATAGAGTGAATAAAGGGACAACAAGGAGCTCTTTTAGGATGGGTGAGGGAATTTGACATTAAATTAAATTAAATAAATGAATTTTTGGTGCAACTAAGGGATCGGGTGACAAGTGCACAGGGGAGAGTATTTCCTAATTAAATTTTAATAAAATGAATTAAACATGAAAATGGAAAGTGGTCACTAAGAAGAGCTCTATAAAAGTAATGGTTGAGAAGAAGAATGGATCACGACTAGTATGTGTAAGGTTATGCTGTCATAATTTACTTGACTAACTTTTCTTGTGGGAGTTGGGATACCCAGATTGAAGAAGAGAGTGGTAGCTCAACCTTGCGAGGCGAGTTGGGAGCTAGATTTTTTTGGTTTTGTGTGCATGGCCCCTTTAGTGGATCGTGGTGATAAGGGGGAAGAAGAGTACCCCTAGCGTTGGCTAGAAGGTATCGGTGACGTCTCAGTGATTAGAAAGGGGAGGTGAGGATAAGCGCAAGTTTTAGTTGGAGGACACCAACAACACCCTAGCTCGGCATTGACATCCTTAGTGGTTATGATATTTGACTAGTCGATTCTCCATTTTGATAAATCTTAAACTGTATTGAATTTATTTCATTCATCTCCTGGGATCATAGATTTATGCCTTTATTTATGTATGTGTACAAATCTTGAAGAAAATTTTATTATGGAATGGAGTTTTATTCTGGGGATCACCTTCTTAATGATTGCAACTATGTGAGACATTCTTCATCTTACAAACCTATGAGGTGTGGATCATTGTAGCTATGTGAAGTATTTCTCTCAGCTTACAAACCTGAGAGAAATAGCCTAAGAAGGGTACGTGGTTCCTACCTGAGATAGAGCTGGGAATGTAGAGATGACCTCCTCCATTCAAAGAGTTGAGAAGAAATCTAGATGATTATCCAATGGGAAAGGTGATATGTTGAGTTAGGACGTGCTTGTGTCTTAGCACAAGGTGAATGTGTGAAATCCCAAAGTGTTGGGTGCATCGTCATGAGAACATAAATGAAGATGATGTATTAGCCTCCTCTGAGTAGCAGAGTTGATGAGAAGACTTCAGATGATTCTCCTATGTGTGGCAATGGGAAAGAATATCTGTAGAGCAGATGTGCCTGTGGACAAGTACAGGTGAATGTGTGAAGATCTGGTTCTTCTATGTAATGCAGTGAATCAGGGCTATGGCATCCCTATGGATGTGACCCTAGTGGATTAGCAATAGTGGGTGTATCATATCCTTTTCTATATATTGTTCGAGAGTCAGACCTACTTGTAACACTAATTGTTATGTAAAGGGTAGATGTCGACTCTACCTTAATGTGTCTAATAATAAATGCAAAAGATAATTAATATTGTTAATATTAATTATAATAATAATAATAAATATAAAGTGACTTAGAGAGGTCAGCCCTATTGAGCCAATAGATGCCTTTGTTGATTGGACAAGTCTAATATATGTAAGGGATGATTCCCCATTGTGGAATCATATCTTTCTTGTGTGTTTGGAAATGACAGCAAATACATCTACTTGGGAAAAGGTGTGCACCTCTCTTGGGCACTATTCTTCTAGGGCTTAAGAACCCTCTTGTGTGCTAAGTCATTCTTGGTGGTGAAAGGCCTTTCTCTTGAATAATATAGCAAAGGATTTGGTTGGGTTTTCTTCCCTTGTTGAGAATGATTTCCCAAGATATTTCTTGTGTTCTTGTGCATGGTGTTTCTTCTTGTGATCTTGGTTGCTGCAACATTCTTGTTTATGGTTAAGACATGATAAAATTAAATTAACTACATGCTTAACTTATCTTATTGAAAAATTAACATGGTATCAGAGCATAGGTCTTGAATATCCCATTGCACAAGTATTTTCTAGCTCCTTCTCTCACTCATTTGCAAAAAATGTACAACCCTCCTAGGGTTTCCAGAAAATTTGTATGACCTCCTTTTTTGAGAGATTTCACCACTCAAAAATTGGATTCATGGGATGAAAAAGAAACTAAACAGTATGGCCTCCTTCAACATACCTCCAACAAGTCTCAGATCTAAATTATGGGCATTTCAAAATTTTGACCCTAAGGGTTTCTAGGGTTTCTCCAAAATTCTACAGAAAATTATGAATTGTATTTCTAAAAAATTTCTTGAAGAAACTCCACTACTTACCAGGGATATCATATTTATTAAAGGCCTATTGTTGTCATTCATAATCCCAACAAAACCTAAAAGTGCTAGCCTAGTCGTTAGGTTTTATATCCTAGTTGACAAGGATTCGTGAAGATGAGAAAATTCATGACGAGAAGCAAGCTCAGTACAAAACTCCAAAGAAATGAAGATACCAACATCTCATCACTCTTAGGTATGGTTCCTATAAATGAAAATACTTGGCTAATTGACAGTGGTGCTTCCAGGAACATGAATGGTATTAGAAATCATCTAACACACTTAGTTGAGAAAGAGACACATCTACTTGGAGATGATGCTAGATATAATGTGAGAGGAGTTGGAACTTCTAATTTCCAACTAGATTCAAACATGCAGCTTAAACTAGAAGAAGTTCTATATGTACCCAGAATGAAGAGAAACCTTGTCTCTATTTCAGCCCTTGAAGACAAATCTTACAAAATTACTTTCTCAAAAGGAATAGTTCTTGCATGGCACAAAGACTCTCATATTAGCTCTTCCAAAGTAATTGGTGTCAGAGAAAAAAACTTGCACAAGTTGAGCATCAAACCATTTCAATCCTTATTACATAACACTATCACCTTGAGTGAGTTATGGCATAGAATACTTGTTCACATCCATTATAGATCTCTTCCAGCTCTAGGTAAAATGGTAATAGGTCTAGTAGAAATCCAGATCCAGCATAAAGGCGTTTGCAAATGTTGTGCCCTTGGAAAAAATGTTAAAGGATCCTTTCCTAGTAGTGACAACAAATCCAAGGAAATATTGGAATTGATACATTCATATGTATGTGGGCCAATGATTGTTGCATGCTTAAATGGGTACTTGTACTATGTACTCTTCATAGATGATCACTCCAAGAAAACTTGGATTTAATTTCTGAAGAAAAAGTATGGATACCTTGCCAAGTTTCAAGAATTCAAAGCTCAGGTTGAAAGCCTGACCAAAAGAAAAATCAAAGTATTGAGATCAGACAATGGAGGAGAATACACCTCAAAAGAATTTAACATTTTTTGTATTGAAGCAGGGATCAAGAGGGAGTTCACAGTTGCTTACAACCCTCAACAAAATGGGGTTCCTAAAAGGAAAAACATAACTATCATTGACGAAACTAAAGAAATAATACATGATCAGAGTCTACCTATGACTCTATGGGAAGAAGCATGTATGACAGTAGTATATGTTCAAAACCGTAGTCCTCATTAGATCTTGAAGAACATTACTCCAGAAGAAGAATTCACCAAAGTGAATCCTGAGATCGTACACTTTAGAATATTTGGATGTCCAGTGTACCTTCTTGTACCCAAAGAAAAGAGATCCAAACTAGAACCTTCAGGAAGAAAGGGTACATTTGTAGGATACGGTGAATCCTCAAAAGCATATTAAATCTACATCCTAGTTCACATACAAATTGAAGTAAGTAGAGATGTTACTTTTGAAGAAGAAGTATCCTTTCATAAATGTAGAGAAGCTCAGATGGAAATAGATAGTGAAACAATACCTCCTCCTCATTCAACAGTTCAAAGGGAGACATATTATTCCAGATGAGCCAAGAACTCCAATTGACCTAGTTGCTCCAGCATATTCAGTTTCCCCAAGTAATATACCCAGAGACATCATAGTTGGCAATTAAAAACCTTCTTGGCCTCGACAAACTTTATAAGAAGAAGAAGGACATAAATCCCCACAAGGAGAAACCAGAGAAAGCAAGAGACCTAAGATATTCTCAAGCTACCTTTCATCCTTGACCCATATTATTGAATCAAAACCAACTTGTCATGGAGAAGCCTCAGGTGAACAAGTATGGAAAGATTCCATGACTAAAGAGTATCAATATATAATAAATAATGATGTATGGGATGTTGTCCCAAGACCAAAGGGAAAGTCTGTAGTGACTTCCAAATGGATTTACAAAATCAAACATGTTGTTGATGGAAGTATTGAAAAATACAAAGCAACATTTGTGGTCAAAGTGTTCTCACAAATAGAGGGAGTCGACTATGATGAGTCTTTTTCACAGGTATCCATATATACCTCCATTCGATCTATGATTTCACTAGTTTCTTCCATGGGTTGCAAGCTACATCATATGGATGTAAAGACAGCTTTTCTCAATGGTGAAATTGAGGAAGAAGTTTATATTGAGAAGCCAGAAAGTTTCATTACACACAACAAAAAATCTCATGTATGCAGATTGAAGAAATATCTATATGGTCTAAAACAAGCACCATGTGCTTGGTACGAGAAAATGGATGGTTTCCTGATGATTTTGGGTTTCAAAAAAAGTGCATCCAAACCAAACCTATATTATCACATTGATGACAATTAGTGTTTGATTCTATTCCTATATGTGGATGATCTTTGCATCACCGGTTCAGAGACTCATTGCTGAATGAAAACAAGAACTAACTACCAAATTTGAAATGAAGGATTTGGGCCAAATGTATTATTTCTTAAGATTAGAAGTATGGCAGAGATAAGATGAGATTTTCCTAAATCAAGGAAAATATACTTTGGAGAGACTGAAAAATTTCAAAATGATAGATTGTAAATTCATGCCTACTCCAATGGTAATGGACTTAAAGAAGATAAATGGAACTGATTCAGGAGACGTAGATCCACATTTATATCGACAACTTATTGGATCTTTGATGTATCTGGTTAACACCAGACTAGACATTTTCTATGTAGTGAATGTGCTTAGCCAGTTTATGAGTCAACCAAAACATACACACTAGATAGCTGCAAAACACATATTGAGATACCTACAAGTTACAGTTGGCTATGGCCTAAGATATGCAACAAATGTGGACTTAATATTGGAAGGATATGTCGATGTAGACTGGGAAGGTAGTGTAGTAGACAGAAAAATCACCTCAGGTTGTTGCTTCACCCTAGGATCAACCATGGTTTCCTGGTGTAGCATAAAACAAAGCTTTGTAGCCTTAAGTACAGCAGAGGCAGAGTACATTTCACTAAGTGTGGTAGTTTGTGAAGAAGTATGGCTTCTCAAACTATTGATTGAATTGTTTGGTCATGAGATGGATCCAACTACTATTCATTGTGACAACCAGAGTTGTGTAAATCTCTTCTAGAACCAATTGTTTCATGACAACTCGAAACACATTGAAATCAAGTATCACTACATTAGAGACATGGTACAAATAAAGACAATACACGTGCAATATCTCTCCACTCATGAATAGATTGCAGGTATCTTCACCAAACCTCTTTCCAAAACAAAGTTCAGGTATTTTTGTGAGAGACTTGGCCTAGTGGAAAATGCCTCCCTAGCTGAGAGGGAGTGTTAATTATTATAGTGATGTGAGACATTCTCCATATTACAAACCTGTGAGGTGTGGATCATTGCATCTATGTGAAGTCTTTCTCTCAACTTACAAACCTAAGAGAAATCCCCTAAGAAGGGTACATGGTTCCTGCCTGAGACAGAGCTCGGAACGTAGAGATGACCCCCTCCATTCAAAGAGTTGAGAAGAACTCCAGATGATTATCTAATGGGAAAGGTGATATGTTGAGTTAGGACATGCTTGTGGCTGAGCACAAGGTGAACGTGTGAAATCCCAAAGTGTTGGGTGCATTGTCATGAGAGCATAAATGAAGATGATCTATTAGTCTCCTCTGAGAAACATAGTTGATGAGAAGACTCCAAATGATTCTCCTATGTGTGGCAATGGAAAAGAATATATGTAGAGTGGACGTGCATGTGGATGAGCATAGGTGAATGTGTGAAGATTTGGTTCTTCTAAGTAATGTAGTGAATCAGGGCTATGTCATCCCTATGGATGTGCCCCTAGTGAATGAGCACTGGTGGGTGCATCATATCCTTTTCTATATATTATTCAAGAGTCAGACCTACCTGTAACCCTAATTATTATGTAAAGGGTATAGGTTGGCCCTACCTTAATGTTTCTAATAATAAATGCAAAAGATAATTAATATTGTTAATATTAATTATAATAATAATAATAATAATAAATATAAAGTGACTTAGAGAGGTCGGCCTTGTTGATCCAATATACGCCTTTGTTGATTGGACAAATCTAATATAATTAAGGGATGATTCCCCATTGTGGAATCATATCTTTCTTGTGTGTTTCAAAATTACAGTGAATACATCTACTTGGAAAAGGTGTGCACCTCTCTTTGTTATAGCAAGATTTTCCTCACCCTATGAAATCTTGTAGAGAGGGCTTTATTCCATTCCCCCATGCAGACTTACCTTCCCTGATTGATAAATCCAGAAACAAAAACAAATATTTTTCCACTTGTATGCACCTTGCAAGCTATACAACAAGCATATATGTTGGTTGCTCCACTACAGCCCACGTACGTCGGGGTTTGTGCCAGAAAATCAAAATTAAATGTTGGGTTTCCATGTCACGACAGGAGATCTTTGATATTTGGCCTTCCATATAATGGAAACGTTCCAACTCAACCCTTTAATTTCATTTTGAAGGCTATAAAGAAGCCAATTCCGAGCTATGCAAAAGAGGAGAGAATTCAACTTTGAGAGCAAAGTTACTCTAGATAAATTATTACTTCCTTACTGAGTCTTCATCCCTTTGTGCTTTAAGTCTGAACATAGTGTGCATCCCCCCATGATCTTCCCTTATTGATGGAGAACCTCTTTGTCTCCCTTATATGAGCTTGCCTTTGGTGGAGGATTGAAGTGGTGGAGGTCTAGTTAGAAGGAACTTGGTTTCTTGGTTCCGAACCATGCTGACACAGAAGTTTGTAATGTTTCACTTCTTCTAATCAATTATTAATAGAAATACTCTTTTCCTGTCCAATTGATATCTTGAAAATATATGTATTATGATCCATGGGCATGTTTGTTTTGTATATTGATGGATTATTTTATCTAATGTGCTAACTTGTTATATTATTACTATATGCTTGCTTTGCATTTTTTTGAGAACTTATTGCATTTATAAAGCTTTGGGTAAAAGTGCTCAATAGTGGACATCATCAAACGTTTGGACGAGGTAAGCCTCTTTCTTACTTCTCTTTCACATTAGTTTATATAGCATATATTGGAATTGAGTCGATTTCTACAGTCATACATGTCTATTGTGGTTCACCCTAGCCATAGAGAGATTTTCCTTGTAACAGAATTGGTGACCATACTGGGGATGAATCTTCTTTCTTAGGGTTTGAAGTACTTTTCTCCTTAGATGTCTCTCGTTTCTATTGTGTTTCTTGTCATATCATTTCTTGACAGCTCCTGTTCACTCTGGGTTTGAGTTTTCAACCTTTCTCCCTTGATTGGCCTTGTTTCAAAGAACATACACACCCTTTTTCATGACAGTCACATATACACGCAAGATTTCTCAATGCAAGATGCGTATATATGCTATGTTTTCTCAAACAATTGCATACACATTTTCTCCTTGCATATTTACTTGGTGTGGTGTTTGTTGGGTGGGATGTAATTCTTGCTAAGCCTTCTTAGGTCTCTATAGTGCCTATTGAGTGCCTGTGGGATGACAGGAAACCCTCTTTTGGTTGAATTTTTGGGCAAAGTTTTTCTCTCCATCTTATCATTTTTATTGTCCTTGTACATTAGGTTGGGTGCTTTGTTACTTGATATCATGCTTGAGTTATCTCTCTTTTATACACAATAGGGTTATACATCAAGTTACTTTTCAGTCCATGCATTTTCAGTTTCAATATATTGAAAATACAAAAACAATAGGCATTTTTTTTCTTTTGAGTTTTTATCATTAGCTTAGTACATACAATGAAAGATTTCATTTTTTACTTCTGAATCACAGAGTTGAATTTGAACATTGCATCGCTTTTAGGAGCATATCATAGATTAAAAGTTAAAGTTAGACTTTGCATTATTTTCATATTTAATTTCTTGCAGAGTCATAACACCATGAGTTTCATCACCATACCTTTTTGAGTAATCACGACCATAAAATCAACGTTATAATTTAAAATTTATTAGTAATGATTTTATTTTCTAGGGTGCACAAACTAGCCTAGGATTTAGTGCCTTGGAATAGGTTTTTGTGAGTAAACTTCTCCAAGGCAATTAAATCAGCATATGTGTCTGAGAAACGGAGTTGATAAGTCCATTGTATAATTGGTAAGATCAAGAGAGTGCACTCACACCAGAGTTAATCATGTGGTTGCGCGAAGTTAGTTGAAGGGATATCCCCCAGATACTCGCCTAGCGTCAGAGATATTTCTATGGATTTATTTGTATTTGGGCATCTTGCTAGTGCCCATACCTCCGTGAGAGGTGGTTCTCGCGGATGATTTTAAGGATGGAAATTTATTTTAAAATGTAGAAACCTTGGAAAATATTACTAATCCTTCATATGCCAACTATAAATGTTTGGCGATATTTTTGTAAAAATATTCAAATTTCTAAGGATTTTATATAGTTTTTATCATTTTTTGGTGATTTTTAAGGTAAAATAATTTTATACTATAGAATTTGGGCGAATTATTTTTAAAATAGCGAATCTTGTTTTTGGAAAAACCATGGAAAATTAGCCCATGAGAGAAATTTAGCCCCTAAAATCACCCCTGGTGGTTCTTTCAAGGTTTTGGGCTTTGTTACCCTGCCCATATGGTGATACGGACTTAGGATTTTTGGCATGTGCATCGGTTATACAGTGGTTTATTATTTTCTTGACTTAAGTATCTCATAGGTTACTTGCAAGGGTTATTTTGATTGAAACCTGGGTCAGATAGGGGTCAGACAACACACAACCTTTATGGATGATTACCTCTCCGGGGGAATCTGACCGACTGGTTTTTAAGCCCACGAGAGACCCTATAATTGATTCTTTTACCTCTGATATTTAGCAGGGAGTCTCAAGTACCACTTGGACAAGACATACCTTCTTTATGGAGGGAGGCCACCTAGCCACTTTATCATGTTTGCATGCATATTGGCCGTTTGACTTTGGGTGTGCTTTTTGCTTACTATTTGGCCTTAAGAATATTTACTAAGTCCTCATTATGGACAATGGAGTCCCTTTGGCTCCCTCGTTTACTATTTCTTACCACATGATGTCCACTTAGTTCATGGGGACGAATCCTCCTGTTTCTTATAATGGTATGCAAAACTTTGGTACTCAATCTGCACCTTGGGTCTCTAGTCATTCTCTCGTTGATATGTCTTCCCCTTTGCAATCCTCTCCCTGGTCCACTTATATGAATCCTAGCATTGGATATGGGGGCACCATGGCCCCAATTCTTGCATCTTCATTCGATATGAGCCATGTCCCTCAACTTTCTTTCACGACGGGAGGTTGGAAACTCCCCTCTTATAGATCCAATCCTAGTTATGCTCTTTCAGGAGCCAATACTTAGATGGGTGCTTAATCTACCTACTACACTTTGTCCGTGTATCCTTTGCCTGCCATGTCAGTTCCTTTGAGAACTTTTTCCATGGCGAGTCCTCATGTATCCCTGGGTGTTTCATACGAGGAGAATCAATTTTACAATTCAGGCTACCTGCTTCATGGATCCCCTTCACAAGGGGGCAACATATATCCTCACTCGAATAATCCTTATCATACTTTTGTCATTTCACAGACCTTGGTGATGATGCTCATTCAAAATTCTTTGAATCAAATAAATGGAGGATACTACCTTTCCACACAGGGATAGGGGGAAATCAAGATCCTTCCTAGCCTACAATGTTTCAAAGTCAATATTTCCCTAGACCTTGGAATCAAATGTTGTAATCCACCGCTAGTCCAATCATTGTCAGTCATACTGGAGCTCCATTTCCAACCTCTACCAGTCATGTTGGATATGGGTCAACAACTTCTACAAGTTATGTTGACAACCCATACCCGGCCACTACTATTCATGCTGGGGGCACCACTTTAGTTGCCACAAGTTATATCGATGCCACATCTCTGACCTCTGAGCACCATGTAGGAGATGACTCCCCCACCATTTCCTGTCATGTTGATAGTGTGCCATCGGCCGTCTTGAATGAAATTGGGGGCATTGAGAATCCTAGACACCTCAAATGTAATCCTAAATTCCTTTGCAATACTTGTGAAGGAACTCATCTTACTCGCTTATGTCCAACCATGGCTGGGATACCAGAAGTGTGGGGCTCCACTAAGGGCCCTTTGGATTCTGAGGTGTCTGTGGTTTCTCCACACCTTGTTCCTCTGATTGACACGATAGTAATGTCATTGCAATTCTATATTGGTCACACCCCCATTATCGAGGGTGATGTATCCCTCATTCCTGTTACCCCGCATCCTCTTCAACTTAGAATTGAAGAAGTGGTCATACCAGTGCAATCTCTGGTCAATCCTACTCTCCCTTTGAAGAGTGACGCATCCTTTGATCATGTTGTCAACATTCTTGATCCTGCACCTTTTAAACGAGAGAGAGCCTTTCTTTCACCAACTCCTCTGCCTCCTAGTTTTGAGAAGATCACTTTTGATAGGATAGTCCCATGGGGTATCCAATACCCCCACCTATGTATTTTCCATTAAGAGACATTTTCTGATCCATCATAGAGACCATATCCTTAGTTAGTGCTTTATCCTCCTCGACTTCAAGAGCTTTGGGTTTCCCCAAGCTTATGTCAGTTATTCGTAAGATACTGACATTCCGCAGAAGGTTGGTATGGGAGCCTTGGCCTCCCCCTTTACACGTTGATTAGAATAGCATCCACGAGTTTAATTTATGCTCTTTTCCATCTTATATTTAAAAAGATAAAAGATTTATGAGTGATTTTTCCCTTTCACACTCGTTAAATTGGATTTGAAAGATCATGAGTCTTCATTAATCTCTTTTCCGACTCGTTACCAAAAATAGAAAAGATCACCGAGTGAACTTGTCATTTTCACACTTGTAAATTGGATTTGAAAATACGTCTACTTGGCACAAGTTTATACCTTTTTCACACCAAGAAGACTAAAAGATATAAAAAAGGACATTTTTTGGCGTTAAGTTGTGATTGCATCTCATCCCCCTGCTTGCAGTATTGAGCCTATAGTCAGTTCTCGCTTTGTGTTATAAATCGTTTGCCTCAGTAATTTTGCATCCTCAACCAAGCAGAGCCTTTTTTATATCCTTCGCAATTTGACACCCTATACCTAGGATGAAACATCTCGGGTGTCCATCTCTCGCATGCACTTCCCTACATTGAGCATAGGTATGTTCCACTGGAACTAGTTTTGATTACTTTCAACACTCGTTTCCTCCTCTGTATCATAGCATTCGTTTGTTATGAAAAAAAAAAAAATATGGGTGGGAAGGGAGTATTATCTTATATCGACAGTAGTCATGTCGCCTTTGAACAGAGCACAAAGTTATTGAGTCCATTTATCATCATAATTTTGGGATTAGCATGAAATTAGGAAGTTGAGCTCGTTACTGAGTCTTCTCTATTGACTGGTTACTCTTCCAGTCCCTACAGAGAACTTCATTGATGCCTCCTATATCTCATGATTTTATCATTGGGTCTATGTTTCCAGAGTCCACCATATGTCTCATGCTCTTGTTCAAAGGAAGTCTATCAACCTGTATTGGCCACTCCTCATAACTCTTGACTTTGCATGTCGGCCATACCCTCAGTTTGTCTCAGAATCACATGATACTTTAGTCCTATCATGCACCCTGGCCTTACTTCCATCATTGGTAGGTAACCTTGAACCCAACAGTTGAAATTTCATCATTGGTCATTGACTGGGCGGTTTCCCTTGTGTTCGACTGCAAGACATCTATTCACACAATAGGATTCATGCAGTGTCTTGGATGCCATTAGCCTTATTGGTGGTTTCCTTGCCTTTGTTAATAGTTCTTGTCATTGGTTGTTATTCAGAGGGTCTTTTTCGTGTACCACTTCCACTTGGCACACGCGAAAGACGCATAAGGTCATTGGTTCATGAACTTTTTCTTCAACTAATTTCCACCAAATCATGAAGCTCCTGATTTGTACCTCATGGTGACTGATGAGAGATGCCTTAATGCTCTCCTTTCAATGGGTCTCTTCCCATTGGCATCAACCCATTTATTCTAGAAACAAGGCCTAGAGTGTTATGAGTACCTTGAGTCTTGCAGTCATTAGTGGCAAGATCTTTTGCCATCGACAACTGGGAATACATCAATGTCTCATGATCGATGGATTCTTCAAGTGTTCGACACCGACTCCTCTATTCACACTTGTAAGAATGTACTCAATGCCTTGATACCTACTTTCATTATTGGTAGGCTGTCTCACATTTTTAATGGTATACATCAATGACCGGTAATCAAATGATGTCTCATTGTGTTCGACCTCAACTCCTTTATTCACATGATGTAGACTTGCACCTTTGGCGGATTGTGTAGAAGAATTGAAGACATCACTATGTGGCCACAAATTTCCTGAGTTGTTGCTTCCTTTTCATTGGACTAGTCCCTATATGACTTCAGAGATCATGGGAGATCATATTGTACTCCATGGTATACAAATATCTTCATATTGGTTTTGAGATTTTTTTTACTGGGCCTTGTTTGTGACTATGATATCTTTTTGGCATGTAATCACATTTTTATTTGTCTATTCATGGCCACAGACACTTGTTTTGTATATTTTTCACATGGATCTGCAATGTATTTTGGTATCCATGTATGCAAAGTCAGTATAGAATGTAATGAGCGATCAAGTTTGTCCATCTAGTTCTCTACCACTCCACTTATGGGCTATTTATAATGTATTTCAGCCATCAAAGATTCTCCTCTAACCTCACACATTAGGGGGCATCTGTTATAGAAAGATTTTTCTCACCCTGTGAAATCTTGCATAGAGGGCCTTATTCCATTCCCCCATGAAGACTTACTTTCCATGATTTATAAATCTAGAGACAAAAACAAATATTTTTCCACTTGTTTGCACATTACAATCTATACAACAAGCGTATATGCTGACTTCTCCACTACAACCCACATACATCGGGATTTGTGCCAGAAAATCAAAATTAAATGTTGGGTTTCCATGTCATGATAGGAGATCTCTGATCTTTGGCCTTCCATATAATGGAAACATTCCAACATGGCCCTTCAATTTCATTTTGAAGGCTATAAAGAATCCAATTCCAAGATATGGAAAAGAGGAGAGAATTCAACTTTGAGAGCAAAGTTACTCTAGAGAAATTATTACTTCATTATTGAGTCTACATCCCTTTGTCCTTTAAGTATGAACACAGTGTTTAGCCCCCAATCTCTTCCCTTATTGATGGAGAACCTCTTTGTGTCCCTTATATGAGCTTGCCTTTGGGTGAGGATTGAAGTGGTGGAGGCCCAGTTTGAAGGAACTCGGTTTCTTGGTTACGAACCTTGCCGAAAAAAAATTCTGTAATGTTTCACTTTTGCTGATCATTTATTAATAGAAATACTCTTTTCCCATCCAATCGATATCTTGCAAATATATGTATTATGATCCATGGGCATGTTTGTTTTGTATATTGATGGATTATGTTATCTAATGTGCTAACATGTTATTTTATTACTATATGCTTGTTTTTCATGTTTGTTGAGAACTTGTTGCAGGTATAAAATTTTGGGTAAAAGTGCTCAACGATGGACATCATCAAACATTTGGATGAGGTAAGCCTCTTTCTTACTTCTCTTTCACATTATTTTATATAGCATATGTTGGAATTGAGTCGATTTCTACAGTCATACATGTCTGTTGTGGTTCACCCTAGCCATAGAGAGATTTTCCTCGTAACACTCTTTGGTGCTAATCTTGTAGGGTTTAAGAAACCTCTTGTGTGCTAAGTCATTCTTGGTGATGAAAGGTATTTCTCTTGAAGAATATAAAAAAGGATTTGGCTGGGTTTTCATCCCTTGTTGAGAAGGGTTTCCCATGATATTTCTTCTTTTGATCTTGGTTGCTGCAACATTCCTTTTTATGGTTAAGACATGATAAAATGAAATGAACTACACGTTTAACCTATATTATTGAAAACTTAACACACCTAAGCATTTTGTTTACCTTCTTTTCTATCTAGCAAGGGTATTCTCTCCTGGGCATTTATTCCCTCCTCAGCCTCTGCAATTATTGTGTTTTATTCTCTGTAAATTCATGCTTCTATCCAATGATTTTAGGGTGTCACTACCATTTGTCTAAAACGTTTTATTTTACCCAGCAAAATTTCATTTTTTAATTCTCAGCGAATTCACTTCTTGTACGGAGAAATTCCCCCTCATTGCTTTGTGTATTGTTTATTTTACAAATCAAAATTTTGTTTTAGTTTGCTCAACGAATTCACCGCTTGGTACAGTGAAATCACCCTTGATATATTTGTGTTTTTCTTGATTAAATTGTGTGCAGCCTACGGGGGAGACTAGCATGAGTCTTTACCTTTATATCTATGTGTTTTTCTTGAGTAAATCGTGCCCATCTTGTGGGGAAGATAGAATTTGTTTTACCTTTATATATCTGTGTTTTTCTTGAGTAAATCATGACTAGCCTATGGGGGAGGATAGAAGGAGTATTTACCTTTATATCTATGTGTTTTTCTTGAGTAAATACTGCCCAACCTCTGGGGAGGCTAGCATGTGTTTTAACTTTCTATCCCTTTGTTTTTCTTGAGTAAATAGTGCCCATCCTGTGGAGGAGGCTAGCATGAGTCTTTACCTTTATACCCCCATGGTTTTCTTGATTAAATCATGCCCACCCTATGGGGGAGGCTAGCATGAGTCTTTACCTTTATATCTATGCATTTTTCTTGAGTAAATCGTATCCAGCTTGTGGGGAGACTAGCATGTTTCTTACCTTTATATCTTTGCATTTTTATTGAGTAAATCGTGCCCAACATGTGGGGGAGGATAGCATGTGTCTTTACCCTTTATCTCTGTGTGAGAGGAATGTTAGAAAAACAGGACCATGGAGCAATAAAATAAAACAAATGCATAAACAAAACACAGAAGACACACAATACAAGAGAGACACAGATTTACATGGTTCACCCAGTGTGGGCTACGTCCACCAGAGAAATTGTCAGGTCCTTCCTTTATTATTATCCAGCAAATGAAGGGATACAACCTACAGAAAAACCCACTGTAACTTCCTCTTCTTTCTCTCACAGTCTCCTCTCTCAAAATACAATATTCACCATCATCTATAGCTGCAATACATTTCCCTCATAAAAGAGGGTTTCCTTCTAGGGAAAAAACCCTAACATAATCTGTACCGTTAGATCTGCAACCTTATAATGAACGGTCCAGATTTACAATGAAATTACAATATACTTTTATAAGGTAATTTTTTCTCTGGGGGCCCGCTTTCTCCTAGACCCCCCAGCCAGGGGGATAGGACCCCCGGACCCCGCAGAGGGGGTACCCCCCTCTACACTCCCCCGCGTGGAAGAGTGTACATACTTCTAGGCTGTAAATACTTCATGGGGTATAAACATGGCTCAAAGTAAAAGACCTATAAATCAGGAAGATAATCAGGCTCCACAACCAACAATCTCCCACTTGGAGACTGATCTCAACAACTCCACCGCTATTGTATATGCTGGACTCTGAACCTTCTTGGACCTGGAAAATTTCTCATTTTCATATTCATTCTTGAAGACCAACTGAAATTGAGAAAGAACTCAGTTTCTCCCTGGTTACTCCCTTTGTTAACATGTCTGCAGGATTCTGGCTAGTGTGTATCTTTTCCAGCTTCAATTGTTCATCTTCCAAGGCAGATCGTATGAAGTGGTACCTCAACTGTATATGCTTAGTCTTCGAATGGAAGGCTGATTTCTTTGCAAGGTGAATGGCACTCTGACTGTCACAGTACAACTTGTTGTTCTCCTGCTTCTTTCC
>ML777257.1:585459-613668 GCA_009831015.1 Picea engelmannii
TAAATTCATTTAAATGATCTGCAACAGACCCACCTTCTAACATCTTCATATTAAATAATCTCTTCATTAGAAATACCTTATTCGACGTCAAGGGTTTTTCATACAATTTGGCCAATGCGTCCATCAAAGCCTTTGTTGTCTTTTCTTTCGAAATATTGAAAGCCATGCTGCCAGGCTCAGTCGTATCGTTCCTAGATCCTTTTTGTCAAGAATCTCCCATTCTTCGTCCTTCATGGCCGCTAGCTTCTTTTCTACTTCACTCAATGGTAGGAATAGATCCTTCAGATAAAAATAGTCTTCCATCTGCATCTTCCATAATTGGTAGTTTTGGCCATTAAATTTCTCAACCCTAAACTTTCCATCTTCTGACATTGCTCCCACTCGAACCAGGAACCCTCTTTTCCTGCGAGTTACCTTATGTTCTGATACCAGTTGTTAGAAAAATAGGACCGTGGAGCAATAAAATAAAACAAATGTAGAAACAAAACACATAAGACACACAATACAAGAGAGACACAGATTTACGTGGTTCACCCAGTGTGGGCTACGTCCACCAGAGAAATTGCCAGGTCTTTCCTTTATTATTATCCAACAAATGAAGGGATACAACCTACAACAAAACCCGTTGTAACTTCCTCTTCTTTCTCTCACAGTCTCCTCTCTTAGAATACAATATTCACCATCATCTATAGCCGCAATACATTTCCCTCATAAAAGAGGGTTTCCTTCTAGGGAAAAAAACCCTAACATAATCTCTACCGTTAGATATGCGACCTTATAATGAACGGTCCAGATTTACAATGAAATTACAATATAATTTTATAAGGAAATTTTTTCTCCGAGGGCTTCGCCCCCGAACCCCCACTTGCCCCCATACCCCCCAGCCAGGGGGATAGGCCCTCCAGACCCCGCAGAGGGGGTATGCCCCCTCTGCACTCCCCCGCATGGAAGAGTGTACATACTTCTGGGGTGTAAATACTTCATGGGGTATAAACATGGTTGAAAGTAAAAGACCTATAAATCAAGAAGATAATCAGGCTCCACAACCAACATGGAAGTCCTCCAACTCGGTGCAGTTCCAGTTACATAATAAGAGGGTTTATTTATATGATTTATTATTTGGAGTAAAATTTCGATTTAGCATTTTATATTTAGAGTCCTTTATTGTTATACGCTCTCCTTAATGCTGTACTCATTAATTTTATTTATTGCTTTATGCTTTGATTTAAGGCTTCATGCTCTCCATAATGTTTTATTCACTAATGCTATATTCATAATCTTTTAATGCTTTATGCTCTTAATTGATGCTATATGCTATCTTGTATGCTACATTCAGAATCCTTTAATGCAACATGCTCCTCTTTAAGGATATTGTAAACTATTGTCTCGGTGCACCTTAAGACTAATGTGGATGGATAATTTATTTAATCATTGGTTTACTTGCGCCCTGATATGTATATCTAGGAGTGGATAATATTGTGTGTAGTTTACTCTTCTGCCATTAATTGAGTTGATGTATAATTGTTGAAAGGAGGAGATCTCCTTGTGCACTGAGTTAAATTGATGATACTCTTGCACCTAAAATTTAATATGATGTATGTTGAATTTATGGTTTAGATTTTCTTACGCAATATATATTGATGATGAGATTAATTAAAAGTTAGATTTCTCGTGCGCGTAAATATATAGTGTAAGTAAATGATTTTGTTGACCTTAGACTTTTGCGCAAATGGAATGTAATGAAAGGAATGTTGCTCTAGATAATAGATTCCCTACCCGCATAAATATATAATGTATTAAATGATTTGTGGACCTTAGACTTCTCAGGCCAATGGAAAGTGATGAAAGGAATGTTGTTCTAGATAATAAATTTCTCGCACGCATAAAAGATGATGTATTGAATGATTTTTGTAGTTACTTAGGCGCCATAAAAATTTAATGAATATTTACCTCGTGCCATTGATTTTGAAGTGATATAATAATATAATTACATGTGCACCTTAACTTAAGTGGGCGTGAGATTGCTTCTTCATTATTCTCTTGCACCTTGATTTTAATGTTAATTAATCTTGCATCTTGAATTATTTGATATATAACTGATTTAGTGGCTAGTTTCTCTTGCGCCTTTACTTAAGTTGACATGTGATTGTTCTAGAATGGTTACTCTCACATGCAACGATTATTTAAATATGTATGTATGATTGATGACGATACTGATTACTGTCATGGATGATTTTAAGGATGAAAAATTATTTTAAAATGTAGAAGCCATGACAAATCTTATTAATCCCTCATATGCCAACTATAAATGTTTGGCGATACTTTTGTAAACATATTCAAATTTATAAGGATTTTATATAGTTTGTATAAAATTTCGGTGATTTTTAACATAAAATAATTTTATCCTACAGAACTTGGGCGAATAATGTTTAGAATGGCGAATATTTTTTTGGGAAAAACCATGGAAAATTAGCCCATGAGCAAAATTTAGCCCCTAAAATCATCCTTGAATTTACCGTTGCACTATGATTATTGATGAATAGGATTGATGGATTGATCTAGATGATGATTGGGCTTGTTGCTAGTGGGTTGTATACACCTCCTTGTTCTTCCGAAAAGTTTCCAGCCTTGAGACCTTAAATTATTCAAATCAATTGGAACGTGGGCTTGAGCGTTGCTTATGTGTCCTGGGGGTCCTAAACTTGTAGGGTAGGTTGGGCAGGTAGTATTTTATGTCATTTTTATAATTATATTTATGATCCTTAATTTATCGTTATGTTATCTCATGTTATCGTGGTGTTATCTGATGATTATCTTTATAGATGAGTTGAGTGATTTATGATTCATATTGTTTATGCCTCATTACTAGTTGTATGAATGCAATGATTAGGGGCTAATATTTATTGGTGTTAATGCGGCGACATGCGTATCATTATTCATGGTGATGATGTGTCGTCCTTGTGTCATAATTGATTTTTAATACGTTAATATTGTTTGTTAATATATTGGATGATGTGTCAATGATGTTTTTATTAATTGTGTTGTATAATTTCATAACACAATTTTTTTTTTTACCTATTTTCGTTTTATTTTTTTCATAACAGTGAGGTCGTTACAGTAGAGGAATAGCTTCATGTAGGCAAGAGTAGTGTTTTTTTGTGTCCTCGATTTTTCTGTGAGAATATTTATTTGTCTGTCTCTTTATTTAAAAGTGCCTCCTAGCTGATTGGTGTAGATATATGTGTTTAGAACCGCTTCTTGACTTAATGGTGTGAATCTCTATGTTTAGAACCATCTCCTAGCTTATTGGTGTGGATATCTACATGGTATGGTGGATTGCGGCTAATCATGTTTCTCTGTGGATTTCTCTTCTCAGACACAGATCGTGCCTCATGCAGATTTGTGTAAATACACTCTTTGTTATAGATCTCAGAGTTTAATGGTTCCATGGTCAAATCACACATGAAGCAAAGCATCAGATCCCAGCTACATGTCGTTGTCTCCTCTATTGGACTCATAGACTCTCTCTATGTCTTAGCTCTGTTGATGGGTGCATTATCCAAATGGTGTCTTCATGCACTCTATTCTTAACCATGATCCCTTTTGTGCTCTGGTCAGCAAAGTGTCATGAATTCTTTCTAGGCTGGTGGAAGAGGATCGACGACATATTTTACCACTCTTGAAGTCTAGATGTGGTTGGCTGAGGCCAAAAACTCATCATGAGGCATGTTTTTAATGTCATGATTTGGAAAAGACTATCCAGGGAATCTCCCCATGTTTTTATTGATCACCTGTATCATACATGGAGGAGGTCACAGGAGTTCCCAGCAGAAATTGTTTGAATCTAGGTTGCCTTGTCAGGTTCCCTCACTTGGCCTTTGCCTATGCTAGAAAAAGTGACTTTTAAAATTTTTCCTAGGGGGGTAGTTGGGGTTGTCAGGATGAGCTCATCCACACTGGCACTAGCTCATCTGTCCACTACGACGCGCTTCGGCCATGAGTGTTCCATGTGTATTCTAGGTGGAAAAGCACCGGGTTCCAAAAGTATACCGCGCTATCCATTGGTGTCCTAGATGTCAACAAACTTAACCGTTAACCGAGGGATATTCTAAGTTGAAAAATCCACCTTCCTTCAGTGGTGATGTGGATCATCTCATGGTTTCCAGAACACAATTTCTTTATTGTTTCCTTTGGTGATGACATTAGAGATTTTATTTGGTGCCTGGTTGGATAAATGTATACTCTGTAGGTTTGGAATTTTGAGGAAGGAACCACCAACATAGATGTATGGGTGGATACCTTCTCATATGTCATTGATATGACATCGACATATTTTTACCGCTCGTGAAGTTTGTCTATGTGTACAGTGGGAGAAACATCAGTCGGATGATTAAATATCAATGGTTTCTAGGTCATCACGAAAGAGAATACCATCTTTTCTTTGGTTGGCGTACACAAGATACATCTAAGTATTTTCCTTAGGATCTTTGAGAATGTCCTTGATGATTTGATATAAAGGTGTAATTCTTGTGCCCTTTGCCAGCATTGCGATTTTCTTTGTTGATTGGTTCTTTCCTTTGCTGGTGAAATTTCCTCGCAAATTGGATGTGCCTGAGAGGTCCTTTGACATATACAGAATCTTCTAGAGAGAAGCCCTACATATACTATGACATGAAACTCCCTTAGAGAAATTGGGGTGGACATGGTCTGTCATGGAAACTTTCTTTTGGAATATTGGTATTTTTGTACTTTTATTCTTACTACTAATTTACAAGTGGTTGCATATTGGGGTAATGTTCATTGCCTTTCGTTATCTCTTGCAAGTGTTGTGGAACCTTGTCTTTGGGGCAATATTCCTTTCTTTCTTTTCAAAATCTTATGGGAGGCTTTATACATTATGGTATTGGATCAACACCTATTTTCTATGGATCAGACTAAGGTTTCCATGGAGGATTCTCCACCAGCACCACCAATGTAGGTATCTCGATGGCTAAGTTCAACGTTTTCTAAGGAGTTTGTGCATTTTTGGAGGTCATTGCCATTTTTGTTTTCCGATTTATTGTATTTTTAAGGTTATTGGCAATTTTTTTTCCTTAACTCTTCAATGAGTCCTCCATCTTATGTTTTGTTGGAGGCGTTGAAAAGAGCAATTTCGTTTTCTTTCCAACTCTTGGTTGTACACACCACATTTTATGTCTCTTCGATATTCTTTCTTTTTCAAGAATCTTGATAAATTAAGAGAATTGATTCCTCACTTGTAAATGGGTACCTAACATGGCTTTGTTTGTCAGGACCCATATTGAGGATTGTTGTCCATGATGACTATCTATGGTACCTCTCATTTTTCACCTTTGAGTAGTGGATTCTATGCCACACATGCAGATATTTTTAGGAGTGTAACTAGGATTTTGTCTCCATGTAGTGCCTTGTTGTGCAGTCTCTTGGAGCTTGCCACTTTGGAGTCTTTCTTGCTTAGGTTGTTTTGCATCTTTGATGCCTTTATCTTGTACTCCATACTTCATTCATCAATTGTGACATCCATTTCCATCATCATTTCCACTCAATTCATCATTGTGCGGGGATGTTGTGCAATGTTTCCTCGGGTGGTTCTTCATGCTTCACCATTTTTGTTTGACATCAACTATTTTTAAGAGTGAGCCTTGTATCGAGCACCATTCCCATTTTGAATCAGCGGTTGCAACGGCTACTGACCCATTCACTCCGGTGAGATGGATTGGCATCCATAAGGGCACTCATTTTATGATGTTTTTTTCAATTGTACATGAGTACCTCATCTAGCCTTCTACGCTAGGACTTATTTCAGAGGATTAATATATTTGCTTGAGAATTCTGAAACTTGGAGTTCTTATATAGATCCTTCATGGAGTTGATATCTTGGGGTTAATTGTACCTCTTTAGAGTTTTGGACACACTACCCGTTTAGAGTTTTGAGCATCCACGGGCCTCATTGCTCCTTTGATGGTTGATGGTGTTTGATTTTGTTCGAAGCCTTGTTCTAGTTCTTCACCAACACCTATTTTCTGAAACACTTATGTGGTGGCTCTCCATGTTTTCCATTCTTGTGCCTATACAACCAAACCTCTTCCACATTAGAATTAAACCATGTTCTTTTGAAGTTACTTGGCCCTCTTCTTCAGAGTTTTGGTTGTACTTCTTGATTTGAGCTTTCAACCTCCCCAGGCCTCATGATCTTTCTTTTCAATGCATCTTTATGGGATCTTCTTTAGCTTCAGCTCCAATTGATATGGATTTAGGAGTGGAACGAACTGATTAATAGACTGAATACAATAAACACAGAGATAGGAAGAATAACACAAATATCCAATGAACAATATCTTCTATTAAATAATGAAATAGGATGAAACTGTAAAACTGCAGAACTGAAACTTGCTCGAACGGTGGTATCTATCTCTAAGAAGAGATGTGGCTGCTACATGCATCCGTCTAAGAAAAATGGATCACAATGAGGCTCTAGAGGCCCTTTTTATATTACTCATGAATGTCAAAACCCTAGACATCCAAAAACCTAACCCTAGAAGGTGAAATGCCAAAAGTCATGTGGGCCCTATGGGTAACTTGGTGTAATTTGGTACCTCAACTTCCTAGGGTCATAAATTTTGCATACAAACTTCATTTTAGGTGTGTGATAGCCCATTGGAAAGGTATTTCAAAAAACTATACATTCCTATGTTAGACTCTGACTCTATCTACGGTTTCATTGTGGCGAGCCAAAAAAACAATGTTTAAGGCCCCAAAATAGCCCTGGAAGTACAACAAGATGTGTTGACATGAAAATATACAAAATAAGACAGTTGGATTAGGAGAGAGGCCACCCATATCCACCTGGATAATGTGTGAGGATTCAAACATCCCCAGAAGTGTAGAAATCACAATTATAAAGCAGTACAGAGGGATTTGTTGAAAAAAAACATACATGAGGATCTAGTTGGAATCAGTGGGTGGACACCAATATCCACCTTGATCAATCCTCCCCCCTTAGGAAGCAATGGTCTCCATTGCATTGAGTTCCCCCATCAGGTGAGGAAACTTCTACTGGATTTGGCCCCAGGTGAGTCACTTTCCTTGGTGTAGGAGTTTCCCTACCTTAACAACCCGATAAAGTTGGATCTGTTGTTGGCAAGTGCCCTTGACCTGTGTGTCCACTATCTGATCGGTGGATTCTTATTCCATGCAGTGAGGGTTGAGCTTTGTTGGTGTTAGTTGTTTGGAAATCTCAAAGGTTTCCAATAACAATGGAAAATATGGTCGAAGGAGGTCCACATTGAATATTGGGTGCAGACCAAGGAAGGTTGGAGTGTTGGGCTCAAAATCATTTCTACCCACAACCTTGGTGAGAGTGTAAGGCCCATAACAAAGTGGGAAAAGCTTCCGATGGGGCCCGGTGAGATGCTCCTTCTGCAAATGTAACTAGACTTTGTCACCAACCTAAAATTGGTGTGGTACCATGTGTTGATCATGGTGCTGCTTATACTTAGCATTGGATTTCTACAAAACCTCCTGGACCTGTTGGTAGATGTGTTGAATCCACTCAATGAATCTGGTGGCTTTTTCAATCGCAGACTGATCAGCGGAAGAGTTTGTCTATGTGGTGGAAAGAGGAAGTGAAACATCAATGGGTCCCAAGGGTTGGAATCCCAAACCCACTTGAAATGGGCTATGGTCGATGGAGCTATGGAGAGCCCTCTTGTAACTATATTGGACATATGGGAGACTCTCGTCCCATGTATGGGGTCTTAGAATTGTACATGTGAAAAATGTGCACAATCATCCAATTGACAACCTTGGTTTGGCCATCGGTTTCGGGGTGGAAAGAAGTGGATTTTGTGAGCTTGGTGTCCAACAGAGACTAGAGACTCGATCAAAAGGTGCTAAGGAACTTGTTGTCTCGATCATAGATGATGTTTTGTGGTATCTTGAAGTGGATGCAAACTCGTTCAAAGAAGAGATTAGAAGTATCTTCCACTGTGACATTCTTCTTACAATATGTGAGGATGGCCATCTTCAAAAACTGATCAACGACCACAAACACCCAATCATTTCCATGATTGGTGGACAAAAAACTAGACATGTAATCCATTGATATGGATTCCCATGACTTCTTGGGAATAGGAAGAGGGGTGTATAACCATTGCTTCTTGATGGTTGGCTTAGAAATGGTGCAGGCATTGAAAGACCTGATATACTTACTAATGTCCTTTCAAGTTTTTGGCCAATAAATTTTCTTTTGAAGAATGACCATAGTTTTCTCTACGCCAGAATGTCCTGACACTTGACTGTAGTGGGCTTCGCAAATCAACTTTGCATGCTCTCTTGTAGGAATACAAAGGTGGCCCAGGTGGCATAAGAGTTCATCCTGAATGTGAAAATTAGTGACAATGGCACCTGTACCCAAGATATTATATGTGGTGGCGAAGTCTGGATCTTGATGATAAAGTTGGGGCCACTCCGATGCTTCATGTCCACAGGAATGGAGCATAGTGGTGAGTGCAGCCACAGGAGGTCGACTGAGGCAGTTAGTGCCACAATTGGAAATACTCGTCTTATACTTGATGTTGAGATGGAACTGCTGCAAGTAGGTGGACCACTTCTGATGGGGTCGTTTCGCAATTTCCCCTATCTTTGTATGAACTGCAAAGGCTTGCGATCAATGTGTATGATCGTCTCTTTCCCCAGAATGTAATGTTTGCATTGACGACAGGCTTGTACAATGGAATACATTTCCTTCTCATAGGTGGGGTATTTCTAGACAATATCAGAGAGTGTCTTACTATGGTATGCCACAGGATGCCCGTGTTGAGTGAGAACTGTGCCCACAACATATTCAGATGTATCAGTCTCAATCTCGAATGGTTGTTGCAGATCGAGCAAGGAGATTACTGGAGCTGAGCACAAGTGATGTTTCATATCATCGAATGCTCGTTGTTTCTTCTTCCCCCACATGAACTTGGCCCTAATTTTAGCACTATGAGTCACCTTCAGATTGCATGGAAGGCAAGCCCAGTACCCATCAAGTTTATAAGTGAATTTAAGGGTGTTTAAAGGGTCAAATGGAAAAGGACTCAAATGATAATGTTCTAACTCAGATAATAGGGCTAGCATGCACCAACAATCAAGGTCTTGGCTAACTTATATTGGAAGTTTTGGAGTAAGTATGAATAGAGGGAATAATTGAATAAGAGAAGTGTAGGAGCTACTATAAACGTCAGGTCTACAAAAGCCTAAAGAGGAAAGTTTCTTAACACAAGATCTTCTTGAAATGAGAAACTAAGGAAGCTAAATAAACATCATGATAACATAATGATCAAACATCCATCATAACATCACTACAATCATTGATGTGAATCATTCAAAGCATGAACATTTAGCATCAGAAGCAAATAAGATGAAAGAGAAGTTGATTTCTATTGGTCAAAATGTCTTAAGTCTAGTACATCACTAGATCACAGTTACTTCATCAAAATATTACAGTCTAAGGGAGCCTTTCTCAACCATCCAAACCTACTAAAGCATTTGATCTATCTGTTTATAAAAAAAGGGAGGAAACAAATGGAGGTACGAGTTGGCCTCCTTCCCTTGAAAATCTCTAAACATTTATTTGATCTAAGAACTTACTTAACAACCTATGCTATAAAATAGGAAAATTTTGGTGACTAATCCAACCAAACTTCAAACTGATTTGATTCCCTTTTTCTACGCAGCTCCTTGTTTTCCATGTGTCTTTCAAAGCATGTGGTTGTCTTCATGATGTCAGTTGTTGTTTCTACAACCTTCTTCATCATCAATTTATCCAAAATTTGTTATCTTGGTCCTCCTAGATCCTTGGTGTTTGTTGGCAGCTTCCTTGGGTAGAAAATCTGGGTAGCGCACTACAAGGAGAAAAGGTAGCACCATTGTTTTGCATATGTGTGCAAACTTTGTTTTCTGTGAAATATTGGGTAGAGCCTCTACGTAGTGCCACTATGTTGTGTATATGTATGGACTCTTATCTCCATGAAATATTAGGTAGCGCCCATGTGTTGCGCTTGTAAGGCAACTCTATTCTCTGCCAAATATTAGGTAGCGCCACTTATGTTGTGTCTGTGTGTAGGTCTAGGTAGAATTGTCAAAAACATAGCACCTTCAATATCAAACATGTGCAGAGCAATTGATGGCCTTTCATGGTATCAAACACCTTTTACTTAAGTGTCTTTCTAGCACAAAAGGTAGTGAATTTTACCATTTAGGGAGTCAACACTTAGACAAAAAACCCAAAACTTTGATAGTTAAACACTTAGAATCCTGTATAGATGGAAGAGATAATATTTGAATATCAATTAACCCTCCCAAAAAGGAACTGTCCTAAAAAATGGGGCTTACATTTTACTATCTATTTTGTCATCCTGACACTTAACTTCACACTCTTTCTGGTAGAAAGAGGATTTTCAATTGGCACAACAGATTTCTCCTTCTTAGCATTGATAGGATTTTTCAGTGTAGTTTTGATTTCCTTAGCTGTTGGTTTGTCATTCTCAATGGAAACTTCAACCAACACCTCTAAATTTCTTTGGGCTACCTCATCTTGAAAGTACTTCAGTTCTTCCTTTAGCTTCCTATTCTAAGACTAGAAGTCTATGTTCTGCCTGTAAAGATTCTTTAGCTGTCTATGAAGGGGTTGGGCCCTTCTTTCTGCAAACCTTGTGATCTAGATTTTATGAGTAGAAAGAAATGAATATAGATTATTAACAGTTTCTTAACATAAAATAACAGAGATGCAATAAAACGAGTTTTCTATTCAATAACGAAATAAGCTAAAACTGTAAAATGCAACGAAAACAAGCTTGCTGGAATGATGACAACTTATCTTTGAGAAGAGATGTGAGGGATGCATGCATTCACCAAAAGAAAATTGTAAGGAGGATATGAAGGAATTTTTACAATAAACAAGAATGCCCAAAACCCTAGACATTCAGAAACCTAACCCTAGGAGATAAAGCGCCAAAATTCATGTGGGCCCCATTTGGGTAAGTTAGTACATCAACTTCCCAGGGTCATAACGTTTGCATACGATCTTTGTTTTAGGCGTGTAATAGCCCGTTGGAAATTAATCATCGAGGAGATTCATTTTGGGGGCTCAATGATGAATTTTTCAATCATTGAGGAGATCGATCCCAAAAAACATTCATTTAGGCCCTCAAAATGGCCCAAGAAGTTAAAACTGCTAAAAATAGTAAATTTCCAAAATTGTCAGAAAACTGTTTTTAGCCAGTTGAAAAAGGTGGGTGGCCACCGATATCCATATGGATCAATCCTCCCTCCTTAGGAAGAAATGGTCTCCATTGCATTGAGGTCCCCCATCAGATGAGGAAATTTCTACTGAATTTGGCCCCAGATGAGCCACTTGCCTTGGTGCAGGAGTTGCCCTACTTTGATGACTCGATAAAGATGGATCCTTTGTTGTCAACTGCCCTTGATCTGTGTGTCCACAATATGATCATTGGATTCATGTTGTATGCAGTCGGGGTTGATCTCTATTGGTGTTAGTTGTTTTGCTACTTCTGAGGTGTCCAATAATGGTGGGAAATAAGGGCGAAGGAGATCCACATTGAACACTGGGTGCAGGCCAAGGAAAGGAGGAATGTTGAGCTCAAAATCATTATCCCCCAGGGCCTTGGTGATAGTGTACGCCCATAATGGAGTGGGCGAAGCTTTTGATGGGGTACTACAAGGCGTTCCTTCTGCAAGTGAAACCAAACTTTGTCTCCCACCTGAAACTTATGTGGCACCCGATGTTGATCATGGTGTTGTTTGTACTTGTCATTAGACTTATGTAGGATATCCTGAACCTGTTGGTGGATGTGTTGGATCCTCTCAATGAACCGGGTGGCTTTTTCAGCTTTAGTTGGAGCAAGAGATGAGTCAGTTGATGTGACCACAAGGGGAAGTGCAACATCTATGGGTCCCCATGGTTGGAATCCCAACGCCACCTGAAAGGGGTTGTGGTCAGTTGAGCTATGTAGGGCTCGATTTTAGCTATGTTGGACATAGAGAAGGTTCTCATCCCATGTGTGAGGGTGATTTGAATTATACATGCGAAGGATATGCACAATCATTTGATTTACAACCTCATTTTGGCCATCTGTCTGGGGGTGGAAGGACATGGATTTGGTGAGCTTGGTGTCTAGCAGTGACCAGAGGCTCAACCAGAATGTGCTGAGAAATCGATTGTCCCAATATGAGACAATGGTTTGTGGGATTCCAAAATGTACCCAAACTCGTTCAAAGAAGAGCTTGGTAGTGGCCTCTGTTGTGATGCTCTTCTTGCAGCAAATCAGAATCGTCATCTTAGAAAAGTGATCAACAACCACAAAAACATAGTCATTTCCCCGATTGGTGGACGAGAGGCCCGACATGTAGTCCATTGAGATGGATTCCCATGGCCTAACAGGAGTAGGAAGAGGGTTGTACAGGCCCTATTTCTTAGTGGTCGGTTTGGCAATAGCATAGGCAGTGCAGGACCTGATATACTTGATGACCTCTTGTCAATGTTTCGGCCAGTAGAAATGTTTCTGTAGCATCGCCACTATCTTTTTGACATCGAAGTGTCCTGCAACCCAACTATAGTGGGCTTCCCAGATCATGCTCACATGCTCACTTGATGGAACACATATATTTTCCAGACGACACAACAACCCATCTTGAAGATGGAAATTATCGACAACTACGTTTTCACCCAACATTTGGTAGGTGGTGGCGAAGTCGGGGTCTGTCTCATAGAGTTGGGGCCATATAGATGTCTCGTGGCTGGAAGATTCTAGCACCGTGGTGAGTGCCACGACTAGCGGTCTTCTTAGGAAATCAACGACACAAATGGTGCTTCCTATTTTATACTTGATGTTGAGGTGGAATTGTTGTAAGTATGTGGACCACTTTTGATGGCAGTCACTCTGCAATTTTCCCTATGTCTTCATGAACTATAGTGGCTTATGATCAGTGTGGATGACTATCTCCTTCCCAAGAATGTAATGTATCCATTGGCGATAGGCTTGCACAATGGAGTACATTTCTTTGTCATAAGTAGGGTACTTGCAGATAGTATATAACAATGTCTCACTATGATAGGCGACGGGGTGGTCGTGTTGAGTGAGAAAAACACCCACAGCATAGTCTGAAGCATCTGTCTCGATCTCAAAGGGATGTTGTAGGTTTGGTAGTGAAAATATTGGGGCTGAGCACAAGCACTACTTCAAATCATCGAACAATTGTTCTTGGGACCGGCCACATGAAAATTTCACCTTACCACCACCTCTGTTTATTTGGCTGAGGGCCCATGTAATATGGGAGAATCCCAACATGAACCTGCGGTAGAAATTGGAAAGGCCCAAGAAGCTCCGAAGCTCAGTGAGTGTTGTTGGGGCTAGCTAGTCACAGATGACTTGGATCTTGGATGGATCCACATGTATTCCATGTTGATCAATGATGTAGCCCAGGTAATGGACCCGGTCCATGTCGAAGGAGCATTTTTCCAAGTTGGCATATAGCTTGTGTTGTCACAGGGTGTGCAGAACCTGTTGAATATGTTGCAAGTGTTCAACCCAAGTCTTGTTGTAAATTAGAATGTCATCCAGATACACCACTACAAAAGTATTGGTGAATGGTCACAGGATATCATCCATCATCCTCATGAAGGTAGATGGGGCATTTGTCAAACCAAAGGGCATGACCAACCATTCAAAAAGGCCTTCTTTTGACTTGAAGATAGTCTTCCATACATCTGTCTGTTCTATCGGGACTTGGAGGTAGCTAGACTTCAGATCAATCTTACTGAAGTATTTCTCCCTCATGAGTTGATCAAGGAGGTCGTCGATTCAGGGAATCATGTATCGATTTCTGACTGTGATTTTATTCAGAGCATGGTAATCAATACAGAGTCACTAGGTTCCATCTTTCTTCTGTACCAGCATGATTGGGCTCCCACAAGGTGATGATTTGGGGTGGATGTGCCCCTTATGGAGAATTTCTTGGATTTGTCACTTGATCTCCACATTCTCTAACAAAGAGTGACGATAGACTGGCCCATTGAGAAGTGATGCGTCAAGGGTCAGATCAATGGGGTGCTTGACCTGGCAATGCAGAGGTACCCCTGTAGGTGAGGATAATATATCCGAGTATTCCTCCATGACCTTATCTACTCGCTTCTAATGTGTGAAGAGGTCGACCGCAAAGACCCTGGATGTGGCTATGATCTTCTGCTTATTCTGAGAGTGAATCACAAAGAAGACAAATTTCCCCATCTGAGAGATGACCTTCCTGCATTGCTTAGCAGAGATCAAGGAAATAACACTAGGTGGGACTGCCTCGAGTATCATGTACAATTTCATGTTCAAAGTAATAATAACACTATGAGGCCTAGAATCATATATAGCATGACATTTCCATAAATAAGGTTGGCCCAAAAGAACATCACAAACTTCGAGAGGAGAAACATCACACAATACCTTGTCTTTGAAGGGCTTGATATCGTATGACGGTCGACACTGTTGGCTGACGCGGACATCGCTTCCTTGGCGGAGCCATCCAATGGTGTAGGGTTGTGGGTGTGACATTGTTGGCAGATCTAGCCACTTGATGACCTCTACGGAGATGAGATTCTTCTCACTACCATCATCAATGATGAAGTGTAGTGGGGTGCCTTTTACCCACATCTGTGAACAGAATAGGTGCTCTCCTTCTTCTGGCTTGTCTGGTTCACTAGGCTGGAGCTTGGTGGTAGCAACGGTGGCACTGGGTTCCACGTCAATGATCCATATTCCCCTTTCTAGTTCTAGATCAGAGTCATAATCTGCATATGATTCATAGGCTTTCACTTCGGCCACCAATGACTATTTTGAGCGGCAGTCAGTAGTGTTATGCCAAGGGCTCTTATGGAAGTCACACCACTTCCCAGTATCTTTCTTTGTCTTTCTGGTGTCCTTCTTTGCTTGTGTCTTGGACTGGTAGTCCTAATACTATCTATCTTTTCTCTGTCCTTTTCTATGTGGGTTGGGGCCTCCCTTTCCTAGATTTTGTTCTGAGGGGTTCCCAAGCCCAAATTTTCGTGTCTTTTGTTTTAGCTTCTGCTCAATTTTGACAGCATATCAGTAGGTCACGCCCAAGGATGAGATGTCCAGAAATTCCATTTTGGTATGGATGTATCTATGCAGAGCACTGCGATACTTGAGCACTAGGTGTCACTCTGAATATTTGATACACATCTTGGTGCACAAGGTATGGAATATATTTGTGAAATCTGGCACTATTTGATCTCTTTCTTGCTGCAGTGTGGTCCATTTGGTATACAGGTCATGATAACTTCCGAAAGGGTAGTATTGTTCCTTAATAGCATCCTAAAGGATTCCTAGGTGGTCATGACTGGAAATAATGAGGTTTCCTCTGTTTCCTTTTTCTCACAGAAAGTTTCCCACCAATCTTTGACATGGGGAATGGCTTTAGGAGCACAAAAGTAATCTTTCCTCTATTCGAAAAGTTATGGACAGAAAAATACCCTTCTAGTAGATTCAACCACTTGTCTACAATATCTACATCTATCTGACCTTCAAATATAGGAATATCAAATTTTATTTGTATCTTGAAGGGGGTGGCACCTCCATTCTAAGAAGATGCGTCGGTTGTTGGTAGTCGCCAAAGGATTTGCGCAAAACTATCCATCATCTTGTTCCTTTATTGTGTGAAGGATTCCTCAATCAACAGTTTGAAAGGATATCATGTCCTGTCATATTTATTTTCTCCTGCCATGAGAGGTCGCTTGGGCGTGCGAGAGCTTATGTCCTGAAGATAAACAAGCTTGAGACGCAAATCTTTGTACTCCGACCTTGTTGGGGACATGCATTAAGATGACAAGGAGCATACCGCTTTAATACCACTGATCCATATTTTATGAGCAGAATGAAATGAATACATATTATTAATAGGTGCCTAACACAAAAAAACAGAGATACAATAAAACTAGTTTTCTATTCAATAACGAAATAAGATGAAACTATAAAATGCAGCAGAAACAAGCTTGTTGCAATGGTGGTGGCTTATCTCCAAGAAGAGATGTGATGGTTGCGCGCATTCGCTAGAAGAAAATTACAATGAGGCTATGAAGGCCTTTTTACCATAAACAAGAATTCCAAAAAACCTATACATCCAAAAACCTAACCCTAGGAGATGAAGCGCCAACAGTCATGTGGGCCCCGTTTGGGTAAGTTAGTACATCAACTTCTCGGGGTCGTAACTTTTGCATACGATCTCCGTTTTAGGCGTGTGATAGCCTATTGGAAAGGTATCATAGAGGAGATTCATTTTTGGGTCTCAATCATGCCTTCAATTATCATTTAGGAGCTTCATCCCGAAAAACCTTCATTTAGGCCCTCAAAATGGCCCCAAAAGTTAAAACTGCTAAAAATAGTAAATTGCCAAAATTGTCAGAAAACTATTTTGAGACAGTTGGAAAAGGTGGGTGGCCACTGATATCCATTTGTATCTGCTTTCCAAGTCAAGGGTGTGATTATATCCCTCCATAAGCTCTGTCATCTTGGCTCTGTCAGACATGGCTTCCTTTTTCAATTGAGCCACCTCTTTTCTTGACTCTCTAAGTTGCCTGATAAGTCTCTTGAAGGTTTGAATGTCAAGAGGAGTAGTGTTATGCACAATATCAATAGGTTTTTTTCTCGGTCTCCTCTTCCACCTACATGGGAAGTGTCTTGTCTAACTCATGAGGTTTCTTGGTGGCTTTTCTTTTACCTTTCTTCCTTTGCACAGGGATTTCTTCTTTTCTTTCTACGGGCTTCTCAAAATGTTTCAGAGAGGTTTCATATTTTCTCTCCAAAGGTCTTTTAGCACCTTTACCCTTCCCTTTCTGAATAGGGGTTTCTATTTTCTCTTCCACGAGATTTTCAATGTTTTTTCCCTTCATCTTTTGAATAGGGGTTTATGGTAAAGATTGCTATTTGAAAACCTCCTTAGGAATTGATGAACTTGTAAAAGGTCTTTTACCTTTTATTTGGATTGATAGAGGAGAAGAGGGAAAGAGTAGACTCTTCCCTTTATTGGATGTATTTTTGGTAGAAGAAGGCACCTCTTCTAACCCTAGTGGAGGAGGTGGTGAAAAATATCTTTGTGGAGAAGGAAAAACATCCTCTTCAACTCCTGTGACCTCCTTGCTGATCTTTGAAACTTGAATAGGGGCTCTGCCCTTTCTCTTCCTACTGGTCCCTGATTTAGTAGCATTGATGGGTGATAGAGGACTTGCCTTCTGTGATTGAGGATTTGGTGCTAGATCCATCTTGAAATGAGAAGTAACAAAAAAATGTTCCCATGAAATCTATTTCTTACCCAATTCCCTAGAGACTAGCATCCTGCTCAATCCAGAGTGGAAAAGGATAGAATCCACATCCTTAGATTTGGCTTGTATCTTGTCTGACATCTTACCTATGCTCCTTAAAAAGTAATAGGGAATATTCATCTCAACTTTACCAGTAAAATGTAACAACAACCTTATATGGTACTGGTGCAATGTGTTAAATCTCCCTTCACATGTAAAATATCTATGTATGATCTTCAATATTCTGTCAAAATATTCAATCAATTGACTCCTTGGCATAATTTTAGAAAAATCATTGGCTTGATATTCAGGCTTAAAGAGATCTTTAGCATAGGCTGAACTCAAATCCATGGCTTTGAACCATTTTTCACTTATAATGGGGATCCCTGTTGCAGTTGAGATAGAGGCTTCAGTCACCTCAAATTCCAAATCCCCAACCTTGGTTTTCCTGCCATCAAAATGTAATGCAAACTATTTTTCTACCTCTTGGTGGCCCCTCTGCATATTCTGGCAGAAAGAGAGGAAACCTACTCTTTGAAAGACCTCTCTTGCCATGGGCTCTATGTCAAAAAGATGCATGTCCACAGGTTATGTCCTAACCACCTTGCCACCTTTGTGTGTCTTCCTCGATTGAGGAGTATCCATCGCTTAGAATGAGAGCCTTTAAAGGCTTATAGGATAGTAATAACCAAAAAGGCTTTAAAGTGGGCTTCAAATGTTCAAGGATGACCTTTTAAACTTGAAAAGGATGGTGTTGGTAATCCAAGTTTAACTGTGGAAACTACACCCTTAGACTTGTAAAGGTATTTAAGAGTGTAGACAGTGAGGGGATAATCCAAAATTGGTTCTTTCCAATTGATTAAAAATGCCTAACTCTGAGATGAAAGGAAATAGGGGAAGCAAAGAGGGTTTAAGCAGCGCCTCTAGGTAGTGCAATGCATACACAGAGGATAGACTATTTGAGAGATTGCAATTTCAATGGCTAAGGCAAGAAATAGTAATCAAACTTAGATACAGGAAATGAAGCTTACAAGTCTGAAAAAGAGGAAAGACAAGGCTACCATGCAAAGATGGGTCCCTTACAACTATGCAAGCTTGACAAACCAAAAACCCGAGCACAAATTTCCTATGAAAATTAATATGTAGAGGAGGCAACACTAGATACCTGTGGAATATACACCTTTTGAGATATTCAACGCAATCTCAGGATGAAATTACGAAAACTTCGGCCCTTGAATCTTTCTCAGCATCATATTTTCTTTCCTTGTTGTCACCTAATCAGAACTTGTGAATTTGCGCAGTGCATTACTGTTGAGTTTTTCAAAATTAGAAACTATTACTAGGGCTCGTAAATGCAAGATCTTGAAGGAATCTTTAACCAACTTCTGGAACTGAAAACAAGGGACATGACATCAGTTGTAGAAATCATGACTCAAGGTGGGAGTATGATGAACGGGAAAGGTGCTATGGAACTACCTGATGAGTGGGCAATGCTCAAACTCAAAAAATGATTAGACAGGTAAGCAAGGACGATGAGGCATGCCAATAAGTTCATGAGTGAGGAGAAAGGTGTGTCACATCAGTCTAATCATGGGAAGGATCGATCTAGGGACAAGTCATGAAGGGGACCAAAACAAGTCATGAGCTAAAATGGTTCTAGGACCAAAAATCCATTTGAGCATCAAAATAAAGCTAAGACTCAAAACTTTAATCATCTAAGGGGTCTTACCAAACATAAACTTTAAAGGGATGAAAATTTAAAAAAAAATAAAATCTCAGGATTAAAAAGGGATAAAAACAAACTAAAAGATAGGAAATTTAGTGTGATAACACTTACCACAGCCCTTGGTCACCTGGCTGAGGGCCCATGCAATATGGGATAATCCCAACATAAACTGTCGGTAGAAATTGGCTAGTCCCAAGAATCTATGAAGCTCGGTCAGTGTGGTGATGTAGGAGCATCTCTCCACGTCAGCCAACCAGCCAGCCACGCTAGCAAATTCAAATCGTGCGCTGAAGAGAGGCGCAACCTCATTTAAAATCTGAATTCAATGTAATTAAATGTTGTAGGCTGGTGAGACATAGAAGTCATGCCTTTGTGCAGACGTAGGTAGATCGGCTTTAATGCTAGATCGGTTGAGATCTAGATCCAAATGCTGGACTAGATAGCCATTTATTGTAATTGAATAGAGTAGGTAGACCTAGAGGGAAGCACTTGATGAGCCCCTCAGGTAAAAGAGACTTTTAGATCTCATTTTGGTAGTTATATGAGAGTGAGGATTGGGATAAGTAGAGTCAGAGAGAGAGCTCGAGAACACCTTGTACAAACAGGCATTTACCATTGTTAATATAAACATAAGCATTTTTTCCTACATGAATTCTGTGTTATATGAATGTTTGTGTGTGTTCTTTATGTATGTTGTAGATGTATGTTAGGCATTTGCAAGAGTGTGTTTGATTTCAAGGTGGAAGGTCTTTAAGGATTCATACCAGGAGGGTGTGACAGAACACTGTGGGTTCTGAGAGCCGTGCATAGAGGATGCACTTTTGAACACTGCGGGGTTCAGACAGAGACGTGCTGCGGCATAGGACTGAAATCAACAACTCAGGAGAAGACCTTTGAGGTTGTTGAATACCTTGGAGGTAAGGTTGTGTATGAGAGACACAGTTACAGACAGAATTTTGCTATGAATTTCGTAGAGCTCTACCAAGTGGGCATTGAGCACAGGCACAAGGTGCAGTTGGAGGAACTCTGTTGTGAGTCCAGACAGAAGCTATAATCATTAAGGATTCTGTGAAGCTCTGCTAGGTGGGCATTGAGCAGGTGCAAGGAGTGCATAGAAGAAGAACTCTGATGTGAGTTCAGAAAGGAGAACCAGAATCACTGAGGATTCTGAGAGCTCTGCCAGGTGGGCATTGAGCAGGTGCATAGGTGCATAGGAGAAGAAGATAGAATTGTTGAACGTTCTGTGAAAGGGAAACTCTACCAGGTGGGCATTAAGACTTTGTGCATTCAGGAACAGAAGAGGAAAGAACTCCTTGAGTTTTGTGAGTTGAAGGAAGAATTCACTGAGGGATCTTCACTAGGTTGTTGAACACCCAGAAAGACTCAGCAAGAGGTTGCTTGAGTAGGAAGCCAGGAAGGCATTACATTCTCCATCTGCAGGATAAGGAAGGAAGACAAAAACCCTTAAGGGTCTGAGCATTTGAGAAGCTTAGGAGAGATAGCACTTTGGGTGTGCAAAGACCCTATAGTGGCACAGGAGTTCGAAAGTCCCTTGAAGATTCAGGCACAAAATATTTGGATGGTGAGTGCTTTCACACACAGAGTCGGGCTGTAAGGAGTGTAGAGGCAAAAGAACTCTTTGGAGAGTTCTAAGTTCCCAAGCTCAGGAGGGACAACGTTTTTACACGCACTGTCGATAACTCACAGTCGTGGAGTTCGCGGAGAGGAAGCAAAGGTTGAGGCCTTTGGGCTTTTGAAATTCTCCCAAGTCTGGGAAGAAGGAGTGTGCATAAGCTCAGGAGGAGCAGCAGCAGTCGTCGGATCGACTAGAGAAAAGAGACCTAGACCATTGGTTTCTACGTCCAGGAGGAGTTCAAGAGAAGTGCACAAAGAGGGAGATCGACAACCATTGGATCTCATTCAGAAATCCCGTCAACCGTTGGATCGGGTGAAGGCGCACAGAGTTTAAGCTCAGGAGGAGCGCATAGGAGAAAGGATATGAACCGTCAGATCTTGAGCAGATACCCATCAGCCGCTAGATCGAGCAAGAGTTGCATTAGGGTTAACATTGAGATAGCATCCATCGTCAAATTGGGATTCTCGAGGAAAAGAAAATCGAGACACCTCAAGTCTCGAAACGCCGGGAAGATCTGGTCCATCCGTTAGCGGAGTACGTGGCGGAGATCGAGTGATCGTCGGCATATCTGGCATCCGGAAATCGGAGTTCCTGAGGACAAGAAAGTTGGGACATCACAAGTCTCGAAACCCCAAATAAATCTGGACTGTCCATCAGAGGGGACGCGTGGAAGAAATCGACGCCATCAGGGAAAGTCCCGATGGAAAGTTGTTGATGGATGTTTGGGCCATCGGGATATCGGGGATCCCATAGACAAGTGGTTTTTTCATTTGGAATTGCGAACCATGAAACCCTGATGAGTGGGAGCCAGCTGTCAACATCTCGGAAAGGTGGAGAGCTCCGTTGAGTGGGATCCAGCTGTCAGCAGATTACAGAAGGGGAGTGCTCCATTGTGTGGGGGCCAACTATCAGCCAGTCGGGATTCGAGGAGTCGGGAATCCCGCAGGTATATGCCTTTAGGCATTGGAAACCCCAAAACCCTGATGAGGGGTAAGGTTGTGGTCACAGGGTAATGGTCACGTGGACCAGGGGCTGAGCCAAGAGGGCTAGATGAAGTAAAAGCGCGTCGGGAATCAGAGGATCATGAATCCAGAGGGCGATTGTATTTGGACATTGGAAATTCCGAAACCCTGATAGAAGTATATGGCTGTGGTCATATAGGAGAAGGTCACGTGGATGAGGATCTTAGCCTGGAGGGCTAATAAGAATTGGGATGCATCGAGAATTTGAAACCCAAAAACCCCGACAGGAGAAGATAAGGCTGCGGTCTTGTAAGGACTAGTCACATGGACTAGAGAGCCTAGCTAGGAGGGGCTAAGGCTGGGCAGAGAGCTCATTGGTGATTGAGGATTCGAGAGTACAAGAAATTTTGACAGCGGAAAGGTCGAAACCCTGAAAACCCCGAAATTAAGATCGGGAAAATTCACAGGTGCGTGTAGAAGCCGTGACAGGGCGAAGAAAGGACCTGTGGATTGAGTTTTGGAAGAGAGATTCCACGGAGGAATCCAAAGAGTCGCTATAGCTCAAAAGGTGAACTTTGAACGATCCTTAAGGACCGGGAGGTCAGGCACAGAGACCCTGTGGGGTATGTAGGAGCGTCGCACCATCAGGTGGTATCAGAGCTAGTTCTTGTCTGTATATTTCAGGCAAGAAGAGGCAGAGGAGGAAAGCACTCTGATACACACATCAAGTGGTATCAGAGCTTGATTCTTGTCTATATATTTCAGGAAGGAAGATGAAGGAAGAGGTAAGGAGCACTCTAATACACATCAAGTGGTATCAGAGTAGGAAATTCATCTATATATTTCAGGTGAAGGAGGACAGAGTTGTTGAGGACTCTGTAAGGATTGTTTGCAGGTAGGCAGCAATCGGGAAGACAGTCAGGGAGACTGTAGGATGAAGCTGGTAGAATTCTTAGTGCAGAGTGACAGCAGCAGATTTGCCAGGAAGACAAATAGAAGCAGCAACATGGCTACTGAAGGCCGTAGGTATGCTGGGAGGAAAGAGCTATGGAGCCAAGAAGATATAGATGAAGAGCTCACTGATATAAAGAGAGAAATAGTGAGGCTCGAATTGAAGCTGCGGCAAGATAAGGAGATGGTTCAGGTATGCGAACCAGAGACTGGGGAAAGTCTCAATGATTTGGAAAATGAATTGGGATTAGCTGATGATCTCAAGCACTGCTAGGAGGACAGAGATGAAATTCCAAATTTCCAGGAGGGAAACGAATTGAGATCACTGCGGGATCTCATGGACTGTCAGGAGGACAACCAGGGAATTTCACATTGCCATCTGGGCAATGATAAGAGGTCACTGCGGGATCTCGAAGACTGCCAGGAAGGCAGTGGAAGAATCTCAGACTGCCAAGTGGGTAGAGATAAGAATTTGAGACCATCTGAAGGTCTCATGGACTCAGAGGCGAGTTTAATTCAACAAGGAGTGCCGATGAAGATGGGATCGGTTGATCTCATATTCTGCTAGGGAAGCAACGGAAACATCCCATATTGTCAGGTGGGCAGAGATGAGTAGGTGAATTTGGATCAGCCTGAGAAGCTGACAGAGCAGATGAGATTGTTTGAGGGTCTCATAAATTCAGAGATGGATTTAGATCAGCGGATGCAGCTGACAGAGGAGGAAGATATGAGAAATCTTCTGATGATTGGGGGATTTGGAATATTCCTACCATTTGCCCAGGAGGAGGAAAAAGTCTGTGTTGCAGATGATGTGGCAATAGCAGCAGAACAGTCACAACTGACGATGAATGTCAGGAAAGAAGAGGAATTGGAGCAGACTTTGGAAGCTACTCAAGAAGGAAAAGAGAATGAGCATTCTGAGGAATGGCTCAATATTTTTAGCCAGGAAGCTGAAAAGACTGCAACAGGGGAGGTTGCAAAAGCAGAGGAAGAAGGGGCAGACAACATTTTCTTTTCTAATCTATGGGAACAGATAGAAGCCCTGGAAGAGAGGGTAAAAGTGCAGAGCGTGCACATCCAACAGGTGAAGTTAGAAACGGAAGAAGGAGGCATGGGAGATCATGGTGATCTTCTCATGTGCCAAAAATTTTTGTAGCTGAGGAGACTACAGGAACAGGACCAACCATGGGAGCAGCTGGATGTAGTGTTCGAGAAGATCATGAAGCTAATGTTGAGGTTAGCAGAGACTACCAGCGAGGAGCAGCTAAGCAGAAGGAACAAAGTAGCAGCACAGCAGGAGCAGTAGCAGCAGCAGAAGGAAGCAGATGGGAACCTCCAGATGTTTGTTTGGGATCCAGGAGGATTTCCAACAGCTGAGAGGGGAAGTGCATGAGCAGGATCTCATGATTTTGCAGCTAAGGAGTTTGATGCAGGAGCATCTCTCCACGTCAACCAATCAGCCAGCCAGCCACGCCAGCAAATTCAAATCGCGCACTGAAAAGAGGCGCAGCCTCATTTAAAATCTGAATTCAATGTAATTAAATGTTGTAGGCTGGTGAGCCATAGAAGTCGTGCCTTTGTGCAGGCATAGGTAGATCGACTTTAATGCTAGATCGACTGAGATCTAGATCCATATGTTGGACTAGAAAACCATTTATTGTAATTGAATAGAGTAGGTAGACCTGGAGGGAAGCACTCGATGAGCCCCTCAAGTAAAAGAGACTTTCAGATCTCATTCTGGTAGTTAGATGAGAGTGAGGATTGGGATGAGTAGATTCAGAGAGAGATCTCGAGAACACCTTGTACAAAAAGGAATTTTCCATTGTTAATATAAACAGAAGCAGTTTTTCCTGCATGAATTCTGTGTTATATGGATGTCTGTGTGTGTTCTTTATGTATGTTGTAGATGTATGTTAGGCATTTGCAGGAGTGTGTTTGATTTCAGGGTGGAAGGTCTTTGAGGCATCATACCAGGAGGGTGTGACAGAACACTGCGGGTTCTGAGAGCTGTGCACAGAGGATGCACTTCTAAACACTGTGGGGTTCAGACAGAGACGTGCTGCGGCACAGGACTGAAATCAACAACTCAGGAGAAGACCTTTGAGGTTGTTGAATACCTTGGAGGCAAGGCTATGTATGAGAGACACAGTTGCAGACAGAATTCTGCTGTGAATTCTGTATATCTCTGCCAAGTGGGCATTGAGCATAGGCACAAGGTGTAGTTGGAGGAACTCTATTGTGAGTCCAGACAGAAGCCAGAATCACTGAGGATTCTGTGAAGCTCTGCCAGGTCGGCATTGAGCAGGTGTAGGGAGTGCATAGAAGAAGAACTCTGCTGTGAGTTCAGAAAGGAGAACGAGAATCACTGAGGATTCTGAGAGTTCTACCAGGTGGGCATTGAGCAGGTGCATAGGTGCACAGGAGAAGAAGACAAAACAACTAAACATTCTGTGAAAGGGAAACTCTGCCAGGTGGGCATTGAGACTTTGTGCACTCAGGCACAGAAGAGGAAAGAACTCTTTGAGTTCTATGAGCTGAAGGAAGAATCCACTGAGGGATCTTCACTGGGTTGCTGAACACCCAAAAAGACTCAGCAAGAGGTTGCTTGAGTAGGAAGCCAGGAAGGAATTATATTCTCCATCTGCAGGAGAAGGAAGGAAGACAAAACCCCTTAGGGGTCTGAGCATTTGAGAATCTTAGGAGAGATAACACTTTGGGTGTGCGAAGACCCTATAGTGGTGTAGGAGTCTAAAAGTCCCTTGAAGATTCGGGTGTAGAAGCTCTGGAGGGTGAGTGCTTTCACGCACAGAGTAAGACTACAAGGAGTTCATAGGCAGAAGATCTCTTTGGAGAGTTCGAAGCTCCCAATCTCAGGAGGGACAACGTTTTTACGTGCACAGTTGAGAACTCATAGTCGTGGAGTTCACGGAGATGAAGCAAAGATTGAGGCCTTTGGGCTTTTGAAATTCTCCCAAGTCTGGGAAGAAGGAGTGCACAGAAGCTCAGGAGGAGCAGCAGTAACCATCGGATCGGATGGAGAAAAGAGACCTGGACCATTGGTTTCTACGTCCAGGAGGAGTTCAAGAGAAGTTCACATAGAGGGAGATCGACAGTCGTTGGATCTCATTTAGAAATCCCGTCAACCATTGGATCGGGTGAAGGCGCGCAGAGTTTAAGCTCAGGAGGAGAGCGCAAGAGAAAGGATCTGAACCATCAGATCTTGAGCAAATACTTGTCAGCCGTCGGATCGAGCAGGAGCTACACAAGGGTTACCATCGAGATAGCAGTTATCGTCAAATCGAGATTCTTGAGGGCAAGAAAATCGAGACACCTCAGGTCTCGAAACGCCAGGAAGATCTGGTCCGCCTGTTAGCGAAGACATGTGCCAGAGATCAAGTGATCATCGGCATATCTGACATCAGGAAATCGGAGTTCCTAAAGACAAAAAAGTTGGGACATCACAAGTCTCAAAACCCCAGAGAAATCAGGACCGTCCATTAGAGGGGACGCGTGGAAGAAATCGGCGCCACCAGGGAAAGTCCCGATAGGAAGTTGTTGATGGATGTTTGGGCCATCAGGATATCGGGGATTCCGTAGACAAGTGGTTTTGGCATTTGGAATCACGAACTGTGAAACCCCGATGAGTGGGAGCCAGCTGTCAACATCTCGGAAAGGTGGAGAGCTCCGTTGAGTGGGAGCTAGCTGTCAGCAGATTAGAGAAGGGGAGAGCTCCATTGTGTGGGGGCCAGCTATCAGCCAGTCGGGATTCGAGGAGTCAGGAATCCCACAGGTATATGCCTTTAGGCATTGGAAACCCCGAAACCCCGATGAGGGGTAAGGCTGTGGTCACGAGGTAATGGTCACGTGGACCAGGGGCTGAGCCAGGAGAAGATAAGGCTGCGTTATTATAAGGACTAGTCACATGGACTAGAGAGCCTAGCCAGGAGCGGCTAAGGCTGGGCAGAGAGCTCATCGGTGATCTGGGATTCTAGAGTACAAGAACTTTTGACAGCGGAAGGGTCGAAACCCTGAAAACCCCGAAATTGAGATCGGGAAAAGTCACAGGTGCATGTAGAGGCTGTGACAGGGTGAAGAAAGGATCTGTGGATCGATTTTTTGAAGAGAGATTCCACAGAGGAATCCAAAGAGCCACTCCAGCTCAAAAGGTGAACTTTGAACAATCCTTAAAGACCGGTAGGTCAGGTGCAGAGACCCTGCAGGGTATGTAGGACCATCGCTCCATCATGTGGTCGGGATGGACAGTCATGGATGACTTGGATCTTAGTTGGATCAACATGTACCCCATGCTCATTAACAATATAGCATAGGTATTGGACCATGTTCATGCCAAAAAAGAATTTTTCCAAGTTGGCATAAAGCTTGTGCTGCCGTAGAGTGCTCAAAACCTGTTTAATATGCCACATGTGCTCCTCCCATGTTCTACTAAAGATGGGGATTTCATCCAAATATACTACCACAAAGGAGTTGGTGAAGGGTCACAATACATCATCCATCAACCTCATGAAAGTGGCTGGTGCATTTGTTAACCTAAAGGGCATGACTAGCCATTCATAGAGACCTTCTTTAGACTTGAAGGTTGTCTTCTAGACATCATTTGGTTCGATGGGAACCTAGTGGTAGCCAAACTTCAGGTCAATCTTGCTGAAGAACTTTTCTCCCTTGAGTTGGTCAAGAAGGTCATCAATCCTGGGAATGGGGTAGTAGTTCTTGACTATGATTTTGTTTAAGGCTCTATAATCAATGTTGAGTTGTCAAGTCTCATCCTTATTTTGCGCTAGTACAATCAGGCTTCCACAAGGGGAGGAAATGGGTCTGATGTGCCCATTTTGAAAAAGCTCTTGGATCTGACACATGATTTCATCATTCTCCATTAGTGAGCATCAATAGACTGGTCTCTTAGGTAGAGGTGTGTCAGGGGTCAGATTAATTGGATTCTTGACTTGGCAGTGTGTCGGTACACCTGTAGATGAGGCAAAGATGTCTCTGTATTCTTCCACGATCCCATCCACTTGATTTTGCTGCAAAGAGAGGCGTTGTGTAGAGACCATAGATGTGGTGTTGACCTTTTTCTTACTATGAGCACAGATCACAAAGAAGATGAACTTCCTAGTCTATGAAATGACCTTACTGCATTGCTTAGAAGAGATTAAAGAAATAGCAGTAGGTGGTGCCACCTCTGGGATCTGTTATAACCCTAAAATGCACCACACAGGTTTACCTGGCATCATGCCAACTCATGCCTCTTCCTAGCCAAAGCCATGCTGAATAAAACCTTGAAAAACCACTTAAAACAAGCAATCTGTGCCATAACCTCTCACTGGGCGTGGGGGACCACTTGTTGACCTTCTACTGCACGCGGGTATCCGCGGGCTAACCCACTACAGCCCGCGGGTACCTAACAAAGCAAAAAATCAGGAAAGTTTCCGCTGGGACACGAGGCTTTTTGTCAGTTAACTGGAACTCCCGGCCATGCATGGCCGAGAGTTTGCCTAAAACCCTAGCTCCTTCTAGCCTATAAAAGGAGGGG
>ML777257.1:618696-632072 GCA_009831015.1 Picea engelmannii
CTTTCACCTTTCTTTAATTTTCTTTAATGATTATAAGCGTTTAGCATTTTTTAAAAAAACCTTAATCATGATTCAAAATTCTTGCGCTTTTTACTTTGGAGATGAATATATGCGTTTAGCCCTAAAGAAATCCTTCACTTTAATATGAAAATGAAGCGAAATGCCTGATATTTTAGTTTATGTAGGGTTCTCTTTAAGAAATTTTAGTGTGTTGTCCATTACAAGTTTCAAAGTTACAAGAAAAAGAACCCGTGAGAAGGAAGACTGTTGTGTGGTAAGAATTCATATATAATATAATATAGATATTTGAGGGGTAATAATTTGAATGGTTTAGAGGTAGGTTTTGCATTCTTCTCACTTAAATAATTCAAATTTCTGATATTATATTGGTTTTAAATTATAGATGTTATGTGGTTATATGTACATTGGTTTAAAAATAATAAATGCTACTTGTGTAGCACAATTATCTATTATTTTTAAATCAACAGGACAACCTTATCACAAGGGGCTATGTTTTATTAGCCATTTGAATTTAGATGAGAAAGTTTAAAAACACATAGGTATATGCTATCCTCTGTAGATTTAAACTTGTGACTTCCAAAGAAAAAACACAGATTTTCATTAACATTATTTGATAATATCATAAATAAAATAAATAAAATTGACTTTCACTTTTAATCAGAGAAATTCTTCATCATAATTCAAAATTATTTAGATTTTGCTTTGTAGATGCATAAATCAAAATTCTTTCGCTTTCCTTTTACTTTAATGATTATAAGCGTTTAGCCATTAAAAAAAAACCTTCATCATGATTCAAAATTCTTTCGCTTTTACTTTGGAGATGAATATATGCGTTTAGCATAAAGAAATCCTTCACTTTAATATGAAAATGAAGCGAAATGCCTGGTACTTTAGTTTCAGTAGGGTTCCCTTTAATAAATTTTAGTGTGTTGTCGATTACACGTTTCAAAGGTACAAGTAAAAGAACCCGTGAGAAGGAAGACTGCGGGGATATTATTGGGCAGGAAATTTTCATGCGAATTTTTGGATTACCAACCTTCTAAGAAATCCAATATCCTAAGCGTAATAAAATATCCTAAAATTTTCATGCGAATTTTAGGATTACCCACCTTGTAAGAAAACCAATATCCAGAGTCTAATGAAATAAAACAGAGCTTATGATAACTGAAAGAGGCAGTTATGTGCCACGACGTCTACAAATTACTCTTTGGGCATCGATTCCAGTCTCCAGTCACCGCTTTATTTGACGTATTGATGTCTGGCATGTGATCATGTTTATGTAACTGATGTCTTGAAGCCTTGTATCGTTTTTTCTTCTTCATCTCCATCTCATATCATGGCAAATCAGGGTGAGATTCAGGAGGCGGACCTAACTCTCGATGGATTTACCCAAATAGCAGGGCTTACAACAGTGGTGCTGGTATTTATTGTCCTTCTCGGATTGGACACATTGAAAGCTCTAAAAAAGAGAGCACACTGGATTCCTGGAGATTGGCTCGTCCTCAGTGCTCTGATCATCCAGATTCTGAACCTGCTCAACGGAGAGAGTAGTTTACTCAAAGACATCTTGGAGAATACAAAGAATTTGAATTTGAAGGGTGAGTTCGTTAAAAATAATTTGTTTATGATACATAGTAGCAGAGTAATGTTGTGCGTACTGGTAGCCTATTTGCTGCCGGGAATGGCCCGTCCGGGTTATGAAGAATCATGGGGCAAATTAGGAGGACTAGTATTGAGTATCTTTCTACACATTTCCTCTGAATTGTTGTCTGTACATCGTCGTTTGGCTAATTCTGGCTTACCTTTGGTTTCCAATTACATCTATCTTGGGATAAACGTCGATGAGGTTACTGAGGGTTCGTTCATCATATCAGGTGTGATAATATCCACAACTTTATTGTGGCTTATTCTCCTTCTCATCTGCGCTACAATTGCCAATAAAAGCATCAGAATTATCGTCTGTCAAAGAATTCCCGTAATTCTTGCAAAGCATTCAGATGRTGCCSAGAATTCGTGGMAGACCGTAGAAGATCAAGTTCTCAAGTCCTGGATTGTGGCCCGTGCATGTTACCCTGAATCCATCATTGCCAAATCAGTGTTAGCTTCATCAGCCGCACTGGCGGTCACACTTTGCATTTTATGTTCAGTGGGCGGATGGGTTATCCAGGRTCCAATCATAAAGGGATTTGTCGGTGCCCAATTCTGGTTAAAATTCATAACATTTATCTTGGARCTTGTGTTCATCCTAATAGGATGGGCAATCATCGGTTGGAGATGTATCACTTCGGTAACTTATTATAGACCATSGGAAACGAAGRAGGATCCGTGGCGTACTCTTTTCCGGGTAGAAGATTTTTGGACAAGGCACATTGTTGAGCTGCAGGAAGCCCAAGAATCCAAGAAGAGGAAAGACACACTTGATGAAAGGGTAAGAGAAATGGTTGTAGAGGAAGGAATGGAAATACGTTTATCAAGGAGATTGCTCCAATGTGTGCTTAGGCTGCAGCTTTTTGTGGTTTACTTCAGCAAAGGATGTTGGTTCTTCTCAGACCTTATATGGAATAATGAGGTATCATCCATGTTTTTATCAAAACACATGAAGAAAATGAAGGAAGCTAGATCTGAATACGATCAAATTTTGGCCAATGTGTACTTTCTACAGGAGACTCCTCATACCGTGTTTGCATCTAATCGAAAGTCTATCGAGCAAGCAAAGAAGATTATGGAAGAGGGCAAGATGGATGGCAAAAGTTGCCAAACCCTAATCGAGTTTCTGAATAAAAGTAGAAAGTCGGCAGTATGCGTGTGTATACGGTGTTTGTATTCTGCAACCTCACAATATCAAACAGGTTTGAAGTTTTTGCGGAAACGACATCCCGACCCTGCATTAGAAGTGGAAAAGCATTTTATATGCGCCACAAAACCGTCATGGAAGCTAACGGCAGTCTCATTGATCAATATAATTCTTAGGCTGTCTCCCAGTAATGGGAAGGTTGCATTAGACGCATACTCTGAGGCATGTGAACTGATGAGTTTAGTTGAAGACAATGAACCAGAAATGGACAGCTTTCTCAGTAAAGCGGCAGATAGTCTATTCAAAACATTACAGGAACAGAATGCAGCTACTACAACTGTAGCAAGTATGGGAGATGCAGCTAAAGAAATCTTCAAGCTTGCAAAAGAAAGTGAAAAGGATGCTCAGATTATCGGACGCGGTCAAGATTCTTTGGATTGGGAAAAGGTAGCTGCAGGGAACGCCTCGTACAATTTGTGCATGAGTATAGATTGCGGATCATCAACTAAATTTCCGGAACTGATGAATGAATTGAATAGCGTATTAGCAGACATCATTGTTAGCTGTATAGACAAAGTAGAGGCAGCATTAGTAGACAACTGCAAGAAATGGGCCGTAGATTTGCAGGAAAGGAAATTGCTCAAAGCAGTTTACATAGCCGGTAAATCTGGGGTTCTGATCGAAAACCTGAAATCAGAGACGATGCAGTAATTGGCAATTGAATATTCAATCATTCACTGTCCGCGTCGCCGACATGTGTTCAAATCGCCAACTCCATCGATAGCACTGGTAGGTCCTAGTAGCTACTGCCAAGATTGTTGTTTTCTTCCATGCTTCGTTTTATAAAATCCTATATTCCTGTGTGTTCCAATGAATATTGAAGGTTGGGTACGGAGAAAATCAACCGTTTGTTCTTTTCAGCGAGATGGAACTAGTGGTAAATAAAAAAATTTGATATAGAAATTTGATTAAAGTGTAATTAGAGTAGTATTTGGTTTTATTTATGAGGTTAACATTGAATGTAATTAAAAATATATGATTGAAAGTAATTTGTGTATGATTAGAATGGAAATTGGTTTTATTATGATTAAATTGTAAGTAGAGTAGTATTTGGTTTATCATGGTCAAAATAGAAAAAACTGGTTAAATTTAACTGTTTTGACCACTCTAATACCCATTTTTTACCACTCTAATACCCATTCCGCTGGGTTAACAAAGAAGGTTAACGATTATATGTACATCAAATTCTATCATTAAATTTTATTTATAAGTTAAAACTAATTTTTGGTTTTGAAATAAAATATAAAAACAATTTTAATTGGTTAAAAACAATTAACCCATCTAGCAGAGAAACATGCAATAATTGGCTTTTAATTATTCAATCATTCACAATAACGGCATCCCCGACATGCGTTCAAACCGCAACCCCGTCTATAACACGGGTAAGATCCTAGTAGCTATTGCCAAGATTTTTGTTACATTTTAATATTATTATAACATTTTATTCTTCCCTTCGTTTTATAAAATATTATATTCCCATTTGTTCCAATGAATATTTGAAGTTGGGTATGGGAAAATCAACCATTTCTTCTTTTCAGTGCGATGCAATTAGGTAAATAAAATTTAATATAGAAATTTGATTAAAGTATAAATCTACGAGTAATTGTTTTTATTTATGAGATTAATATCACATGTTAGTAAAAGGTAGTATATTAAATGTTTTATGTTTTTTTTTTTTTTTTTAGAGATTATTTGTTTAATTTTGCTAGAAATTTAAGGATAAATTGTTGAATTTACAGATTTGAGTGGTTAACTTTGTATAATCAAAGTGTTTTAAGTGTTTACAACACCCTCAATTAGTTTATGTATTCAGAAATGCAATTTAAAAAACAAAAAAATGTGTTTTCACCTAAATTTATATAATCATAATCAGGTCAAAAATACCAAAACCTAAAACATTTAGACAATGTCAATAAAAACTATAAGATTTACAATTTTTGGATGAATTACAGAGAAATTGGTTTTATTGTTGATATAATCATAATCAGGTCAAAAATACCAAAACCTAAAACATTTAGACAATGTCAATAAAAACTATAAGATTTACAATTTTTGGATGAATTACAGAGAAATTGGTTTTATTGTTGATATTATTTAGGTTAAAACTATTTTTTTGATTTTGGAATAAGATTTAAAATTGATTTTAATTAGTTAAAAATTAGTTTCTTTTAAATATAGAAAACACATTAATAGTTCAAACCCCACAAACATTTTATAAGAGTAAAAACATATCCTCTTACAATTTACCAAATTGATCAGAAATTGTTAGATACTAGATTTTAGTAATTATTTTTATATAATTTGAGTACCTCAAGGGGTTTTCAACATGTTGAATCCATTTTATTTAAACTGATTTTAAACAACAAAAATACAAATTTATATACTCAGATTCTTTGTAGAACAATTAAATAATTCCCATAAAAATAGTTTATGGAATAACAAAAAACACAATTCTTAAAAACTATATAAATAAAATAAAAATGTGTTTCACATAATATTTAAAAGAGAAAAATTGATTTTAAAAAGTAAATGGGATTTCAAAGAATATTTTAGGAGAAGATGATAAGCTAAAAGAGTGAGCATATATTAGGTATTATCAAAAGGAGAGAAAATAAACTTAAAAGAAGGAAAAAGAAAACATAGTTCAAAAGCACTAGCACAACAACCAATAGGGGAGCACTTAGAATTATGAGAAACAAACACAAGTGAGGCTATGCTCACAATTTATTATTGTTGAATGAGGACTGATTACATCATTATATAGGAAACGACTCTACTTAGTCGGTTACAACAAACCACATATAACTAGGATCTATATTAAGTGAAGTAGAGTTCAACTACGCTACTGACTCTTACAACTGAGTATTTCTCCATTATTTCCAAGTCTCCCCCTTAATGGAGAATGGATTGACTTCTACACCTAACATCTCCCTAAACAACTCAACTTAATCTTTCCAAGAGGCTTAGTGAAAATATCAGCAGCATTTTCACAAGTATTACAATACATAAGATCTATTTCATTGGACTACAACTTTTCTCTAACAAAATGAACAAAATGAAACTGAGCATCAACATGTTTTTTCTTTGCATGAAAAATCAGATTATTCGTGAGCTTGATTGAACTTTGATTATCACATTTGATCATTGTAGGTTCCATTTGTTCTTTTCCAACATCTTGAAGAAGTGTTCTCAACCAAACATCTTCACAAGTTGTTGCACGCAGGGCTTTATATTCTGCTTCAGTAGAAGACAAAGATATAGTAGGATGCTTTTTACTTCTCCATGAAACAACCCCAGATCCAATGCCAAACATATATCCAGTGGTTGATCTTTGATCATCCGGATTTCCAGCCCAATCAAAATCTAAGTAACATGTCAACTCAACATTAGATGCATCAATATATTTAATACCATAATCAAGTGTTCCTTTTAGATACCTAAGTACCGCCTTTGCTTCATTCCAATGACTTTCTAGAGGCTTCACCATAAACTGACTTAACACACTCACAAAATATGCAATAGCAGGTCTGGTTGTGGTAAGATAATTCAAACTACCCACCATCTGTCTATACATAGTGCCATTCACCTCCTTCGAACCATCATCACAAGAAAGTTTCACATTCTGCTGCATGGGAACAATAGAATATTTACACTGATCCATTTTATATTTCTTAAGTACTTCTCTAACATACTTACTCTGACAAAAAAAAGTTTGGCCTGCATTTCTCCAAACTTCAAGACCTAGGCAGTAATGTAACTCACCAAGATCTTTCATTTCAAAAACTTGTGACAACTGCTCCTTGATTTCATCAATTAATTTCTCTTCATTTCCTGCAATTATCAAATCATCAACATATAAGGAAATCAATACTATATACCCATGTACATCAAATTTGGTATACATATTTGGATCACTCTTGCTCCTCATAAAACCCTATTGAAGAAAGAAAGAGTCTATCTTCTCATACCATGACCTAGGTGCCTGTTTTAGTCCATACAATGTTTTCTTTAACTTACACACTAAGTGTTCTTGTCCTTGTTCCACAAACCCTTCAGGTTGAGTAAGGTAAACCTCCTCCTTTAACTCACCATTCAAAAATGCAGATTTAACATCTAATTAGGGTAGCTTCCAATGATACTTTGTATCTAAAACAATTAACAATCTGATAGTATTCAGTTTAGCTATTGGTGCAAATGTTCCAGCATAATCAATACCTTTTGTTTGTGAATACCCCTTTGCAACCAATCTAGCCTTATATTTGTCTATACTACCATCTGATTTAAACTTGGGTTTGTATATCCATTTGCATCCAATGGGCTTCTTATGTTTAGGCAATTCAGTCAATTCCCAAGTATTGTTTTTCATTATAGATTCATATTCTTCCTCCATTGCATTTCACCATTCATCATGTTCATTAGCTTCATCAAAACTCATGGGTTCTATGACATTTGAAATGCTACTCATTAGGGCATAGTCTCTATACCACTCAGGGAGTCAAACTTGTCGTGAAGATCTTCTCAATTGATTATCTTCCTCCCCACTTTGTAAAGATCTATCTTCGCCTCTAGGTGAACTGTGACTGCTTGAAGTGTCCATATCACTATGTCGTTGTTGTTGCTACGGTTGTCACTGAGGTTGTGGCTATTGTTGTGGTGGTTGTTGTGTTGGTTGTTGTTGCTACTCTTCTTTAACTCCTTCATCAAGAAGTCGATGCCATTCCTCATGACTGTTGTCGTCATGATTTCCTGCTTCCTTCTCATGGAAAAGTACATTTCTATTCGCAAATAATTTGTGAGTAGAAGGATCAAACAATTTGTATTCTTTGAATTCAGAATAGTACCCTATGAAAATACATTTAATGGCTTTAGCATCCAATTTCTTTCTATTCTCCTTTGGAATATGAGCAAAATCCTTACACCCAAATACTTTCAAATTATGAACTACAGGTTTGGAACCATACAAGGCTTCGAAAGGAGAAACATTATCAAGACACCTTGTTGGACTTCTGTTATTTAAATAAAATGCAGTATTTATGGCTTCAGCCCAAAATGCATTTAAGAGATTCTTACCTTTCATCATACTGCGTGCACACTCTACTAGAGTTCTGTTTTTCCTTTCAATGACTATGTTCTGCTATGGAGTGTGAGGTACTGTAAGCTGTTGTAATATTCCATGATCTTTGCAATATTTGATGAAGTCCCCTGATTTATACTCTCGCCCTTGATTTGAACGGAGGATTTTGATGGATTTCCATGTCTGCTTCTCCACCATGGTTCTGAATTCCTTAAAGTACTCGAAAACATCACTTTTTCTTCTAAGCAAATAAACCCATGTGTATCTCGTGCAATCATCAATAAATAACAGAAAGTAAAATGCACCTCCTAAAGACCTAGTTTGCATAGGCCCACAAACATCAGTATGCACAAGATCTAACACATCTCTCTTTTTCCTATCAGGATTAGAGGGGAATTCATCTATGTGCATCTTTCCTAATGCACATCCATCACAAGAAACATTCTCATTCTTTAACATGGGAAGTCCTTCAACCATATTCTTTTTCTATAATAACAATAAATCATGATGATTGATGTGGCCATACCTTTGATGCCAAAGACTCTCTGTTGGCATAGTTGTATAAGTCAGTGCATGATGTGCTTTGTTGGTAACATCAAGTTTGTATAGGCCTCCTGCTATGAATCCCGATGCAATAGTTCTGTATTGGTCCAACAGATCCTTCACTATACAATAATTCTTGAAGAATTCAACCTTCAAGTTCTGATCTGTAATGGTGGACACAGAGATCATTTTTTTCTTTATCCCTGGTACATACACCACATTGCGAATGTGATGAACAATACCATTGGGCAATGTCATAGGAATGTCTCTGTATACCTTGATCTGATGAGCACGGTCATCTCCATGATATATGCTGGCACCATTCTGTGTTTCTTTAAAATTAGTGTACCACAACTTATTACATGTCATATGTATTGATGCTCCAGAATCTACAAACCAGGCATCGATATCATCCGTTTCAGTAGATAAAGCAGCGTTAGACACAAATAGTCTAAGATCTCATGAATTAAAATTCGGGGGTTGATCAATCTCATCACTAGAAATAAACAATCTGAGATCATGATTTGAAGATTTTTTTGCATAATGACCTAAATGTGTTCTAGGTTTATTCCTAGCCTCATCACTCTTCTTCTTATAACAATCTCTAATAATATGTCCAAGTTTACCACAATAAAAACAACTCTTGGACTCAATCCTGTTAGATTGCATACCTTGATTCGGCCTTGGAGATTGCCTTCTCTGCGATGAACTGCCTCGTCTTCCTCTTTTTTCTGATCTCCCTCTTGCGGATCTCTTATTTGACCACAGTGCCAAATCTTTATTCTGAGGCTTCAGATTCCCGTGCCTCTCTTCCTCTTGTAGAAAAATACCTATCAATTCTTCAAAAGTAGGAGGTTTCTCCCTTGTCGCGAGACCTGTTATGAACATCTGATAATCTTCTAGCATACCATTTAAGGTAATAGTGACAAGATCAGTGCTAGAAACAGTTTCCCCTATATTTCCTAGCTTGTCTTTCACCTCTTTAATACGACCCAAAAATGAACTAACATATTCATTTCCATCCATCTTAATGCCTAGCAAATTAATTTTCGAGAAAAGAATTTGATTTGTGTTGCTAGTTTCATACAAGGCTTTAAGCACTGTCCACGTTTCAGCAGAAGTTTTATTTTCTCTAATATGTGGAATTATGTTATCTTTAACAAACATACGCAACAATACCTTGGCCTTGTTTTCACGCTTCTCCCAATCTTGGATTTGTGTTGCTGTCGCATCGGCAGCCGCATCAAGTTTCGCTTCAGTTCCCTTCGCAATGGTCCAGACACCATAGCCTTCCATGAGCGTCTACATCTTGAATTTCCAGTTAATGAAATTCGAGCCATCTAACTTGTTGGCTTCATTAAGGTAGGTCTCTGCCAGAGGATTCACCATCTATGCAAGTGTCTTCTCGTCCAATCAAACAATAGATCTTTGTATCACCAAACACACTTCAATCCTGAAGATAGTGAATCACCAAAAATATCAAACTTTCATCAAGTTTTATCCTGTGTTGAATAGTCTGTCGCTCTACCTTCGAATCCACCGATTCGTCTCTATCTCGACTCTCAACTTTCTTAAAAGAAATATAAAAAAACCTTAAAAGGAAACCTTAACACCACTCCATGCATACCACAAAATCACCCTCAAAAGAAACCTTAACACTTCATATATTAAAAAATATATTATTTTTTTAAAAGAAACCTTTCTTTTAAAAGAAACCCGCCTTTTTTTAATACACATTCATCCACCTTTAAATCAATAGTCATCCATTAAACTATGATCCTTCATTTGCATAAGAAATTGTGCCATGCACACATATATCTACTATAATAAAAAAAAGTTTCATAAGAAAAGAACCTTCATCCTTGAATGGAATTTTATTACAACGAATTTATCTCTAGAGGGCTTCAAATACCAAACTTTATGACATATAAAAGAAATTATGCACATGCACACGGAACTTGTCCCACGAATTTGATAAAGGGAACGATTACCTTTAACACGTATTGCACGAATACCTTGACCAACAAATACCCAAAATCGATTTATCCACAATGCTTCTTCCGCAAACTCATGCTTCCCAAAGAAAGTTGTCAGTGCTCCTTGGACTTTTGAAGGGGAGCGCTAGCACACCTGGAAAATAGCAGGGGGAGCGCGAGTCACAATTTCCAGCACTCCTGGAGAGTGGAGGAGGGAGCGTGAGCGCTCCAACGCCATTAAATGCACACAGCGAGAGCGTGAGGGGTCGAAAAAAATGATTTTAAAAAGTGTGAGGGCGTCGATGCTCCTCTAACATTGTATAGGGGGTATTGGTGATTTTCCCAAATCAAATTCAAGATCTTTCTCTTGGATCTCGCTTCAGAGAGTTGGATCTCCAACGCTACTCTGATACCAACTTAGAATTATGAGAAACAAACACAGGTGAGGCTATGCTCACAATCTATTATTGTTGAATGAGGACTGATTACATCATGATATAAGAAACGACTCTAGTTAGTCGGTTACAACAAACCATAAATAACTGGGATCTACATTAAGTGAAGTAGAGTTCAACTACATTATTGACTCTTGCAACTGACTCTTTCTCCATTATTTCCAAGTGGAGCAATGAACAAGTTTAAGAATAAGGAGCCTATCTCCTCTACCTTTTGCTCCTAAACATATATAGTAAGCCATGAACTAGTGACAAACATCTCTTGGAATAAGAGAGCTAAGCATCTCTAGTACTAGTTAACCTTTATTGTCTAGAGAAAACTATGTAAATCAACGAAGAGACAAAATAATTTCCCTCTAATATCATAGTAGGGATAGCATATGAATATGAAATGGTCCTCAATCTCACTATATAAGGAGTAGATCTATCAAATCCAATGATTTTGAGGAATATAGTGATCTATCTTAATGTGAAGTTGGTGGGAGCAAGCTATGAACTAGGTGAGAGGTGCTACCATGAGTCAAGGTAACTAGTACTTGGTGCATCTTAGGGGTTGAATAAGTCCATTACAATGATGGAGATACAAGTTTGAATAGTGTTGAAGTTTGGAATAAAAATGAATTTCTAGGTTCATACCATGTGGGTTAAAGGTAGGCATTGTAAATCTTAGAAAGAATACCATTTTTTATCTTTCCCTTGAATAAATCATGAACATCTAGTGAAAAATTATGTGAGGATGGTCTATCAATATCTAGGTAAATGGGTAAAGCAATGCTCCAACATACCAACATGAAGTGATACTACATCCTACTATCTTCATAGTTGATGCCCATCCATATGAGGCTATCATGATCACCATATGAAAGATCACTTGGTGAGGTTGTGCCATATTTTCAAAGAATGATAACATGAGGGGCTAATTACTTGGAAGGAAGATATTTAAACAACATCATGACAAGCACTTTCTCTTTTCTTTTTGTGCCATATTTTCAAAGAATGATAAGGTGAGGCACTGATTACTTCGAAGGAAGATATTTAGAGAACATCATGAGAGCATTTTCTCCTTTATTTCAATATACTCCTAAAAGGAATGGCAGACAAACTTCACACCCATACAAAATAGTAGGTGTGACTAATGAATAAAAAAGTCTAATCTTCCATAAAAATGATTAAAATCGAAATTAAAATATTTCTTTAATATATATATATATATATATATATATAATTTTTTTAAATAATATAAAAACATAAAATGTATATAAATATATAAATCTAAAATAAATAATAAATATTTATATTAAAACTAACTAATCAATACACATAAAAGAAAAAGCTTAAAGAAAAATCTTATTATTATGAAAATAACACAACACAACATATATATTTTGTATTCTATATGACATTTATGTACTCTATGTAAAGTGTAATTTTCATTAATACTTTACAATCATAATAATAAGTTTATTTGATTTATTTATTATTATTTAAATTTATAATTTTGTATTAAAATATATTTAAATTATAATTATTTTAAAATAAAAATGATATTTTAATTTTTTTTAAATGAAAATGATATTTTAATTTTAAAAAATTATAATTTTTTAAATTAATTTTTTTTAATACTTTAAAATTATAACAAAAAGTTTATTTATTTACTTAGTTTTACAACGTTCCATTAAAATTAAAAAATATTTAAATTTTAATTTTTAAAATGAAATTAATATTTTAATTTCTTTTACAATAATATGAATATATATTTTATTTTAAATTAAAAATGTTTTTATTTAAATTAATAATCATGGTCATGATAATAAATTATATATAAAAAATAATATATATAGTGTTAAAATTTGATGCTGACCCTCGTATATTGATACAAATTATAAAAAATAATATATATATAGTGTTAAAATTTGATGCTCACCCTCGTATATTGATACAAATTAATTATTTGGAAATTTTATTTTAAGTTATTATGAATATAAAATGCTATTAATTTGAAAAAAAATATTATCACATCATTCACATATTAATCAAAATAACATTAATTTAATAAAAAATAAGATTAATTTAATAATAAATACAAATTGAAAAAATATTTTTGTTTGACAAAATAAATTTAAATTTTGTATGGTATTTTGTTTATTTTGATAAAACAATATAATACACTTGATCTGGATTTGAACTTGTGACTTCTTAGAAGGAAACACATGTTCTTAATAATTAAGTCCACTCAGATTGTTTGTACAATTTAATAATGATTTGGCTTAGCCTTAAAATTAAATTATATATGTGTGTGTAAAAATTGTTTAAAAAAAAATACATTAAATAATTTTTTTTTGATAATAACAATTAAATAACAACATAAAAAATTAATAACATTTTTTTAAAACTAAAAATAACTTAAAAAAAAAACATTTTTTTAGGGGTGGTTCTTCTTTAATGATATTTTT
>ML777257.1:633572-655035 GCA_009831015.1 Picea engelmannii
GGAGAATGGATTGACTTCTACACCTAACATCTCCCTAAACAACTCAAACTTAATCTTTCCAAGAGGCTTAGTGAAAATATCAGCAGTATTTTCACTAGTATTACAATACACAAGAGTTATTTCATTTGACTGCAACTTTTCTCTAACAAAATGATACTGATCTTCAACATCCTTTGTCCTTGCATGAATAATCAGATTCTTTGCAATATTGATTGAACTTTGATTATCAGATCTGATCATCGTAGGTTCCTTTCATTCTTCTCCAACATCTTGAAGAAGTCTTCTTAACCAAACAGCTTCACAAGTTGTTGCACACAAGGCTTTATATTCTGCTTCAATAGAAGACAAAGATACAGTAGGTTGCTTTTTACTGCTCCATGAAACAACCCCGGATCCAATGTTGAACGCATATCTAGTGGTTGATCTTCGATCATCCAGATTGCCAGCCCAATCAGAATCTGAATAACCTGTCAACTCAACATCAGATGCATCAATATATTTAATACCATAATCAAGTGTACCTTTTAGATACCTGAGTACTGCCTTTACTGCATTCCAATGGATTTCATGAGGTTTCGCCATGAACTGAATCAACACACTCACAGAATATGAAATATCAGGTCTGGTTGTGGTGAGATAATTCAGACTACCCACCATCTATCTATACAGAGTACCATTCACCTCCTTCGAATCATCATCACAAGAAAGTTTCACATTCTGCTGCATGGGAACAATAGAAGACTTACACTGATCCATTTGAAATCTCTTAAGTATTTCTCTAATATACTTACTCTGACAAACAAAAGTTTGGCCTGCATTTCTCCAAAATTCAAGACCTAGGCAGTAATCTAACTCACCAAGATCTTTCATTTCAAAAACTTGTGACAACTGCTCCTTGATTTCATCAATTAATTTCTCTTCATTTCCTGTAATTATCAAATCATCAACATATAATGAAATCAATACTATATACCCATGTTCATCAAATTTGGTGTACATATTTGGATCACTCTTGCTCCTCATAAAACCCTGTTGAAGAAAGAAAGAGTCTATCTTCTCATACCATGACCTAGGTGCCTGTTTTAGTCCATACAATGTTTTATTTAACTTACACACTAAGTGTTCTTGTCCTTGTTCCACAAACCCTTCAGGTTGAGTAAGGTAAACCTCCTCCTTTAACTCACCATTCAAAAATGCAGATTTAACATCTAATTAGTGTAGCTTCCAATGATACTTTGTATCTAAAACAATTAACAATCTGATAGTATTCAGTTTAGCTACTGGTGCAAATGTTCCAGCATAATCAATACCTTTTGTTTGTGAATACCCCTTTGCAACCAATCTAGCCTTATATTTGTCTATACTACCATCTGATTTAAACTTGGGTTTGTATATCCATTTGCATCCAATGGGCTTCTTATGTTTAGGCAATTCAGTCAATTCCCAAGTATTGTTTTTCATTATAGATTCATATTCTTCCTCCATTGAATTTTGCCATTCATCATGTTCATTAGCTTCATCAAAACTCATGGGTTCTATGATATTTGAAATGATACTCATTAGGGCATAGTCTTTATAGCTCTCAGGAAGCCTAATCTGTCTTGAAGATCTTCTCAATTGATTATCTTCCTCCCCACTTTGTGAAGATATGTCTTCACCTTTAGGTGAACTGTGACTGCTTGAATTGTCCATATCACTGAGTCCTTCTTGTTGTTGTCGTTGTGGGGATGGCTGCTACTATGTGGGCTGCTACTGCTCTTCTTTAACTCCTTCATCAAGAAGTCTTTGCCATTCCTCATGACTATTGTCGTCATGATTTCCTGCTTCCTGCTCATGGAAAAGTATATCTCTACTTGCAAATACTTTGTGAGTAGTAGGATCAAATAATTTGCATGCTTTAAATTCAGAACAATAACCAATGAAAATACATTTAATGACTTTAGCATCCAATTTCCTCCTATTCTCCTTTGGAATATGAACAAAATCCTTACACCCAAATACTTTCAAATTATGAACTGCAGGTTTGGAACCATTCAAGGCTTCGAAAGGAGTAACATTATCAAGACACCTTGTTGGACTTCTATTCTTTAAATAAACTGCAGTATTTATGGCTTCAAGCCAAAATGCATTTGAGAGATTCTTATCTTTCATCATACTATGTGCACACTCTACTAGAGTTCTGTTTTTCCTTTCAACGACTTTGTTTTGCTGTGGGGTGTGAGGTACTATAAACTGTTGTACTATTCCATTATCTTTGCAATATTTGTTGAAGTCCCCTGATTTATACTCTCCCCCTTGATCTGAACGGAGGATTTTGATTGATTTTCCTGTCTACTTTTCCACCATGGCTCTGAATTCCTTAAAGTACTTGAAAACATCACTTTTTTCGTCTAAGGAAGTAAACCCATGTGTATCTCGTGCAATCATCAATAAATAGCAAAAAGTAAAATGCACCTCCTAAAGACCTAGTTTGCATAGGCCCACAAACATCAGTATGGACAAGATCTAACACATCTCTCTTTTTCTTATCAGGATTAGAGGGGAATTCATCTATGTGCATCTTTCCTAATGCACATCCATCACAAGCAACCTTCTCATTCTTTAACATGTGAAGTCCTTCAACCATATTCTTTTTCTGTAATAACAATAAATCAGGATGATTGATGTGTCCATACCTTTGATGCCAAAGAATATCTATTGGAATAGTGGCAGAAGTCAGTGCATGATGTGCTTTGTTGGTAACATCAAGTTTGTATAAACCCCCTGCTCTGACTCCCATTGCAACAGTTTGGAAGTGGTCCAATAGATCCTTCACTATGCAATAATTCTTGAAGAATTCAAGCTTCAAGTTCTGATCTGTAATGGTGGACACAAAGATCAAATTTTTCTTTATTTCTGGCACATACACCACATTGCGAATGTGACAAATAGTACCATTCGACGATGTCACAGGAATGTCTCCATATCCCTTGATATGATGAGCACGGTCATCTCCAAGATATATGCTGGCACCATTCTGTGTTTCTTTAAAATTAGCATACCAATTTTTGTTACAAATCATATGTACTGATGCTCTGAAATCCACAAACCAGGCATCAGAATCACCCGTTTCAGCAGATAAAGAAATGTTAGACACAAACAGCCTAAGATCCCATGAGTCAAAATTTGAGGGTTCATCAATATCATCACTAGCAATAAAGAATCTGAGATATTGATTTGAATATTTTTCTGCATAATGACCTAAATGTGTTCTAGGTTTATTCCTAGCCTCATCACTTTTCTTCTTATGACAGTCTTTAAAAATATGTCCAGGTTGACTACAATAAAAACAACTCTTTGACTCATTCCTATCAGATTGCATACCTTGATTTGGAGATTGTCTTCTCTGTGATGAACTACATCTCTGCCATGAACCACCTCTCTGCCATGAACTTCCTCCTCTACCTCTTACTCCTGATCTCCCTCTCACAGATCTATTATTTGACCACAGTGCCAAATGTTTACTCGGAGGCTTCAGATTCCCGTGCCTCTCTTCCTGTTGCAGCAAAATACATGTCAATTCTTCAAACGTAGGAGGTTTCTCCCTTGCTGCGAGACCTGTTATGAACATATGATAATCTTCTAGCATACCATTTAAGGTAATAGTGACCAGATCAATGTTGGAAACATTTTCCCCTATATTTATTGGCTTGTCTTTCACCTCTTTAATACAACCCAAAAACGAACTAATAGATTCATTTCAATCCATATTAATGCCTAGTAATTTAGTTTTCAGGAACAAAATGCGATTTGTGATGTTAGTTTCATACAATGCTTTAAGCGTTGTCCATGTTGCAACAGAAGTTGTAGCTTCTCTAATATGTGGAATTATGCTATCTTAACAGACATGCACAACAATACCTTTGTCTTGTTTTCGCGCTTCTCCCAATCTTGGATCTGTGCTGCTATCGCACCTGCAGCCACATCAGGTTTCAGTTCAGTTCCCTTCGTAATGTTCTAGACACCATAGCCCTCCATGAGCGTCTGCATCTTGAATTTCTAGTTAATGAAATTTGAGCCATCTAGCTTGTTGGCTTCGTTGAGGTAGGTCTCTGCCAGAGGATTTGCCATTGCTGCAAGTTAATCACCAAGGATATGCAACTTTCGATCGCTCTGCCTTCAGATACCACTGATCCGTCTCAATCTCGGCTCTCAACTTTCACACACAAAATCTCACAAATAATATTCTCTTGAATAAAATTTAATATCCACTTATACTTTAAAATTATCCACTTTGAATAAAAAATTAACTTTTAATAAACTCCAAAATAAAACCCACTTTGAATAAAAATCCACTTCACAATTTCTTAAATCCACCTTTAAATATCCACATTTAAATATCTTAAATGTCTTACCCACTTTAATAATAAAATACTCACTTTAATAATAAAATACTCACTTTAATAAAATAGCCCTTCCTTCAACTTCACGCATGCAAACTATAAGCATGCAAAGCCAAGATTATTTTCCAGTCCTCACACTCAGATCGATCATACATTAGCATGGATGAGATCATAAGAATCCGTTTTTTCACATCCGCTAGGGATCGAACCCCTCACGCAAAAAGACTTCTACGCTCAAACCTCATGCAATTCCAAAGAAAGAAAGACCACAAGATTTTCACGCTCACGATTTTCAAAACCTCCACGAGCTCACACAGCCTATGTAAACAGAGGTATTTCTGCATCTCACGCTTTTTCACAAATGCAACAGACACATTTGCACCAGATCTCAAAAACTCACGTAGAAGTCTTCACGCTGACTGTAACCTCCTCTTCCATGCAACTCGAACCCACGCAACTCTTCTTATCTAGCCTGCAGACCAACAAATATTTCCACACCTCACTCTTGTGGCTCTGATACCAAGATAAAATATGAGAAACAAACAACATGGTGAGACTATGCTCACTTCTATCTTATTCAATGAAGACGAATTACTTCCTTATATAGGAAAAGACTCTACCAAGTCGGTTACATGCAAACCAAATACAACTAGACTCTCAACTATGAACTGACTCTTAACACACCTACAACTGACTCTCACAACTGAAGCTTATAACTGGTACTTACAACTAGCGCTTACTCCATTATTTCCAAGTGCTCATTCCGAAAAACATTTATGAACTTCCCGGACCTTCTCCGTTTGCTTTGGTTTTCTGATTTTAAAAGGTATTGCTTTCCATTAATTTGAAATATATGTTCTCTGAAATATAAGTTATTCTTGTCTCTGATTTGGGCTGGTTAATATCCATACAAACATAAAATAAATAAAAAATGCACTGGTGTGAGGTTCAGCTGGTGTGCACATGCTATACATATCAGCTAGTTGGATCAAAAGCTGAAATAATTAGGATGAGGAACCTAGCCTATGGTATTGCTCTTAATTTAAAAAAAATTGAAGAATATGTTCTCCAACATACCAACAAAAGGAAACCTAGCCTATGGATCACTAAAATGGGAGGAGTACGACGCTGTCAAAATTCTGTAGGTAGTTATTTGAAAAAAATTTTTATCTCATAGAATTTTCACCCAAATGTAGGCTGCAAGATAAGGAATAACATGATGCATTTTGGATGCAATTTGGTTGATATGGAGAATCATAATGCAAAATCTATGTATATATCAAGTTTTTTATATGGCTTTTAGTATGTATTGTTGGAAAACTTTGATAGGATAGACTCGAGAAATCTTGTTTTTGAGACTAAACCTAGGTATGGATGTACATAGTGCTCTCTGCATAGAGGATTTATATATAAATAAAAATCTCTTTTTCATAGATACAAAGATTACTGCCAATAATTAATTTTGCAACATTTTGGCCTAGTAGCATGCTCTTTGTGTAACAAGTCAACCCATACAAATGGAACTCTAATAACAAGTATTAACTCAAATAGACCCACAGGAATGCAGTTTATGTCTGGAACTCCACCATTTGCAGTCCTCTATTATCCTTGAGGTCAAGTATTTGATGGAATTATAGAACAAGGCCACAAAATCAGCCAAAATTTGAATTTTCTTTTCTCTATTATGGCAAGGTTCATTGGATATAACCCTGCAATAAGAGAACCACCAAAAATATTTGAAATGATGCAAAACGAAAATGCAATACTGTGTCAAACCCCATAACATAAAATGCTAGTCTATGCACAAATAAATGTTTCAAGCTCTTCATGATATATTTGCCCCAACAAAATTGCTCAAAACAAATGATCTAATCTCAACAGAAGGAAACAAGACAAAAACACAATCACATATCATAGTACCAGTCTTGACCTAATGGATCATAGAAATTAGTGAGATAGGATGCAACTTCAATTCTCACATGTGTAATAAGAATGAATAGTGCAATGTCACATTCCTCATGAATATGTCCAAATCTCCTTCAACCATTTCATGAAATGTTAGTGCAATGTCACATTGCTCACAATTATATGAAAAAATTGAGGATGATTAGTAATTTTTTAAAATAACAAGAAAATTAAACATTGAGCTATTATAAATCTATAAGTGTTGTTTTGCAATTGTTCTTAGCCTTTCAGGAGTGCTTGTTGTTGTCCCACCAAAAGATACTACTTGTTTGGAGGAGCTCAATTATTTAGCATATGTCAATAGCAAGAAGATTAGTTTGGTCCAAGTGGTGTGTGAACTATTGACTTGAAAGATTGAGAGATTAGTTCAGGCTTGAAAGATTTGCAAGATTGAAATATTTTTCAATTCTTTTGTTTCTATGACCAACACTCATTTTGACATATGGGAAAAGGACTTGGGGCATATCAATGAAATTAAGATGTCCTTACCTTCAGAAATAGTCTCTTGTTTTCTTATTCTACTGTATCTTCATTTATTTTGGGTACTATAGCTTGTTCAATGTTAAAAGTTTATTTCTAAATGCATGATCAAACTTTGTTGTTTTCTTTTTCTTCAGGTTCTTAGAGGCATATAGAATGAAATAGAAGTGGACATTATGCATTGAAGTGTCTTGTTATCCAAACCCGGGTCAATAAACTATTACACATGTCCTTCACAACATGGCACTAAATCATGTCCTCCAAACTAGCAGAGAAGTTTATGGAAAAACTACAAATAATGAAGCATACTATATTGCCCTTGTCGAAGGGATAAAAGTAGCAAAAAAATATGGTGCCAATGATAATGCAGTTTTCACCAATAAAGTCATGGTTTCTCCACAATGCAAATTCCTTTCATGGTGGCACCATGCCCAAGAGTTTTGACTCTCTACATCAAACCAATGAGTTTAATAAGGTATTGGTATCATTAATATTTTATTTATGTGTATGGAGTTACCAATGTACTTTAAGGTTGGAAATTAATACCTCTTATTAGTAGATATGGATCCTTAACAAAAACATGAAATCGAGATGTTTAGCAAGGAACCCATGTTATTAACCTTTTCTTCCTCTATATGGGATCAATGCAATGCAACAACATTGCTTGGGGTTGGAACACAAAGCCTTTTACTTTTGGATGGATCCTTAACTAAAACACCAAACCCTTAATACAATGATGATTGAGAAAGCAACCCTGACACTGAGCTACCTCTAACTCGTCAATCTAAATATTGAGAATTAAAGTAGTAGCCAATGATAAATGATCTCTTGTGGAGCTGTTTAATCTCATAGCAAACTTCCCTTCAATCATGAGAATATAGCAATACAAAAACCCATAGTTTCCATTGATATAAAACTCTAATCGAATTTTTGATGATATAGGTGGATTCAAAATTATGCATAACCTCTAATGGCATTGGTCCACCATACACAGATCTTGAGTCATAGTAGAACTGTGCTCATCTCTAAAAAATTTGTTGGAATATTATTAGGTTTGTTATTGGAAAGAGGGTCTACTTGTAGAAGATTAGCTTACTCCATCTCTTGCTTGTTAATTTAAATACCGAAAATAAAAGAAGTAGTCCCCAAAATCACAATAAAAAAAATGAAGCAACTATACTAGAAACTCATATGCACCTCACAACAAAGCAATTAAGTTTGTATATATTGGAATATAGATCATCTAAAAATAAAGTATCTTCAAATTGATCACTATATATCCCAATATATACAATATTAATTGCTCTACTACATGGTTCTAATTAATAACCTCACCTAACATTGGTGAAAGGAGTGCTAGGTGTTTTTGAGATTATGGGTTAACTCAAGTGCTTACTATTTGCTTGCATATTAAAATAACATGATTATTTATGCAATGCCATTCAAAAACATAGAATAATGACAATGAAAAGAACATAAAATGAGGTCTTCCAACATGATGCAGGCTTATGAATCACCAATAAGTAACGTTTTAACCAACATGGTTGGCAGTGACCAGGTTACATGCCAAGTTTCTGGCTTATGAATCACCAATAAGTAACGTTTTAACCAACATGGTTGGCAGTGACCAGGTTACATGCCAAGTTGCTTAATCTAATATTAGATGTATTGAAGTTCATAGAAGGAAATGTACACAGTGAAATATGAAGCAAATATAATACATCCATTCTACACATAATTATCATTAAAATGTGCATAAAGTGAAATATGATGCATCCATTCCACGCATAATTATCATTACATAAGACATGGAAGAACAATCATGCTGAAAATGTTGTGAAATCAATTCAAGAACATTCCATTGTACAGTAGGTGGTCACATAGGTATCTTGTCAGTCTTTTGGATTAAGTACTTGGTTGAATCTTAGTCCAACATCTTCCCTGGATTTATGCCTTTCCTTAGAGACGAGGTTAAAATGCTCAAACATTGATATGAACTCAAAAAAAGTTGGAAGGGGGAGATAAAAAAAATCAACTTTCAAATTTGCAGAAAACGATTCTCGCCAAAGAATATTAAAATTGCTCTTTATTCTTTAGAAACTTGGTGAAAAATGACTCAGAAATTTGGAGCCAAGCCTCAATTTGTTGTAGAAACGTATTGGGTAGATTTATTGACTGCGTGTGGTTTCTTGAAAGGTTAACACTGTAAACAATTCTTGAATAAATTGAACTTTAGATTTCCTCTCTGACTAAGGCTGCTTATTAGTCTTTTGGTGTTCCATATAAAGCGAAGTTCTAGTGACTTTCTCCCCGTGCTTGAAGTTGTATTGATTGATTGTTGTCTTAACACAACAACTTGATCACCTTTTCCTGTGATCTCTATTGCAATGTCGCTGATCCGAATTTACACTGAAAAGAGAAATAAAATACCCAATTGCTTTCTTACTCTGGATGGCTGAGTCCATTCCTGTCATATCAATCCTATAAAATAATGCAGCTTTTGTAATATTCATTTGCTTTGATTGCAACAAGCATTCAACAGATTAGTGCAACAATCATTCAATGGATTAGTGCGAAATTAGGGTGTAGGATAAAAATTGTCCAAAGCATTCAATGGATTAGTGTGGAATTAGGGTGCAGGATAAAAATTGTTCAAAAGGGGCTATTTTTGGGCAAAATTTCAGACAGAAAATTCAACAGAAATTTGGGTGATCCACAGGTCAAAGTGTCAAAAGCATAGGTCCAAGTTTCAAAAGCATACTTTCTCTATGCCCCAGGGGTTTTGAGGGTTTTTAAGCAAACCAAAACCTTGAAAAATCCTAAAACACCAACTATGCCCTCTGTGGATTGAATCCAATGAAAGTCACTTCTTCCGAACTGTTTTGGATAAAACTATATACAAAGCCGGAAATTAACAAAAGAAACAACCCAAAAGTACATAGCATAAAGTTTATATTTATGAGTGGGCATTAATAAGAGAACAATTCTACAACAGGTTGGCATTGATTAACCGCAATCAACAATCTTGACATACTAATAGAGATGAAACATATCACAAAAACTCAAGGAGGCATACACGTACATGAAAATTTATGTAGAAAAGCCCCTCCACAACACCCAATAATATAATCTCCAATTAAATGCTGAATACAAATTACATCTTACTCTATTGTTACAGGCTTATAATGGGACAAAATTCCCTTTTGTTTTTATGTTTGTATTGAGGTGCATATGATAGATACTTCCTTCTGCTATTTCAGAGTTCCCGTCGTGTTAGCCAATGACAACTGCCCACACCATCGACGGGGTCTACGAACAAGTAGAACGAAGGGACGAACTTGTTCTTTGCCGTCCTGATACGAGCCGAGCGACCGACATTTCCCATCTGCCTAAACCATTTAGTGAAATCGGATTCTATTTTCAGCAGCTGAGAATGCTTCGGTGACAGGAGGGAGGCGAGATGTTGCTTGTTTCTTTGACTCCTTGCGACGATCTAGGTTACAACGAACATGAACTGAACCTGCATAGGAGGAGAGGAAACATAGCATATGCACGGGATAATTCGAAGGAGTCGGATTTGCGGTGTAGAGGAAGGGGCTAGTGGTGCATTAAATTACGTCCACCAACTCCCTGCAACCAACAGAGGAGAGACGACGCCGCGATAAACAGGAGAAAATGGAGGAACGACTTGCTAACTGAGTTTCCAGACGGATCCGAGATGGGCATGCCGAAGATGGGAAAGGGTAGTGGAAAACTCAAAAGTAGAATGTTTAGCTTACTTCTATATAAAAATATTCAAACTAAATATAAAATCTTAACATTAATTTAATTATACATTAATCTAATTATATTAATAAAATCATAATTTATTATTCAAATTTACATGTCCAACTTGTTTATGCTTAATGAAATGTAATAAAGTTTTATTAACTTATATACGAATTTATTTATGCTTAAAAATGTTTGAAAATGTTTTTGGCCCATCTTAATTACCCACAAAATTAACATGAGATTTACGTCCCTTTGTTTACTACAAAGTGAGCTTTAATATCGATGTGTGCAAATGGAAATCACATACATTCACCTATTTGATATTCACAACGACCAACCATTTTCAATTGATTTTATTGGTATTATTAAAACATCACATTTTGGATATTGTAAGGATAGAAAAAGATAACAGATTGTCAAGCGCGCCCTAGAGAAAAAAAAAAAAAACCGTGCCCTAAGGGCCTAAGGCTAAGATATAAGTGTCTAAGCACTTATCGGGAGCTAAAATAGGGTTAATAAAATCATGCCGTGAGGGCCCAAGGCTAATTTTTAAGCACTTGGGCACTTATTAGGAGTTAAAATAGGGTTAATTGTGCTTTTGAAAGGATTAATCCCTTTTAAGACGAAGGCAACATCATGAGACCAGTGCCTAGGAATTGAGCACTAGCTAAACTGCGGGGCTTGATCATCTAATGGTTGCAAGCGAGCCAGATCTACGGTGGATGATCAATGTCACATCATGAAAGTGCACGAGAGATGACATGAGCCACGTGTTGAGAGTTGAGTGTTGTTGCTTGACAAGAACACAGAGGGTAAAACCACTCCTCTTCGGTTGCGACAATGGTATTCCAATTTTCCCTAACCGCCTATCCACCCACTCAACGCACATTTTTCTACCTATTCAACCACACCTAGAGCCAACAAAGCAGTCCACCTGGGATGCTTAGGAAAATCAGAGACAATGTGGCATGCCAACATGACACCCATCATATCTAATTCAAGAGTGCCACATGTATAGCGAGAGCCCACTAGGGACTCCGATCAGTATATCAGACTCAACTACATGTAGACCGACCCCTGAACCAAATAAGTGTCGACATGGACCAATATGAAGTTGCCACATGTTTGTGGGACCGTAATGATGTCAACATAATGTCACTCGAAATTTTGCACCATTTCCCAAACTTTCAAAAGGACTAAGCCAATGGGAAGATGTCATGTGTTCATAAAAAGGCTCGAGGGAGAATATTTCAAATGGGTGAGGGATATAATGATGGCGTGCCAAATCATTTGATGGATAAAAAATCTCTCAACATGGCATTTGACCTCACGTCTTCATGTCCATGTTAATCATCACATTGTTACCTGTAGCCAATGGAGGAAAGTAATCATTTCCCACATACGCACACCCACACAAGCTATAGATAACCAAATATCACACCGGGTGTAGAAAATCACTTCATCCCATCAATTGTATTCACAAACACGTGTCTAGATCCTATAAGAGAAATCCAAAGGAACAAGGAAAACCAATCTATGAGTAATTTAATGCTTGATACTAAGTTACTCGAATTCCAGGTATCAAAGCTAATGACCCACCTAGACAAACCCTCCCCACAAGTGAAGGTAATCAACCATCTTGGCTACAGATGTCGGGAGAGTGTGTTTTGCATTTCATGAAGGAAAGAATGTCCTTTTTTGGTATCATTAGTGATCCAGGATCTTTTATTCAATGACTATAACATGAATTGCATTAAAGAGTAGAAACAAAACTTATGTGTAACATTAATGAAAAAAACATACAAATGGAGAAATAACAAGAAGAATAATGGCATAAGAATTTATAATGGATTTTGTACCAACAATGGACTACGTCTCTGGGTCAAATTCTAAGTGGATAGGCCTTTATATTATCTCAACAAAAATTGGCATAAATACATGGCAATACTTGAAATTTGAAAATTCCTTGAAAATCCATTGCTCATATCTAAATTCCGACTGCACCTGTGGATTCATCGTGAGAAATCATGCAAAAATGACTATAAATTTGTCAAATTATGGCATTGTCACTCTTGGACTCCTCCCGAGCTCCCTACCTCGAAATGCATGCCACAAGATCCATACGGACCTGTAATTAATGCTTCTTTGCAATGAAAAACATGCCCGCAAATGGGCCTATGGATCCTCTTCCTATGCGGATGAACAAAAGTGGGCTTAAATAACTGTTTATGGGTGGATTTAGCAACCAAGCTCGAGGTTTAATTTGGCAATCGGTTTAGCAGAGGTTCGTGGTTTAAACCCGCGAACCCTTGCTTTGGTATGCTTTTTGAACCGTTTGATACATATATAAAATATGGTTTTAAAAAACCATAACTCCCGTGGAATTTAACCTTTGGTTCCTATTTTAATATGTCATCATTTTGACAATTGGCTGTAGGCTGGTCCAGTGGTTGGTTATATTATTTTTTAATTTCTTTGTCCTTAACCCTCATTGGGCATCTACAGGGTGCCATGTGGTGCCTTGTGATTGGGCCACGTGGCACCTCCAGATTGTCTAATCAATGTCCCTATCAATTGTTGCGTGTGCACCACCTATCTCCCAGTCATCATGTTGATGTAGGCTGTCCTACTGCCACTTGGAATTCGTACGGTGCCATGTGGCACCTTTTACTGGTCAAAGGGGGGTCAAAATTGTCGAATCAACATGACACATGGCATCCTCTAGAGTTTCCATGTTAGCATGATGATGTTAGCAGGATGTCATACTGACGTCATCATGACACAATCAACTACTGATGTCACCTTGTTGACTTTGACTAGGTTGACTTAAAATTTAACTGTCCATAACTTCATCATCCAGACTTTGTTTGAGCTGTCGTTTGCATCGTTGGAAATCTCTCTATGATCTCTTTGACTTGGTGGCAATTTCATTGATATTGGAGGACTTAGAATTTTTAGCCTTTTAGATCCTCGTGGATCATTCCTCTCCACTAAGAAGCTTTTGGACCTCCAAAAGCCTTATCAATCAAAAAATAGGTGAGGGAATTTCTCTCTCCCTTTCCCTTCTCGATCCACCGTGATTTTCTTGGATGTGTTCCCTTAAATCCCACTCGAAAATATTCAACATGTAACGTCCTCGACCATCAACCCCACTGGCGGGCAATGCTACTACGCAGAATAACACTTATATAATATGCATTTAAATGAATTTAAATGACTTAACATGGAGTAAACACATAATTACTGCTATCATACAAAATTAATGGAATTAACAATAATTCATCGATGCAACGAAATACATGATAATATTACAGGCATCACAGACATGCATTTTAATTGAAATTAAACACATAATGACACTTATCTTTGAAACTGTAGTATCTCCACCAACTATGTGTAGACATTCCATGAACCTCCTAGCCTTAGACCATGCTGCTCATCATGCTCAGCAGTGGGTCACCCCCGAGCTGGGACTAAGCTCCACCCAAGGCAAATGAATCCTAGACTAGGATAAGGTTACAAGAAAACTGCACATAGCAACCGGAAGGATTCTCTCTAGGAGCCTTCTTACACCCACTACTCACGGGCTCTCATTCCTCACATGCCTATTCCACCCGAAAGTATACACCTTCACAAGAACAGTCCATTGATGCTTCACCTCCCTCTCTAGGTCTCGACAATAGGCTGGATTAGGAATTCTTAGAGCTCCGTAGCTGGTGTTGGACTCCATTTGGGAGAAAACCACTTCCTAGTAGACTCAATCACCTGGGGAGAGTTGCTCACAGGTCTAACAACCTGCCTCTTCTACCACGAGCTTGACAACTCGCTTCTTTAGCACACTCCTCGACTCAGCTCCATCTAGGTGAGGACAATAATAATGGTTCAACACTCATTCACACAGGGATGATAGTAGCAACAATAGATGGGCATGGCACCGTAGGTGACAACAACCCATGCTAAAACATGACATAGCTAAGGCGATTACTCAGGTGTCGGGTTCCTCAGAAGACACATAATGATTCACAGATTTCGGGTCTTAGGTGCGTGCATGAATATTGCAAAGGTTGAATACAGAGGCCATAGAATTCACAAGAATACACCGGTCAGCTTCCGGTTCTAGTTTTCAGGAATGTGTGACAAGAACAAAATTAAGCAGAGTTCGATCACAGAGGTCTCACAGTTTCAGACGGATGATCGGGAAACTGGCGGAATGAACCCCCAACTTAGTTGGTGCTTCAACTTTTAACTGCATGCGCCTAGGTCAACACTTGTCTTCCTAAAGCTGGATGTGTTCCCTTTGGCACACATTGCGTTTCCCAGGGCTTAGGATAAAAACATGTCTTTCACACAACTTTGGAATAATAATAAATTATTATTCTCAAGGACTTAAGCCCCTAAGCTTAGACCCTCTTTCTAGCCTTTCAACCCCTTTTCCCTTACCCACCCTATGGAAGCTTAGTCCTCCATCACTCTTTCTTCATGGTCGTTCTACACGTAGCGATGTTTAATCTTTATTAATGTTCTGCTTAATTACATATACAAAAACACGCTCATGGCCTTTAACATTTAGGCTCTCTGACCTAATAAACACATAAGCCCACCGACTTATCAACACTCAGCTCACCAACCTACAAAACATGATTACAATTCATAAACATGATTACGATTCATAATATAACTGGGGAACGTCCTTGGGGTGTTACAATCCCCTCCCATTATTTTTGCATTGTTCTCAGTGCAACTCTTTACACAACATTGACAAGATTTTCAAAATCTTCAAAAAGATGTGGGTATTCTACCCGCATAACATCCTCATGCTCCCATTTTGCGTCCTCAGGACCGTACCAAGTCCACTGGACCTTTACAATCCCTATGGCTCGATTCAGAGTTGTTTTCTTTTCCATTCCAATATGTGCATAGGATGCACTTGCAGGACACCTTCTTGCTCCACCTGAATCACATTCCAATCAATTACATGATTAGCACCAGGTATATATTTCTTAAGCAATGAAATATGAAACACATTATGTATAGTGATGGATACAGGTAATGCAGGCATATATGCAACTGGCCCAATCCTTTCTAGGATTTCAAATGGCCCACAAAATCTAGCTGCCAACTTAGAATAGTTTCCCAGCCTCAGGGAACTTCTATTGGCTTTCACTTTTAGGAAAACATGATCACCCACTTTAAACTCTCTATGGGTTCTGTTTTTATCAGCATAACTTTTCTGCCTGTCTTGGGCAGCTTTTAAATTCTGCTTAATTTTTAGTATTTGCTCTTCCATTTCCTTGAGCAACTCTGGCCCAACCACTGCTCTATCAGCTGGATTATCCCAACTTACTGGAGTGTTGCAATTTTTGCCATAAAGTGCTTCAAATGGGCTCATCTTCAACGATGCTTGATACCCATTTTTGTAAGCGAATTCTTCCAAGTGTAGGTAGTCTTCCCATTTATATGGTTTGTCCATCACATACATCCTTAGTATGTCTTCTATCACTCGATTCACCCGCTTTGTCTACCCATCAGACTCAGGATGATAGGCTGTGCTAATGTTCAGATTCGTTCTGAATCCCTTGAATAACCCTTTCCAAAAATTTGAGGTAAATTTCAGGTCTCTGTCAGACACAATGGTCTTGGGAATACCATGCAATATTGCTACTTCCATCATAAATATGTCGGCAACATCCGCTGCCTTGTGAGTAGTCTTTAACGAAATGAAATGGGCAACTTTCGTAAGCTTGTCCACCACCACCATGATTGAATCATGCTGTTTGCTGATCCTGGGAAATCCTGTGATGAAATCCATTGTCACTACCTCCCACTTCCACTTAGGAATGGGTAAAGGTTGCAGCAAACCTGTTGGGTGCCTGTGCTCAACTTTAACCTTATGGCACTCCATACATCTAGCGATGCAATCTACAATTTCTTTCTTCATACCTAGCCAAAAGTAATGGCTCTTCACTACTGCCATAGTTTTTTGATATCCAGGGTGCCCAACATAAGGAAAGTTATGCATTTCTTTCAAAATCGCAAGCTTCAAATCCTGGACATTAGGTACATAAGCTCTGTTTTTGTACAGGAGCATTCCATCAGCTCCAAGCTTATAATCTTCCACTCCTTGCAGCGTCTTACCTTGTTGTAGCTTCGCTACCAATTTCCTATACTGCAAGTCTATGCTTGCAGCTTCCAAAACTCTACCCTTTATATCGGTTTGATACATGCTAATGGCCGTAGCATGCAATTCATGCACTCTCCTGTTGAGTGCATCAACCACTTTATTCTCCTTCCCTTTGATATGATTGATATCAAAATTGTACTCACAGAGAAACTCCAACCACCTACTCTGTTTAGCATTCAAGGTTGGTTGATTAAACAAGTACTTCAGACCGATATGGTCTATCCTCAATTCGAATGTCCTTCCCATGAGGTAATGCCTCCATTTCTTTAGAGAGTGTACTATGGCTTCCAACTCCAAATCATGAGTGGCATAGTTCTTTTCGTGCTCTTTCAACTTTTTGGATTCATAACAAATTATGAATCCATTTTGACTGAGGACTCCTATTAGTCCTTCTTTGCATGCATCTGTACACACTACAAAGTCTTCATTCGGATCTGCAATCCTCAGGATTGGAGAACTAGTTAACAGTTGCTTCAATTGTTGGAATCTTTTCTCACATTCCTTTGTCCAATGGAATTTCTTCTCCTTCCTTTGGAAGGAAGTGATAGGGTGAACTATCCTTGAGAACCTTGCAATGAACCTTCTGTAATAGCCAACAAGACCCATAAAGGATCTGACTTCTATTACATTGTTTGGCACTGACCATTCTCTGATGGCTTCTTTCTTCATAGGATCTACAACTATCCCATCCTTCCAAATAATATGCCCCAAGTAATGGATTTACATTAGATAAAACGAGCATTTGCTCAACTTGGCATACAACTGGTCCTCTCTTAGCACTTGTAGCACCATCCTTAGATGTTTTTCATTCTCTTCCTCTGACTTGGAATACACCAGGATGTCATCCAAAAAGACTATGACAAACTTGTCCAGATAGTCCCTGAATACACCATTCATTAGCCACATAAAAACAACATGTGCATTTGACAACCTAAATGGCACCACTATGAATTCATAGTGACCATACCTTGTTCTGAAGGTAGTCTTACTAATGTCTTCATCCTTTATTCTTACCTGGTGATATCCTGACCTAAGATCTATCTTTGAAAATATCTTGGCATCCTTCAACTGATCAAAGAGATCATCAATCCTCAATAGAGTATACTTGTTCTTAATAGTCACTTTGTTCAATTGTCTGAAATCGATACACAATCCCAACATTCCATCCTTCTTCTTCACGAACAAGACCAGGGCACCCGAAGGTGACACACTTGGGTGTATATACCCCTTCTTCAGAAGCTCCTCCACCTACAATTGCAATTCTTTCAGATTTGGTGTACTCATTATGTAAGGAGTTTTTGACACTAGAGCTGCTCCAGGCATTAGGTTTACAGAGAAGTCAATATCTCTCTTCAGAGGTAATTTGGGTACCTCATGGAATACATCTTCAAACTCCTTTAGTACCGCATGATCTCCAATACTTGACACCTTGTCCTTAGGTGTTTCCTCCACATGGGCTACAAATAATTGACAACCTTTTATGTAGCACTTTTTTAGCTACATTGCTGAGATTTCTCTGATAGCAACATCTTTGGCAATTCCTTGGAATGTTTTTTGATTTCCTTTCTCATCTAGGAAAGTGAATGCCTTGTTATGATAGTCTAGGATGGCATGGTGCTGGTCCAACCAATCCATCCCAACTAGAGAGTCATAAGAACCTAGAGCCATGATTTTCAATTAAGCCTTTGTGCTTAGACAATTCATGTGCACTGGACAAGACTTCACTAACTCAGTGACTTTCCTCTTGGTTCCTGTAGCCAACTACACTAACCAAGACTTTTCATGTTTTCTTCTCGACAATTGCAAACTTTACACCACTCTAGGATCTATATAACTATGGCTAGCCTCCGAATCAATTAAAATAGTAAAGACATGGTTGTTGATCATACCTTCCACTTCAATCATGTGCGATTGATATTCAACGTGCTTGTTGTCTAGGGCTACATAGATCCTTGGCATTATACTACCCATGTCCTCCACTATTTCAGCTTGCTAAACATTATGGACAACTCTCACTTTGCCATTTTTGTGGGGACAATCTCTGTACTTGTGGTTCCCCTAACAACCCCAACACTGAATGGGATTCTGCCTTGGCCTTTGTCCCCCTACGTAAGCCATTTTCGGCTCTCTAAACGATGGTTGTCCTTGAGGAATGGTTCTGAAAAAGGGTGGCTTAGTTCCCTTCTTCCTCTGATCCATCTAGAATTTCTTCTTTTCTTCCCAAGCCTTCCAGAAGGTAGGCTTCTCTCTTTGCTGCTCATATAAGCATTTTTCTCTTCTTATAGTTTCTTCCATAGTCTTAGGATCATCATATTGGATCTTGTCATTGATGGAAGTTGGAAGCCCACTCAAATACCTTTGAATATTGACTGTCTCAACCTTGATGAACGAAACATACTTCAGTAATTCCAAAAATCTTCGTTCGTATTCATCAATGGTCATGCTGCCCAGCTTGAGTTCGAAGAAATCTTTCATCTTTTTGTCATAGTATCTTTTAGTCAAGTATTTATTATCGAAATATCTCTTGAATTCTTTCCAAGTGAAATCTTTCTCTCTAATGTGCTACACTTGCACAAGTTGATCCCACCATATGGATGCTTTTCCTTTCAATTGATACATTGCAATTCTTCCTTCTGCACGAGAGCACTAATTCTGCAGTTGGAAATATTTCCTCATGCCAAGCGACCATGTTTTGACATATTCCTCCTTCTTGTGTTCTCCATCAAACATAGGAGGCTTAATCTTGTTCATTTCTCCCTTCAGTTCATCCACTCTAGATCTTCTGTGCTTTCTGGCAGGAGATGGGCTTGGACTACTGTGTGCCCTCCTCTTGGAGCGACCTTGGGACTGATGATGGTGTCTACCAACACTCCTTGATATTCTTTCCTTATAACTTTGGTGACTCCATGTTCCTTAGATTTCATGAGATTTCTGCTATCTACTTGGTGAGTTTGGGCATCTTCCTACAATATTTCAATGATTTCCATCGTGTGTCCTTCCTTATCTATCTCTTCTCCATGTCTATTAGAGTTCGATCCTTCAACTCCAAAATGGACGTCCATTCCTTTTCCTTCATTCTTTGAAATGGAAGTAGTCTGTGCCTCCATTTATTTGTAGTTAGTGGCAACTCTATTCGGTTCTGGCACTCGTTAAAATTCTGCAAACACAATGTGCAGACAATCGAAATTTGTCAGGCCAATTGTCCTCAACAAATCCCACAGAATACATAAACCAAATCTGTTTTAAGAAATGTTTAGATTTCATGAATTTTTTGAGCTTTGCTCGGCTTTGTAACAATTTTAGGCCTTATCTCTTTTCTCTTAGTCCCCAACCCACGTGATTGTGGGTCGTGACCACTTGCCTATCAAAAAGGGATCTTCACGAATTCGCACTTCGGGTATTCAACTATGGGCCAAACCTGATACTCTCGATTCCCAATTGTCCGAATCACAAATCTCCTAGGTGCTAGCTCCTCCTGCTAGGCCCCTTTGATTGTGACAGTGGGCTATGACCTGGGCCCCAACTTCCGAGTGCTTTGGGAGGTTTCAAAGAACCACACAACAACTTCCCAAGTTTCAAACTAATGAAGTCATGACGTAGGGTGGATCAACTGTCCAAGTCTACTTAGCATCCAATGGCTGACACTCGCTATGGAACTTCAGGCATCAGAGCTCTGAGACTTAAAAAATTTAGAGCTCCGGGCCTCCAGTTCCGAAAGATTTCACGCTTGCTTCCTTCCAATATCATGACTCCCGAACTACGAACTTTCGATTTCTCTATCCCCTGGGCCCACATAGTACAACCATCACCAACTAAGGCGATGGCATGTGGTATGCCTAGAAAGGTCCACGTCACCCCAGGCAACATCATCTGACCCCATCACATCTACTCTTTCACTTCGAAACTTCAGACTTCGGGAGTTTGTGCAATGACACATCCCACTTCTCCCGACAACCGAACTCCCAAAATTACAATCTTCTCTTCTACTTGATCCAACAGTCAAGCTCTTTTCTCCATGATTTTGGTGGTCATGATGATGTATTGATGATGGTGTACTCAGGCTCTTCATAAGAACTTTCTCCTGATAAAAGTTACTTTCATCTCTTCCCAGAAAACTCATTTTTGAAGAAGGTTCGCAGGCTGCTAATATATTTGGGTGCGAGAATGACCCATTATCGCAGGCTGCTTTAAGCCAGGGTGCAAACTTCTCGCACTGTGTTGAATAGCCAGGGTGTGAACTCTTCCTAAAGCATGGAAAAAGATGATTTCTCGATGTTTCTAGAAGCGAATCTTCTAGAAGAATGGGTTGGCATTCGAATGGTTATCCTTGTACCGGATTCCCTGATATTGTGGGATCATTCTTATCCAAGTAAATATCTCATTCTCTCCTATATATTGAGGGAATTCTCATGGAAAAGGTTAAGCAAGATTCATTGGAGAATTGGTGAAAGAATTGTGTGAAGGACTTAGCTTGAACAGTAGCTTGAAGACTCTAGCAATTCTATCAAGAGAGTTTGATTTTCTTCATACAAGGATTGAGAAAGTGTGTGTGTTGGAGCCAAGAGCCATCGAAAGGAAGCTTGCGACATCAAGGTGATCAGGTTGTAATCTTTACTTTCAATCAATATGATACAGTGGCATGTCCCTTTCCCATAAAGCTATTCTCACTTTATTGTGTAATTCC
>ML777257.1:655085-668397 GCA_009831015.1 Picea engelmannii
TTTGGTTGGTTTGTGTTGTCTTGGTCTTGACCTCACGAGAGCACCGGAGCGAAGTGGGAGCAACAGAGACCCTAGGAAGCGATATAAAGGTATGTTACTTGTTCCTTCCTACTAGCTAATTCAATGGTCAAAACTTAGGGAAAGAGTCACATCCTGTCCTCTTTTGTTCTAGATCTAGGTGGATCTAGGGAGATCTGTTAGTGTCCGCACCTACCGATTAGTCCGATAACAAAATTGGCAACCATACTGGGGAGTATCCCATTTTCTTTGTGGCTTTTGGTGTTTTTCCGTGGCCATTTTCTCTTGTTTTACTTTTCTCCTTTCCTATCAATCTTTGATTCTTTAGGATATCTTGATAGACCCTCTGGGTCCAGAGGCCTTTTCAAATTTTGTTTCATTTTCCAAAAATTTGACTAGTTTAGAGGTTTTCGCATTGCACTTCACTGTAGCCTGTGAGAATCTATAGAGTTCGCATCCTGCCTTTAGGTTCAATGTGAGGTTCTCGCACTTTGTTCAAGGGCCACCTGCGAGAATCACTAATTCTCGCACTGTGTAACACTCTCAGCCTGCGAACCCATTTTTTCAAACTTTTGGATTTGAGTTTTGTCATCTTCAACTGCCCAGATCAGTCTAGGTGCCTCGTAAGAGTTTCTTGGACCATTGATTGATGTCTTTCTTGTCTTCGTTTTCATGCATGGATAGTCTTAGGATTTCCAAGGCTTTTCTTGTCACTTCTGTCTTGGCTTTTGTTTCTTGACTTTTCTTGGCAAAACCATACTCTCTGATTTCAGAATTTGAGTGTGTTTGATTAGTTAAGAATCGGTGATCGGTTGAAAGTTGAGTTTTCTTGGTCTTCATCATTTGCTTATTGTTTGAAAGATCACTTTTCTTAAGCAATTGAAAAGACTAGATTGGTTTGCTTGTTATTGTTGTTTTCATTAAAAGAGTGATTTGGGTTTTTATCATTGCTTGTTCATTAGTTTTTGATTTTCAGTACTCTCACTATCATGGTGTTGGTCCTTTTTGAAAAGTGAACAAACGTTTTTCTTTCAAAAAATATTTTTTGTCTTCGAAAACATTGAAAATCAATTGTTGAAATTATTGAAAAAGAAACAATAGAGAATTGTTGTTGATGTGTGATTTGTTGTATTTGCATTTTAAAGGAAATTGTATTGTGGTTCAAGGTTGATCTGGAAAAATTTCTCTTTCTCTCCCATACATGGGATTCATTGAACGAAAGTTGATATATTTCATTCTCATCCATGCATTGTTGGGTTAGAGTCATACAACATAAGTTTCATCTCTGTTTCCTTTGAGTAAACAACAACTCTTAATAACACTGCACAATTGTAAAATTTATCTAGTAACTCTTTTCTAGGGCTCTATTACACCAACATTTAGCTAGGCTAGCACTTTGGAGTAGGAAGAGAGATACACTCTCCAAAAACACAAAACACACAATAGCATCTTGTGTTAGGGAGTGTTAAATTCCATTTGTAGCATCTTGTCCTGGGAAGCCCTTCTCACACAAGGGTCAAGCACGAGGTCGCATTGATATTGACAGAGTTACTCACCCTACTTTGTTGATATAAGTGTAGATATTGCATGTATTATGGGGATCACTCGAAGGTATACCCACAATGATGAGTGGAAGCCTTTTGAGTTGATTTCGGGCTAGATACCCTGCCCTTGCATGTGGATTGGACTGTCGACTGTCCCCCCAGGCTTTATTGTTGTTGGTGGTGACCTTAGTGGCCTATATTTCTAGGTTCTTACATGAGGTGACTGTGAAGGGGAAAGTCTTCACAGTACCTGGAATTGACGTTGACCAAACTCACTCGGGCTCCTTAGAGGGTATACCCACGATTATGTGTGGGAGCTTGCACCAGGGTGTAAGTCCGTTAAGCAGGTCATTAGTGTAACTTTTCCACCCTAGCCCAGCCCCTTCTCGTCTCGTTGTTGCAACATTAGATTTCATCACCAACTAGTGGCTTCAAAATTAGAATGTCTTTTTTGCTTGGTGTTGCTTCCTAGATTTTGTTTACTAGCGCGTGTTGTTTGTTTCTCGAAGTTGACCATAGCATTTTCTTTGCGAAGTTTGTCACTCATTTACAATAGCTCCTCCATGTCGTTCACGTAGAATGCAGGGTTTATCTCCAAAGCATCTGGAAGTTCCTCAACCCTTGCCTACAAGTACACCTGAAGGCTCTCCTCGGCAAAGTGAAGTCCCAGTCGTCACCACACCGCAAGTGGAATGCACTGATTCTCTAGAACATTTTCGAATTACAAATACTCGAGAGGACTTTCGAATTCACCTTGATTCTGAGAGATGTTTTATGCGAGCAAACTCTTCCGAAGACTTAATTGTTGTGTATTCTGGATCTCCGACTGGACCTGGGGACCAAGATACTTTTTGGTCTACGGGCATTTTTCGATGCGACCTTTTTGGTCCAGGTTCACCTGTGATTTCCGAAATCAACCCACCTGTGATTTTTGAAATCTCTAGTACAGAGATAGTACCATTGACCACAGCTTATCACTTTACCGTCCCTGCCGAAATGGCCCATCTCATAGCTACTACGAGTGTTCCAACCAGGTTTACTGTGGTTAGTCTTGCTCCCATCAACACACCGCGAATGCCCAACGTCACTCTGACACTACCACCCGGATACCATGTGTTGAATGCTTCCATTCCTACTCCTGCTCAAACTCCATCCGACTCTCCTGATGGTCCTTCTTCTTCTGGGCACTCTCTTCCCAGTTTTATTCCAACACTCCCTCAATTTCCTTTTGGAGGACCTTCTTCGTCTTCCACTGGCAGTCTTAATCCTAGTGGCACTATTCCGTCATTCACTCCAAATTACCAGTTTCCGGTTGGTGGGAAATTTCACCAAGGTGGTCTAACTTAACCCCCTCTCAGTGGGCAAATTCCTTTTGGAACACAAATCCCAATTGGAACACAACCTCCAATTGGAACATTGCCCCCAATTGGAACACCACCTTTGATGGGAGGACCGACCCCACCTTATGGGCAAAAAATACCTCTGTCCTTGGCCCAGTATTGGAATCAGTTGATACAACATCCTCCTCAATCAACTGGGGGGAAATAGTTTCCAACTGCGTCCGTAATACCCCCTAGTATGGGCCAACTATATCCAGGTTTGTTCAATACCATTTGGGGGGCGAATGCTCAAACTCAAGCCCCTGTTCCAGGGTATACTCCTATGAGCTACTATCCTCTCCAACCACCACCGAATATGCCTGGGTCTTCACATTATATGCAGACTGCTTATGTTCCTACTGGTTTGCCGACAGGGCTTCCTCCCCAAAGCCACCAGTACTCGCAGGTGAATCGACAATTACCCTTTCTCGCCACTTTGGATCTTCTGGATTTTTCAAGAATTTTAAATGATCCTATTCGTCACTCTCCCCAATGGCCTGTTATACCAGCCAAGCTTCCATCGGACATTCCTAAATTCGACAACAAAGTGGGAGGGGACCCCAAAAATCACATTATGACTTTTCACCTATGGTGCTCATTCAACTCATTGATGGATGACTCTATTTGTTTACGTCTTTTTCAACGAACCCTCATGGGTTCTGCTGTGAATTGGTATATCGAATTGCCACGAGGTTCCTTCTCTGACTTCAACACCCTAGCTATGTCTTTCCTTATGCATTACCAGTTACTGATCCGTTATGACACGGGGACCAAGATTTTGACTTCCTTCAAATAGAACAAAGATACTCATATATCCGATCACATCCATGAGTGGCAAAGGAGATGACATCTCATTAAAGTTGAGCTCCCCGATCAGTTGCTGGCAGAGTGGTTCACAAATTCATTTGTGAATGATATCGGTAAGTACATTTCCATGGGTGGTGTTGTCACTGAAGAGCAGGCTATAAGTCGTGCTCAATATCTTGACCTCGTTTACTCACAAATGGGAACCCTTTATGATTTACTACCTAACTTACCTCGTCCTAATACTTCCAGCACTTCAACTACTCCAGCTACCTCACATGCAGCTGACGGTGTGATTGGCTCTTCCCAGGCCCAACCACATTCCGCCTCAAGCACAAACCCCAAATCTGCTTCTTCTAATGTTCAAAATGCTCCGTCTCCTGCCCCTCCCACCGGAAAGACTTCTGAGGTAAATGCAATCCAATCTACCCCAGCCGGTAAAAACAAATCTAAAAAGGGGAGAGGTAAGAATAAGGAGGGAAAAAATAATTCTCAAGTAGAGAAAACCAAAACTACCCCTGTTGACGATCAGGATAAGCGCAAACCATGATACCCTTGTCTTATCTGTGGTGATGATCACTACACGAAGGATTTTCCATAACGTGCCCAGGTCACTAAGTTCCTTCAAGGAGCTCCAAAACCACTTGCACTAGCTGTCTTGTCCCAACCCTTCCCATCTCAACAACAGGCTCAGTTGGTCATCCATGACCAGCCCTCTTCTTCTACCACCTCTTATGTTTTGATGTGTACTGGCGATTCTAAGCAGAGCAACGTTACACTCACTACTCAAGCCAAAGATTGTTCTCGCTCTAAGGAGAAGGTTGATGATTTAACCCCTTCCTTGGTGCAACCCTCTCCTGCGACTCCACCTACCAACGATCCTCTTCATCTCGAATGATTGAGCCTCAACATAGTTTTGCGACCCCCCCAAAGGGCGTCATTCAGAAATCGGCTTTGAATCTTCATGCTCGTGCGGCCTAGAACTACAACATTGTTGAAGACCTGGCCCTAGCACCTTCTGCGATGTCAACCCTTGAAGTCCTTCAAACTTGTCTCGCACAATGGAAGGCACTGTTCAAAGCTATTAGTGGAATTGACCTGATGGATACAAATTTAATAATATTTGACTTGGAAGATCACATTCCAAGGTTACCCCCTCAACTCACGTTCCATATCCAAGTGATTGTCTCTGACAAAAACATTTGCCGAACCATTATCGACGAGGGTGCCTTGAAGTGTGTCATGTCTCTTGCTTGATGGAAAGCCATTGGCTCTCCTTCTTTGAATGAATCCCAGAACACTCTTAAAGCTTTCAATGGCTCCAGTTTTAAGCCCTACAATGTTCTTCCTTTGTTTCCCATCACGTTAGAAGGCAAAACGGTCCAAGTCAAAGTGGAATTCTTTGACGCTCCCCTTGATTAAAATCTTCTTCTTGGCCGTAGCTGGATCGATTCCATGTGCATAGTTGTGTCGACCCATTTCTATGTGGTACATTTCCCACATCAAGGTAAGGTTGTCACCGTTGATCAACTAGCCTTCTTCAATTCTGATATCCGTACTGGCAACGTACTGTTTATCGCTAAAATCCAATCGGGTTATGAGAATGTCAGTGTAGGCCTTCTCAAGGACTCTTCGTTAATGGGTACTTTCCCCATTCTACCGCCCGATGTTCCACACTCGTCAGTTGCTTCCATCAACATGATCTCCACCTTGCCTCATGAACTTCCTGTGTCTCACGACACTTGGATAGTACCTGACCCTGGAGATCATCTTTGTTTCGACGACGAAATGCCGTTAAGTACAGTTGAATCTTCCTATCAGGCCATTCAATCGGCAACACCTTCTACCCCCTCTCTTGATGAGTTGTCTCCCAATCCTTTCCATGTCATTTTTCCCACAGACGAGATGATCATGTCTGTCATGGAGGACACCCCTTGGGACTTCAGGGCATCAACGTTCCATCCTTTTTCTGGAGCAACATACTCTTGAGAGCTACCAACGGATTTCAACCCTGTCGACCATTGTCATCATATCGACCATTCCTGAGTCTGCACACGATGTGTTTTCTGAAGGGAAATTAAGAAATATCTCACCCACTATTCCCCTTGAAATATCTGTCAAACCTGGAATCGTTGAAAATGTCCATATTGGAGCTTTGTGTTCCCCTGATGAAATAGTCACCTATACATCCCTTTTCAAAGAGTTTCGTGACATCTTCGCCTGGAGCTACGAAGAAATGCTGGGTATCGACCCTAAGATTGTGATACATGAGATAAAGATATACCCCGACGCTAAACCCGTCCAGCAACGCCTTCGTCCAGTTCACCCACGTAAAGCGGCTGCTATAAAGCTCAAAGTCAAGAAACTTCTGAAAGACGGCTTTATTTATCCGGTGGCTCTCACAAACTAGGTTTCCAATCTTGTCCCGATTGATAAGAAACAAGGCACCATTCGTGTATGCGTTGATTATAGGGATATCAACAAAGCTTGTCCAAAAGACAACTTTCCTACCCCTTTCGTCGATCAGATTGTCGATGACTGCGCTGGAAGTGAAATCTTCTCTCTCATGGATGGTTTCTCTGGATATAATCAAATCAACATTGTTCTCGAGGATCAACATAAGACTGCTTTTATTTGTCCTTGGGGTACTTTTGCCTATCGGAGACTTCCGTTCGGTCTCAAGAACACTGGTGCAACTTTTCAATGCACGATGTCTTATGCTTTCCATGATATCAAGCACATCATTCAACCCTATTTGGACGATTTACCCGCTCATTCAATGTGCAGAGTCGATCACCCAACCCACCTCCAAGCCATTTTTGTTCACTGTCGGTTCTACCGTATACGTTTGAATCCTCATAAGTGCATTTTCTGTGTGGAATCCGACCGTCTTCTAGGTTTTATCATTTCACGTCAAGGGATCTGGGTGGATCCTTTAAAGGTTGAGGCGATCCTTAATCTCCCTCCTCCTTCTACACTTCACCAGTTGCAAAGTTTGCAGGGGAAAGAAAACTTTCTTCGTCATTTTATCCCAAATTACGCCGAGATAACTCGTGGATTTACGTGGCTATTAAAGAAGGATTTAGAGTTCGTCTGGGATACCATTGCCAACAATGCTTTTGAATCTTTGAAATTGTCCCTAACACGTACTTCGCTTCTCTTTCCCCCTAATTACAGTCACGATTATTTCCTTTATCTTGCCGCCTCAGAGTACACTATTGGTATGGTCCTCATCCAAGAGGATGATGCTAACGACGAACATGTTATCTACTACTTGAGTCAAAGTCTCACGCCTACTGAAATCAAGTATTTACATGTCGAAAAACTGGCCTTGGCTATCGTTCAAGCCGTCCAACGCTTCCGGCACTATATCCTCTCACGCAAGACTACGGTGATTTCTCATTGCAACCCTATGCAACACATTATGACACGTCAATTGCTAGGGGGAAAATACTCCAAATGGATTCTGATACTCTAGGAGTATGACTTGGAATTCTAATGTGCTAGGTCCAATAAGTCCTTAGTTTCTGCTGAGTTGATATGCGACTTTCCCCATTCTGCAACATAAAATGTAGCAGCTGATTCATTACTCGATGAATCTCTTTTCCTTATTAGCATTGATGATATTTGGTATGGGGATATCATTATATATCTCCAAACCCAGAATTTCCAGGCAACTTTGTCTAGTACTGACCGACGTCACATACGCTATCAAGATCGTCAATACATTATCCTCGTGGATACTCTTTATCATCGGGGGATTGAATCTGTTTTTCGACGTTGCCTAACGTTCGACGAAGCCAAGAAAGATCTGAATGAATTCCATTCTGGAGCATGTGGTGGTCATATGTCTGGGTATGCTATTTCCCAGAAGATCTTACACGCAGGGTATTTTTGGCCTTCTTTGTTTAATGACTGTATCATCACTATTCAAAAATTCCATGCTTGCCAGACCTATAATAAGAAAATATGGTCACATCCTGCTCCTCTTCACCCTGTGGTCTTAGTTGGTCCTTTTGTGAAATGGAGCATTGATTTCATGACATGTCACCCTCACTCGACCGGGGGGCATGGTTACATCATTGTAGCCGTTGATTACTTTACGAAATGGGCCGAGGCGATGCCGACATTTGACAACACTGGAAAGACCACAACATTATTCATTTTTAATCACACCATAGCTCGTTTTGGTGTTCCCCAAGATATCGTCACCGATCACGGTAGCCACTTCAGAAACTTCATGATGTCTGAACTTACGAAAAAGTTGGGTCTTCGTCATGATAACTCAACACCCTATTATCCACAAGCCAACGGACAAGTCAAAGCGATTAACAAAGTTCTCATAACTATGCTCCGACGAATGATAGGGATTCATAAAACAAGTTGGCACACAATGTTATTTTTGGCATTGTGGGCACACCAGACATCCATCAAGTCCTCTATTGGGTTTACACCTTTTCGATTAGTCTATGGTGTGGAAGCCATTCTCCTGATTGAATGTGAGATACCCTATTTAAAACTAGCTATTGAACTCCTACCCAACACTTCTGCTGAGGGAGAATGTCTATTGTATCTTGTGCGATTAAATGAAACTCGACGCGATGCCACCCTAGTCATAGAAGCTCAGAAAAAGCATGTCAAGGCCCATTACGACAACCATGTCAAGCCTCGGGTTTTCTCCGAAGGAGATCTCGTTCTCCTCTATGATCAAGATCGAGATATGCTAGGAGCTGGAAAATTTGAAGCCATGTGGCAAGGTCCTTATATTGTTCGATGAGTTTTGGAAAAAGGAGCTTATGAGTTAGTAGATTACGATGGTATCCCTTTGAGTGAACCCAGGAATGGGTTGTACTTGAAGAAGTACTATGCATAAAATTATCTGTGCACAAGTACTTGTATTTTTATTGTATCATACTTCTTGTGTGTTACTATAGCTTGTTTTTGTCATTATCTGGTCTCTGCCCTTATGTGACATTGTGTTTGATTTCCAGATGTCGGAGTCTTCGCTACCCTATATTGGCTTTGTTGATGGCACTAGCCATAGTACTCAGAACCTTGCTTCCGCTGCATGGGAAATTTACACCCCTACAAATGAACTTGTCTCCTTACGAGGTGTGTGCCTCAGTCGTGCGACACACAACATTGCAGAGTATAGCGCCGTTATTGAATTATTGGTTGATGCTATCTCACTCGAAATTTGTCATTTGGTTGTGCGACTTGATTCGTAGCTTGTAGTACTATAGTTAAGTAATGCCTATACTATTCGAAGTCCTACTTTGTTACGGGTGTATTTGAGAATTCGCCTCCTGGAATGTTATTTTGATTACATTGAATATCAACATATTCCTAGATGTCTAAATACATTAACAAACGTGTTGGATAACTATGTATTAGATAGACATTTTTCAATCACATCAATTTTTCAATTTATAAATCAATCACATCAATTTTTCAATTTATAAATCAATCACATCAATTTTTCACACAATACAAGGTAAACCGGTAGAAGCCATTTGTATATATAACGATCAAAATAATTTTTTACAAAAAGTTTGTCCGAAGACCAAAATGTCAAAATCTGAAGCTCATAGCTTCTACAAAGTGACATCATGGATGACGTTCACGGTAACACATGACTTCCTGAGCAACCCTATGGAGCAGTCGACTCATGGAACCTGACACTCCTATAGTATGACGTTGATCGCGTCGTGGAACCTCTTCAAGAGGCATGTCTGGAATATCTGTGGTCAGGCCCTCTAGATTTTGTTCCATTACTTGATAATCCTCGGTATATTGTGTTGCTGCCGCTACCTCTCCTCGCCGCTGAATGGGAGAAGTACCAGGAGGTCGATAAGTTCCAACATCTGTGTCATCAAAAATGAATTTTGTATTTAGTCTTTGGATGAACTTATAAAACAAAAACATTTGAATATGATAAAAATTCACAAAAACATTTAAAAAGAAAAAATGTGTGTACTTCTTGCCAAGTTCCCTCCACTAAGCATCCTCTGGCAGTACTAAGTCTGGATCTCCTCGAAAATCCAACCCGGCATAGGCATAATCATCAACCATCAACATCTTTGGTTGAAGCCAGTCAAAGAAAGTATCACCATACTTGATGATCGGTACAGCTACATGCTGGGCCATGAGCCGACACCATCTTAGCATCCTTGGATCCCTGGGAGCTGGTAAATTCCACTCAACCTGTAGCCTCAGTAATGGAACCCTCTCAAGGAAGAAGGACACTAACAAAGATCCATACCCAAATTTCTTCAGGTCGCCTCGTCTGCATTTGGTCAACTTCTTTTTTATACTACGAAGCACAACATCTACCCAGTTGAAAACTCGAGGTTCAATACACTCTATGGCATACTGGAAGTAACTTTGTAGAACCATGTTAGGAGCGGAACTCCCAGCCATCTGAGCTATGGTGAATAGGATAGTATGGAGGGTCAAATTTTGTACCCCCCAAATAGCTACTTTTCCTTTCTTTCTCTTTGCCTTGGGAACACAGTGTAAATGACAGTACTCACTCATGGGCAACCCACCACCTCTGCCACCAGTCAGGCTCACGTAGTGCCCATGTCGTGATAGTCTAGTCAAAAAGTAAATGTCCTCAATATCTAAGGACAGTGTGTGGACCCCCACATGAAATACCTACTGATTGGGATCCCACATACGCACAAGGTACTCTAATAAACTGACTTGGGCCCTCATGCTTGGGATACGAAAATACTTCAGAAGGCCACAGTTTCTCAAAGAAGCAATAGTAGGTGGATGATTTTCGGCAATTGCATTGTCTTCTTCGTGCTCCCTTTCATGCCATTCAAGAACCATTTTGATGGCCAATTACCTGCATAGGAATCACAAAGAGAAGATTAGCAACTCTACTCATTAATTGGCTCTCTTTTCATTGAGTAAAATTTAAAAAAATTTGTGCTTTGCAGTTCTCGCAGGTGCCCTTTGGGAACAGTGTGAGAACCTGACAGGCTGTTGTGGGCTCACCTGCGAGAATCACCCATTCTTGCAGGTCTCGTGTAGCCCACATGCGAGAATGGTTGAGCACAAGTAGGGCTCATAAAATCAACTTAAAAATGAATTTTTAACCAATGAAAATGCAAAATTAAACCATGAAAGAGTAGAGGACAAAGAGCCTACCTCACTGTCGCTGACGGCTCGATGAATGGATGCTCGTAACTCCCGCAATCTGACGTCGAACTTCGAGGGTAAAAGAGGGGTTTTTGAGCTCAAATAGTGGAAAAGTGAAAATGATATGGTAAAAAGAGTTTTTACTTCTTTATATTTACTTTTACCATGTTATTTTGTTTTTTATGATTATTAATCTATTTAACCCTAATCCCTAATGTCCTTTTGAGTGTAACTTTTGTGGGCGTAATGACTTCGATGTTCCTAAACAGGGATGCAGATATATTTTTTCTTTGTCATCGCGTGTTTTGATTGTTTTTTATGGTTTTTGTATAAAACCTCGAGCATGGTCTTTGTCCATTCTTGCGCTCTAAAATACATGAGAACGCGATCGAGCATACTTTTATCACTTTTTTGGGCTCAACAAGATTATATGAAAAAGGAACCCCCCTGGAGTCCTCTTTAAGCTCTTTTCAGACTCTCTAAACATGAAAAGATAGCCGAGCGACCTTACTATTTTCACACTCAATAAAGTATCTGAAGTAAGCGTCCGGTGAGTGATAATTTATCTCTTTTTCGATCTCATCCAAACTATTTTACGAAAAAGGAGCTAAGAGAGTTCTCTTTTAAGTGTTTTTCTAGACTCTATAATCATGAAAAACCTTCGATTTTTCTATCTTTGGACTCGTTAAACAAACATCAACAGACCCGTAATGGGACCGAACCACTCCTTCTTAGGGTTCATTAAACATACTCCGAAGGACTTATCTGAAGGATAAGATTATATCAACAAGCATATACTATCCTCCTCAAGCTTACATAAAAATAAAGAGGTACTCGCCAGAAATGGTGGGGGAAAATTTGGGAAAGGGATATGTTTTCATCTTCGTATTGATTGGCAGTAAGTGTCTTTCTTGAGAATGACACCCCCTATTCATCATTTGAAGCCAGTTTGGGAAATTCATTTGTCTCTCATTCGATTTGCTACAAGGTCATTCCCTGTGTCATCTTTGAGTCAATTCTTCCAAATCATTGGTCGTGTCATTCATATGTTCAAGAGAAGTCCATATGAAACCTTTATTGAGTCGACCATCTGCAGTTGTCCATTCTCTCTGTGTAGGCCTTCCTATCCAGTGCAATTTACATCATACTGTGTTTCACCTTCAAAATCTGTTACTCATTTCATGTCATTGATGAGGGATACATCAAGGCCCTCTTGTGATGAGTTTTGCTCCATCGAATTCAACTCATTATCCAGAATCAAGACTTAGAAATTCTTTGGTACCTTGGAGCTTGCATGCCTCAATGGCAAGTTTCCTCGCTTTCGATACTGGGTTTCCATCATTGACCCCTGATCGAAATATTCCATTGGATGTTTGATTTCAACTCATTCATTCACACTCGATGGATTGTACTAGAGTACATTGGGAGTCATTGACATCAATGGTGATTTCCCTCACACTTGTTAACGGTTTCATCAATGACCGGTAATCAAGTGGTTTCTACCATGTTCAACTTCGACACATGTAATCACATGGTTAGATTCATACTTTTGGGCGACAAGATTGAAGACCCTGGATATCATCCTTTTGTCCAGGTTGCGATGGAGTCTATATAATTTGCGACACATAGATTCACTGTGTATGTCTCGTGGCTATGTTGTCTTAATTTGAAATTTCTCACATAGATCCACAGTGTATTCCTGGTGGCTATGCTATATTTTGATGATATGGATCCACAGTGTATGATTGGTGGCCATGACCGATGTTTACAATGCCATTGGTCTGTGATCTGAGTATGGGAATGCCTACCTCAGAATTAATATATATGATATTCTACAGATGCTTGGTTGTTCACAGGTTTCCGATTAGGTGTGCTCTTGGTTTCCGACACACACATGCAGCTTACAAAGTCTTTCGGCTATCACTGGTTCCAACCTCATACTTTGGGGGGCATTCTATTACCCATGATTTTGGTCGTCATGATGATGTATTGATTATGGTGTACTCAGGCTCTTCATAAGAACTTTCTCTTGAGAAAAGTTACTTTCATCTCTTCTCGGAAAACTCATTTTTGAAGAAGGTTCGTAGGCTGCTAATATATTTGGGTGCGAGAATGACCCATTCTCGCAGGCTGCTTTAAGACAGGGTGTGAACTTATCTCATTGTGTTGAATAGCCAGGGTGCGAACTCTTCCTAAAGCATGGAAAAAGATGAATTCTCTATGTTTCTAGAAGGGAATCTTCTAGAAGAATGGGTTGGCATTCGAATGGTTATCCTTGTACTGGATTCCCTGATATTGTGGGATCTTTCTTATCCAAGTAACTATCTCATTCTCTCCTATATATTGAGGGAATTCTCATGGAAAAGGTTAAGCAAGATTCATTGGAGAATTGGTGAAAGAATTGTGTGAAGGACTTAG
>ML777257.1:668493-688854 GCA_009831015.1 Picea engelmannii
CTTTACTTTCAATCAATATGATACAGTGGCATGTCCCTTTCCCATAAAGCTATTCTCACTTTATTGTGTAATTCCTTGATCATACACATAAGTTGACTGTTGAATATATTTTTCTATCTTCACTTTGGTTGGTTTGTGTTGTCCTGGTCTTGACCTCACGAGAGCACCAGAGCAAAGCGGGAGCAACAGAGACCCTAGGAAGTGATATAAAGGTATGTTACGTGTTCCTTCCTACTAGCTAATTCAATGGTCAAAACTTAGGGAAAAAGTCATGTCCTGTCCTGTTTTGTTCTAGATCCAGGTGGATCTAGGGAGATCTATTAGTGTTCGCACCTACCGATTAGTCTGATAACAATGTGGTATGCCTAGAAAGGTCCACGTCACCCCAGGTGACATCATCTGGCCCCACCACATCTACTCTTTCACTTTGAAACTTTGGGCTTTGGGAGTTTGTGCAATGACACATCCCACTTCTCCCAACAACCGAACTCCCAAAATTACAATCTTCTCTTCTACTTGATCCAATAGTCAAGCTCTTTTCTCCATGTCTGTGGTGTATATCTTCCTCGGGACTTCGAGGTTTTTGGTTTCAGAGGTTTATGCCTCAGCACACCCTACTTCTCCCGATTGTCGAACTCCGAAAGGCTTCCAGGATAACCTTCCTGCACCTTCTTTGGATCTGACGGTCATAAAGGACTCTCTTTTTCCCAAATAGATCTGATAGATCCAACACCCCAAGTGTTGAGCTGTCTCTCTCTATGGTCAAATACCACGCTGACTGCGGTTTTATTCTACCACTACTCCTCCCAATATTTGTAACATGGCCAAGTAACCCCTTGGCACTTAGAAACATTCTAAGGTTCAAAATTAGTTCCTACGAACTCCATTTCCACTCAAAACCTTGGGTCCAAAGACCACTTATCTGGCCCATCTAAGCTCAACGTTGAAACCATGGATCTGATACCATATTGTAACAACCCCAACCATCAACCCCACTGGTGGGCAATGCTACTATGCAGAATAACACTTATATAATATGCATTTAAATGAAGTTAAATGACTTAACATAGAGTAAACACATAATTATTTCTATCATATAGAATTAACGGAATTAAAAAAAAATCATCGATGCAATGGAATACGTGATAATATTACAAGCATCATAGACATGCATTTTAATTGAAATTAAACGCATAATGATACTTATCTTTGAAACTGTAGTATCTCCACCAACTACATGTAGACCTTCAACAAACCTCCCAGCCTTAGACCACGCTGCTCATCATGCTCAATAGTGGGTCACCCCCGAGCTGGGACTAAGCTCCACCCAAGGCAAGGGAATCCTAGACTAGGTTGAGGTTAAATGAAAACTTCATAGAGCAACCAGAAGGTTTCTCTTCAGGAGACTTCTTATGCCCACTACTCACGGACTCTCATTCCCCACATGCCTTTTCCACCCGGGAGTATACACCTTCACAAGCATAGTCCATCGGTGCTTCACCTCCCTCTCTGGGTCTCAGAAACAAGCCGGATCAATAATTCTCAGAGCTTCGTAGCTGGTGTTGGACTCTCTTTGGGAGAAAACCACTTCCCAACAGACTCTCTCACCTGGAGAGAGCTGCTCATAGGCCTAGAAACCCATCTCTTCTACCATGGGCTTGAAAACCCACTTCTTCCGCACACTCCTCTACTTAGCTCCAGCCAGGTGAGGACAACAACAATGGTTCATTACTCATTCACACAGGGATGACAGTAGAAACAACAGATGGGAATGGAACCATAGGTGGCAACAACCCACGCTAAAACATGACACAACTAAGGCGATTAATCAGGTGTCGGGTTCCTCAGAAGACATAGAACGGTTCATGGATTTCAAGTCTCAGGCGTGTGTGTGTGAATATTGCAAAGGTCAAATACAGAGGCCACATGATTCACAAGAATACACTGGTCGGCTTCCAGATCTGGTTTTCAGTAATGCATAACAAGAAAAAAATTAAGCAGAGGTCGATCAGAGAGGTCTCACGGTTTTAGAAGGAGGGTCAGGAAATTGGTAGAATGAACCCCCAACTCAGCTGACACTTCAAATTTTATCTGCATGCACCCAGGTCGACACTTGTCTTCCTAGAGATGCATGCATTCCCTTTGGCACACATTTCCTTTCCTAGGACTCAAGATAAAAACATGTCTTTCACAGAGCTTTGGAATAATAATAAATTATTATTATCAAGGACTTAAGCCCCTAAGATTATTCCCTCTTTCCAACCTTTCAACCCCTTTTCCCTTAACCACTCTGTGGAAGCTTATTCCCCCATCACTCTTTCTTCGTGGTTGGTCTGCACACAATGATGTTTAATCATTATTATTGTTCTGCATAATTACATATACAAAAACAAGCTCTTGGCCTTTAACACTTAGACTCTCCGACCTAATAAACACATAATCTCACCATCTTATCAACACTCATATCACTAGCCTACAAAACATGATTACAATTCATAATATAACTGGGACACATACTTGGGGTGTTACACAACATCACCCTTGTGTGAAGTCCTTGTCCTTCTATCTAGGATGATATCTTCCTTCAACTTGTCCAAGTACTCAAGATAAAAATCATCAAATGAAGGCACTAAAACACTCTCCCTTTGATCCATGATCATTGGAGGCTCATAAAGTTTGAGGTTTTCTACATTTACAACTGAGTATATTTGCATGTACAGTTGTAGATCTAGGTGGAAATCATTTGTGCCAATATTTTCTAAGATGGTGAAGGGTCCATATTCGATAGGATTGAGCTTCTTTCCTTCACACTTCAACATATATTTGATGATGTAAAGCCATACTTGATCAGTTTCTTGGAATTGATGATTTATCCGATGCTTATCATGCCTTTCCTTATATTGGGCTTGGCTCTTTTCTAATTGTTCCTGAATTGTCTGGTGTACCTACTGAATCCTCTGTATGAACTTGTGGGCTTTGTCTTCATCTACCTATTATTTTGAGTCGACATCTTTCCCAAAGGTCAAGTCCAAGGGAGTCTTAGGTAGATACCCCAAAAAATTCTCAAATGGTGAACTATGGGTGGAAGAGTGCAATGCTTGGTTGTATGCATGATGGACATAGTGCAATCGGCTCATCCCAAAGCTTGGGATTTTTGTGGCAGTAACCTCGAAACAAATGAACCATGACTATGTTGACCACCTCTATCTATCTGTCAGTCTATGGATGGAAATTAGTACTCCTCTTCAACTTGGTGTCCATGAGTTTCCATAAACTTGTCCAAAATTCCCCTAAAAATCGAGAATCTCGAATGGAGATACTGGATGCAGGAAACCCAAAATGTATCCATACATGTTGGAAGAACAAGTGAGTATCTTGTTCAACGATGATATGCATTTTACATGGCATCAATATACAGATCTTGCTAAACCTGTCCACTACCACATACAAGTAGTCATGATCCTTTTTAGACATAGGTAATACGCCTAGGAAATCCATTGAGATGCTCTCTCAAGGATGAGAAGAAACGTGAAGTGGTGTGTACAACCCCAATTTTCTATTAGTGGGATTACAATTTGAGCACAACACACATCCCTTTACATTTTGGTTACAATTTATTTCATTCAAGGCCAATAACAAAACCTTTGCAAATGTGCTACAATCTTGCCTACCCCAAAATTCCCAGATATTGGAGAAGTGTGAGCTTCTCTGATTACATGCACTCTTTTATTTATATGAATACAAAGTTTTCCCAAGTGGTAGAGTACTTTTTCCTACAAATGAAAATTCTCCACTTGCAAACCATGGGTTAGCGTCTCATATACATCTCTGAAATATTCACCATTAGCATATTGTTCAACATAATTGACATGAGATAAAGAAGCATTTTTCAAAACAATAGATGCAAAAATAGGAGGTCGAGAAAGCATTTCCACAACTTTGTTTTTTATGCCTTTCTTGTATCTGATAACTAGATGGAACTGTTGTAAGAATCTCATCCACCTATAGAGTCTTGAATGATGCAGCTTGGTCTATGACTGGTGGTACTGTAAGGGTTGGTGATCAGTGTGTATGATTATTTCCTTCCCCATAAAGTAGTGTTTCCATTTCTTCACGCTTTGTACCAATGCATACAATTCTTTTTCATATGTAGGATAATTAAAAATAGCCTTAGAAAATTTTCAGAATGAAAGAAAATGGGCTTATGTTGTTGCATCAGGACTGCTCCCATAGAATATGAACTAGCATCAGTCTCAATCTCAAATGATTGTTGTAGGTCAGGTTGTTGGACAGGTAGTTTTGGAATATATTTTTGGGAAAAATCCTATGTACAGAAGAAGTGCACAAAGATGTGTGTAGAGGAAAAGAAGAAAGACGAGGAAGTGTACATCTAAGATGCATCAAGAAGGACATTTCCCATTAAGAAGAATAAAATAAAGAATAAAGAAAAGAGAAGAATAAAGTAGAATAAAGAAGGAGAAGAAAACAAACAAAAAGGAAGGATGACAACTCGATGTTCTAAAGATGGAAGAATGTGCAAAATCGACATGTAGATGGAAAACCAAAAGAAAGTAGTCGAATAACGAGTTAACTGAATGAGACATGCAATGTAAGGGTTTTTTTTGGATGAACCGAGTAGGGATTTAAGCCCTACATTTGATGTATAAATATGTAGCGGGTTGGGAGATTAGGGGTTATTCTTGTTCCTTATGGTTGGTTCTTTGTGTTGTGGGTTCCGATCTATTATTGTCTGGTTTTAGTCTACAAAAGAGAGGAATCTATATATGAATGTAAGGGATGAGGTAGAGAGAGAGAGGCTTGCATTGCAGAGCAACTAGGATAGTGAAAAATAAATATGTCCAGGATATATCTTTGTAAGCGTAGTGCGGAAGCTTGAAGCACTTAACGAAAGAATAATAAAGAAGTCGGTCATTGTGGATGTAGCCCAGAGTTAGGTGAACCAAGATAAATGTTGTGTCACATGTATTTTATGTGATTGTTGATGAAATTTTGTTTGGATGCATAGTAGATTCGCTTCGTCTTATGATTGATCTTTGTGAAATAATCATGATTGTTACAGTAATGAGTTTTTGCAGTAATTTGGAATATAATGATAGTCTTAATTTAAATTACTAAGTAGTTAATACATAACAAGGGATGAGTTATGTGCACGAACATAATAAGGAAAAATGAACATAATGATTGCCTCTGATCCCCTCACTACTGTAGAAACCTAGTTCTTGCGGTTCCAATAGGTACCTTGAGTGAGACTTCATCTGCGCAAGCAGGTGATATCAAAAGGGATGGTGTTTGGTGGGTTTTGTTGGTCATAGATAAATAAAACGTAGGGTCTTAAAAACCATGCACAATTCCAACACATGTTTTTGTTGTTGAGAGTTGAACCTAGGTCTCTCGGGTGAGAGTCGAGTATCCTAACCAACTAGAAGAATGGGACTAAAGAGTTCATGCAGTTTTATGGGCTTACAAGAATACAAGTAAGAACCTGACCTCGCAGACACCTTTTAGGTTGGTCTATGGGAAAGAAGGAGTAATTCCTATGGATTTTATTCTACCTAACCTGCGCATTGCAACAATTACTGATCTATTAGACTTTGACACAGTAGAGGAAAGAATATCAAAATTGGTACAACTTGAAGAAGACCACCTTGTCACAAGTTTCCATCAGCAAGTTCAGAAAGAAAGAGAGAAGGATTGGCATGATCAGCACATTAAACATAAAAAAATTCAAGTGGGAGATTTGGTATTAATTTATGATAGTAAGTTCATGCAGCATCCATAAAAGTTTAGAATGCATTGGATAAGACCCTACATGATTCAACATGTCACAGAGATAGGTGTTGCGCAGTTGAAAACCTTAAATGGACAATTCCTCAGAGGAATGGTGAATGGAAGTCGATTGAAACTATATAGAGATGGCCGACACTCTGCACAGTAATTTGGGTCATGCCAGAATACATGTATCATAGTAGTTGTACTATAGTAGGAAGGAAAACACAGAAAAACAAATAAAAAGTAAAAAAGGGAAGAAAATTAAATAAAAGTGGATATAGAAAAAAGAAAAAGAGTGTCAATGTACCAAGGCATAGGAAAATTGTGCATCACGATTTTGATTTCATCGGTTATCACACACTAGAATAAAACTACGCCAACTTAGAAGACAATACACATAAGAGAAAGACTGTGAAGCACACAAATGCAAAAAAAAGAACCGTTGCATAGTTTGGAAATGAAAATACCATTAAAATCATTAAATAACATAAACGATGACTACGAAGCGGGAGTGATAGGTCATAAAGACACCGTATAATCTTAAATGGTAAAATCGATCAGAAATCATGACATATTGGTAGTATGAGGGAAAATTCGCATGACAGATTTGGTAATAAAGAAGCATTTATTTAACAATTGATCAACCATGGTGGAATATTGGACAAGGTAGTTAATGTAGGATGAGACATGTATAGTTGGCATGAAGGAAAAAAAACAACATGAATTCATTAAGTGTAATTCATTGTTGCATGAAAGCGAGAGAAAAACAGAGTGAACCAGAGTGAATTCGAGAGCATCAGAGCTGAGTTATAACTACTAGAGATTAGACATAGAGCTAGTCCAAGAATCCATCATAGAATATAAATATTCCCACCCAAAGTTGGAGCACTGTCTGCAACAACGCAAAAACAAGAAAGACAACCAATAAAGACACCAAAGGTCAAGGAATTATCTGACACTTCAACTTAGGCGTCACATGAGAGTTTCCACAAAGATCACCTACCACTAAGGATGGAGGATGTGCCATCGATACATGTACCCGCCAATGGGAAATACCCGTTGGAAATAGCACCAGTTCTGCCTGGGGTAAGCCTTGAAGCAGAGATGCTTGGAAAAGTTGCAGGTCCTAAATTTATGGATCACGACATCACCGATGAAAAACAAATCCCGGAGTTGGCCAGGGAATAATATTTTCTCACTAGGAGCATCCTGGGCATAGGATAAATCCTTATAGAGCCACATGAGTGGGCGACATGATTAGAGAAGGTTGGATTACTGAACTTGTTGAACATTCGACATTTCAGGCAAAGTTTGGAGATAAATGGATGTGTGAAGATGTTTCTTAGTTGCATCCATGGGAGGACACTCTAGCTTGATCCCCCAGTATCAATTTATATTGAGTTGACTGTACCTATTAAATGAATTCCAAAAGCTGGTGTCGCAACACCCCCTGCCTCAGTAGGTTCTGCATCGACCTCTCGGTCTTAGGATCATTCTGATTTCTCTGAGCTGAAGAAGCTCCTTTGATTCCTTGCTGGAACCTTCAACGAATTCGATCCACAGGTCCTTCCGAAACCACACTTGTGCGAACATGCACAAGGTGTGAGCTTCCCCTTCTCCAAGTGACCACAATGCTCTAACCAAGGCCTTAACACAAGTGCCTTTCACAACTCATGATCTTGCGAGTTCTGAGTCGAAGCTCTTGACTCCTCTTTCTCCAAACCTTCGATACCCGAGATTGTGATATAGGTATGGCTCCTCCTATTAGCACTGTCTACATATAATCGTAGGCTAGGGCTAACTGCTAGGACCTCTCGCTACTCGCGAATTCACGAGTTGAAGTGTCAAGCTCTCATGCTCTTTTCTTGTGAATCTCTGAAGTCCGATAAGTCAACAGGATGTTGACTCCTTCCCAAGCGATGAGTGTCCACCTGTCAACCACGCGGTCCCCACCTAATCGACGTGCAATGTGTTCGCCCGAGAGCTCGGCCCTTGAATCTTTGCGACTTCTGTAGTCGAGACTGATTCCTCTCAACCTCCAAAACCCTGATACATGATATAGCGAAGAGGTTTTGATCCAATGGCTTATATCCTTTTGGGATCTCGTGGGTCAAGAGTCCTGACCCCTTCCCTTTACATCTTTCAGTAGCCAAAATACTGAAATTCTCTCTTTTGGGGATTTCCCTGAAACCATGGACTACTGCCACATGTCCTTTGGCCTATTTGCCTGGGAACTGCCTCTCGGTGTTTCGCTCTTCACGATTCTAGGAGTTTCACTGACCAGACAACTCTATCCCTCAAGTCCCGAAATCCTGAAATCTGATTACCCAAAATATTCTTTCCTTAGCACGATCTACGACTGTGATATGTCATGATTTGATGGCTCCTATTTCTTCAGGACTTCACGAACCAGACCTCCCTTTCTCACGAATATGTCTCCTCAGACTCCCGATGTCTGAAGCTCCGATGGCTTCCAGATTTCTGCCACGCATCCCTAGAGATGGACGCTCTCTATTCTTTTGGGAGTTCGCGGGTCAAGAGTTCTAACTCTTGCCATTTTTATCTCCCGAACTCTGAAATGTCGAAATAACCCTTTTGGGACCTTTGTCGAGTCCTCTCCTTGCATACGAGGGTTAAACCTCATGCACCCTCTTCCAGATCCTATGGCTATCAGCTATCCACGCAAGATCTAATGGCCCAGATCTGACTTATTTGCATTCTCTCCTCCTGTAGCCTGGACGTAGATTTCAAAGGTCTAGATCTCTCCTCTCAGCACCGATCCAATAATAGTTGTTCTCTTCGAGCTTCCTCTTCTCTCTTTGTGCCTTAGAATATTTCTGAAGCTTCAAAGGTCTCGACCTTTGCTTCCTCTACGGACCTTGTGACTTTGGTCTTGCCTGCATTCTTGAAACACTGTCTCTCCTGAGCTTGGTCAACTCTAAACCCTCCAAAGGGTCTTCTTGATTTGCTGCTCCTCTCAACTATGCTTTGTGTGCAAGGGCACTATTCCTCCTGAGCTTCTAAACTTGGAACAAGTTCACTCTGAAACCACAAGGGTTACTTGACTTCTTCACTCCTTACAGAGTCTCTGCACACAAAGGTCCTATCTGTCTTGATCTTTATCAACTCGAACCTCTAAGTGACTTAACCCTTTTCTCTCCCTCAGATGGAGATTTGGTGCCCTCTTGGAAACCACTTACTCAAGCAACTCCTTGCTGAGCCTGCAGGGTATTCAACAACCCTATGAAGGTATTCCTTTTGTGACACTTATTTTCTTCTCCCTGAACTCAACCAAGGGTTCCTTCTGTGCACTCTGGCACTTTCTCAATGCCCCCCTAGAAGAGTTCTCCAGAGTCCTCAGTGACTCTATATCCCTTAATGAACTCAACAAGAGTTCTGTTGTGCCCTCTTTGCACTTGCTCAATGCCCTCCTGGAAGAGCTCTCACAGAATTCCACAGTGATTTTGTTATGTCCTGTGCCCTCTTCTACAAAATCCTACCTCCAAGGTGTTCAAAACCTTGAAGTTTCCTCCTTGAGCCAATGACTTCAGCTGGTGCACCCTCCTAACACATCCTTGCCTAAATTCAGCAGAATTCAGGAGTGCATCTATGCACTGGCCTTCACAACCCGCAGTGTTCTGTCACACCCTCTTGGCATGAAGCCTCAAAGAACCCCAAACCTAAAATCAAAGAACCCACAGATAGAAGAACCTATTTGTCCCTGCAAATGCACATATACAACATATACAAAACACACAAAGACATTCATAAACACATAAAGACACACCGAAACTCATGCATAAAATCTGCTCTTTATATTAATATGAAATGCCTCCTTTACAAGGTGTTCTTGAGCTCATACTTTGACAGAGTCTCAGCTTCTTCTCTCCTCTTCTCTAACTCTCACAGAGTTCTCCTATCTCTCGACTCTACTTTTCTTTAAAACAAGATCCAAAAGATCTTTTACATGAGGGGGCTCTTCGAGCTCTTCCCTCCATCTCACCTACTCTCATTAGCTACATTTATTTACAATGAATGGTTGTCTAGTCCAGATCGGATCTAGATTCAACCTTACAATCATTAAAGGCGATCTATATCTAAGGCCTGTGCATACACATGGCCTGATGGATCCACAACCTTACATTCATTTAATACAATTAAATTCAAATTCAAAATTTGAAATGAGAGGGATGCGCCTCTCCTTTCCCATTGAATGCGTGCTGAGTTGGCTGGCTAGTTGGTGTATGGCTGGCTGGAGCGATGCTCTTGCATCATACTCCTTTGCTGTGAAAATTTATGAGCTCCTTCTCATGAGCTCCCCAGCACCGTTGTTGAAATCCTCCTGGACCCCAAACAATCCTCTAGAGTTGTCCATCCACTCCATCTCTTTGTTGTTGTTGTTGCCTTGCTTCTTTGGAAGATTCTCTCTTGTTCAACTTCCCATTGCTGGCATTTTCTACTGATTTCAACATTAGCCTCTTGATTTTCTCTATCACATCGTCCAACTGCTCCAGTGGCTGGCTCTCTTCATGCAGTCTGCTCGGCTACACTTCTTCCTCATCAGTGGGTAGATCTACATGATCTCCCATGTCATCCTCTGTGGCACTAAGTGTCCACTCTGCTGCAAAGTTCAGTTTCGCAGTCCTATCACTGAGTTGTTGCTCAACGTTTCCCTGTGACATCTTTGTTTCTACCATATCTCTTTGTGTTGGCTCAAGTCCAACCTCTCCGAGTTGCTCCTTGGGCTGCTACGCTCCTCCTACATCTACTTCCAACTTCATCTGTTGGATGTGCATGCCCTGCACCTTCACCCTTCTCTCCAGGGATTCAATCTCTTCACACAGATCAACAAAAATCATGCTATCTGTCTCTCCTTCGACTTCTTCTGTTGCAAGCTCCCATGCTACAGCTGTTTCCTTTTCAGCTTCTGGGATGAAAATTTTGAGCCATTCCTCAGAATGTTCATCTCCTTCTTTTGCAGCTTCCAGTACTGCAGTGATTTCTTGTTAAGCTTCCTGGCTAAAAAATTTGAGCAACTCGGCTGAATGCTCTTCTTCTTTTTCCTAGGCAAACATCAGTGTCTGCTCCACTTCTTCCTCTTCTTTGACAGTCTTTGTTGGCTATCTTTCTATTGTTTCTCCATCTACAACACAGACTCTTGCCTCAACTAGGCTCAATGGTAGGAATATCTGAATTCCTCCAATGATCAGAATGTCCTTCTGATCTTTTTCCTCTGTCATCTCCTCTGGCTGATCAAAACTCACCTCCGACTTCATGAGACTTTTGCATGGTCTCATCTCCTCTCCCTTGCCCACCTAGCAATATGGGATTTCCTCTCTGCCCTCCTGACAGTCTATGAGATCAATCAATCTCATCTCCATTAGCACTCCTTGATGACATGAACTCTCTTTTGAGCTCCTGAGACTTTCAGACAATCTCATCTCCTTTTCCTTTCCCACTTGGCGAATTGGGAATTTTCTACTACCCACCTGGAAGTCTATGAGATCCTGCGACCTCATTTCATTGCCCTCTTGGAAATTGGGAATTTATGTTCTACCCTCTTAGCAGTCTCTCAGATCTTCTAGTGATCTCTCTTCCTCATCCTAACTGAGATTCCTCCCAGCTTTTGGCTCATAGACATGAACCACTTTCTCCTCTAGTTTGTTGAGGTCTTCAGCATGCCTCAACCACCCTCTCAATAGTCTCTGATATATTCTGTCCAACAATTCCCTTACTGGCCATTTTACCTTCATATTCATGGGTCATTCATATACCCAATGCGATTTTTCATCCTGTTTCATCTGCAATGACAAAATTTCCATCCTCGCCCTGATCTCAACGAGCTCTTTATCTACCTCACCTTTGCTCGGCTGCTGGCGGTTCTTCTTTCCATTGCATCCATGGCCTTCAGTAGCCATCTTCGCCTTCTTCTGTCTGCCCTCCTGGCAAACCTGTTGTTGTCACTCTACAACTATGAGCTTCCATCCTTTTCTTACAGTCCTCTCGACTGTCTCCTTGACTGCTGTGTACTTGTGAGAAATCACCATAGAGTCTCAATACTCTACATTCTCCTGCCTGTCTCTACAAGCTACCTATGATACCAAAATGATGTGCATCAGAGTATTCTCTTCTCCTCTGGATCCTTCACTTGAAATCTACAGACAAAATCAAGCTTTGATACCACTATTGTCGCAGCACCCCCTACCTCAGCAGGTTCTACGCCGACCTCTCGGTCTTAGGATCATTCTGATTTCTCTGAGCCAAAGCAGCTCCTTTGGTTCCCTACTGGAACCTTCAACGAATACGATCCATAGGTCCTTCAAAAACCACACCTGTGTGAGCATGCACAAGGCATGAGCTTCCCCTTCTCCAAGCCACCACAACACTTTGACCAAGGCCTTAACACAAGCACCTTTCACAACTCACGATCTCACGAGTTCGTGAGTCGAAGCTCTCGAATCCTCTTTCTCCAAACCTTCGATACCCGATATTGTGATATGGGTATGGCTCCTCTTGTTAGCACCCTCTACATATAACCATAGGCTAGGTCTAACTGCTATCACCTCTCACTACTCGTGACTTCGTGAGTTGAAATTTCAAGCTCTCATGCTCTTTTCATGCGAATCTCAAAAGTGCGATAAGTCAACAGGATGTTGACTCCTTCCCAGGCGACGAGTGTCCACCTATAAACCACGTGGTCCCCACCTGATGGCTACACCACTTGTTCGCTCGAGACCTTGGCCCTCGACTCTTCATGACTTCAACAGTCGAGACTGATTCCTCCCAACCTCCAAAACCCCGATACGCGATATAGCAAAGAGGTTCTGATCCAATAGCTTAGATCCTTTCGGGATCTCGTGGGTCAAGAGTCCTGACCCTTTCCCCTTACATCTTTTTCTAGCCAAAATACCGAAATTCTCTCTTTTAGGGATTTCCCTGAAACCTTGGACTGCTGCCATGTTTCCTCTAGCCTGTTTTTCTGGGACCCACCTCTCGGCATTTCACTCTTCGCGATTCTGGGAGTTGCACTGACTTGACAACTCTATCCCTAGAGTCCCAGAATACTGAAATCTAATTTCCCAAAATCTTCTTTCCTTAGCATGATCTATGACTATGATCTGCCGTGATCTGATGAATCCTGTTTCTTTAGGACTTCGTGAACTAGACCCCCTTGTCTCGTGAATTTGTCACCTCGGACTCCCGATGGCTTCTGGATTTTTGCCACGCGTCCCTAGAGATGGACTCTCCCGATTCTTTTGAGACTTCATGGGTCAAGAGTTCTGACTCTTGCCCTTTGTATCTCCCAAACTCTGAAATGACGAAATAATCCTTTCAAGACCTTCGCCAGGTCCTCTCCTTTTGCATATGAGGGTTAAACCTCATGAACCTTCTTTCAGATCTGATGGCTATCAACTATCTGCACAAGACCTAATGGCCTAGATCTAACTTGTCTGTGCGCTCTCCTCCTGTGGCCTAGACATAGATTTCAACGGTCGAAATCTCACCTCTCAGCATCGATCCAATGGTAGCTGTGCTCTTTGAGCTTTCGCTTCTCTCTTTGTGCCTTAGAATATTTATGAAGCTTCAAATGTCTCGACCTTTACTTCCTCTGCAGACCCTGTGACTTTGGTCTTGCCTACATTCTTGAGACACTATATCTCCTGAGCTTGGTCAAATCTGAACCCTCCAAAGGGTCTTCTTAGTCTACTACTCCTCTTGACTATGCTCTGTGCGCAAAGGCACAATTTCTCCTGAGCTTCTGAACTTGGAACAAGTTCACTCCGAAACCACAAGGGTTACTCGACTTTTGCATTCCTTGTAGAGTCTCTGCACACAAAGGTGCTATCTGTCCTAAGCTTTATCAACTCAATCCTCTAAGGGACTTAACCCTTTTCTCTCCCTTAGATGGATATTTGGTGCTCTCTTGGAAACCACTTACTCAAGAAACTCCTTGCTGAGCCTGTAGTGTATTCAACAACCCTGTGAAGGTCTTCCTTCTATGACACTTCTTCTCTTCTCCCTGAACTCAACCAAGAGTTTCTTCTGTGCACTTTGGCACTTTCTCAATGCCTCCCTGGCAGAGTTCTCCGGAGTCCTCAGTGACTCTATATCCCTTAATGAACTCAACAAGAGTTCTGTTGTGCCCTCTTTGCACTTGCTCAATGCCCTCCTAGCAGAGCTCTCACAGAATCCCACGGTGATTCTGTTCTGTCCTGTGCCATCTTCTGCACAGTCCTACCTCCAAGGTGTTCAAAAACCTTGAGGTTTCCTCCTTGAGCCAATGAATTTGGTTGGTGCACCCTCCTGGCACGTCCTTGCCTAAATTTCATAGAATTCAGGAGTGCATCTATGCGCTAGCCTTCACAACCCGCAACGTTCTGTCACATCCTCTTGGCATGAAGCTTCAAAGAGCCCCAAACCCAAAATCAAAGAACCCACATATAGGAGAACCTATCTGTCCCTGCAAATGCACATATACAACATATACAAAACACATAAAGACATTCATAAACACATAAAGACAGACATAAACTCATGCAGGAAATCTACTCTTTATATTAATATGAAATGCCTCCTTTACAAGGTGTTCTTGAGCTCGGAATTCGACAGAGTCTCAACTTCTTCTCTCCTCTACTCTAACTCTTGAAGAGTTCTCCTATCTCTTGACTCTACTTTTTTTTAAAGCAAGATCCAAAAGATATTTTACATGAGGGGGCTCTTCGAGCTCTTCCCTCCATCTCACCTACTCTCATTAACTACATTTATTTACAATGAATGGTTGTCTAGTCCAAATCGGATCTAGATTTAGCCTTACAAAAATTAAAGGCAATCTATATCTAAGGCTTGCGCATACACATGGCCTGATGTCTCCATGACCTTACATTCATTTAATACAATTAAATTTAAATTCAAAATTTGAAATGAGAGGGTTGTGCCTCTCCTTTCCCATTGAATGTGTGCTCAGTTGGCTGGCTGGAGTGATTCTCCTGCATCAGTTGGCAAGAATCTAGGCTTGTTGTTCAACAAGGCTAGAGAGCAAGCCCTCTTTGAGTCGATGAAAGAAAAATTCCAAACAAATGGAGGAAAGAGGGGGATAGATGTGAAAAACATCAATGAAAACAATATTAGGTTCACAATGCATGTATTGGCCTACAAGTTGATGTGCAAGTGCAAGAAATATGAAGTACTGTAACACACCCACTACGAGACCTAAGATTTTTCACCTTTTTATTTCCCCTTCATTATCGAGGGGCAGAGTTTTCGAATTCCTATGAGGTTCTAGCGTAGGCTAGGTCTTCCAATTGGGACCTTCACCAAACGAATTCACTGGTTATTTCGTTGAAAATCTATCGTGTACAATTCACGCACCAAGTATGGGATTCACTTCCATGTGTCCATTGGTTGTGACCCCGGATAAGCCAAGAGGTGCCTTTCACATTTCAGGACTTTGGAAACCAGGAGTTCGAAATGCAAGGGAGTCGAGTTCTTCGACTCTTCAAACCCCAAAATTTGAAATCCTATTCACACCAAGCTGCTTCGGGATTTCACCTACTGGGACTTCATGTACCATGATTTCGTGATATGCGAGGACAAGAGGTCTCACACTTGAGTTTCTAGGAGTTGAAACTATGAAACGCCGATATATATATATATATATATATATATATATAACGCTAAGTTCATTTCGTGGTTTTGCAAGTTGGGATTTCACTATATGCGAAGACAAGAGATCTCGCACTTGAGTTTCCAGAAGCCGAAACTCCAAAGTGCCAATATATATATATATATATATATATATATATATATATATATAACGCTAAGTTCATTTCGGGGTTTCAAAAGTCGGGATTTCATGATATGCGAGGACAAGAGGTCTCGCACTTGAGTTTCCAGGAGCCGAAACTCTGAAACGCTGATATATATATATATATATATATATATATATATATATATATATATATATATATATATATATATATATATATAATGCTAAGTTCATTTCGGGGTTTCGCAAGTCGGGATCATGACATGCAAGGACAAGAGGTTTTTCCTTGGGTATCCCAGGTGCCAAAACACTGAAACACCAAACTCTAGCCACGCTATACCATTTCTGGGTTTCTCATATCGGGATTTCGCAGCTGGCGAATACAAGGAACTAACCTTTGGGATTCCCAGGTATCGAAATGCCGAAACATCAAAATCTATTCACGCTCTATCATTTCGTGGTTTCTCACATCAGGATTTCACACCTGGCAAATACAAGGAACCGACCCTTAGGATTCTCAAGTGAGGAAACACCGAAACATCAAAATCTATTCACGCTCTATCATTTCGGGGTTTCTCACATTGGGATTTCGCATCTGGTGAATACAAGGAACTGACCCTTGGGATTCCCGGGTACCGAAATGTCGAGACATCAAAATCTATTCACGCTCTATCATTTCGAGGTTTCTCACATCGGGATTTCGCATCTGGCTAATACAAGGAAACTGACCCTTAGGATTCATGTGTACCGAAATGCTGAGACATCAAAATCTATTCACGCTCTATCATTTTGGGGTTTCTCACATCAGGATTTTGCATCTGGTGAATACAAGGAAACTGACCCTTAGGATTTCTAGGTGCTGAAACGTCGAAATGCTGAGAGGTATCCCCACTAAGCTATTTTCGGTGACAGGGATGAAACAAATTCATGGGCTTACTAAAACGATAGTCCTTTCAAGGAACTCACTCCTCTCTGTATGGTGAGGGAACTTTCCTAGAAGGAGGTGCATTCAGGGAAATCCAACGAGTTCATCGTGGGAGTTAAGTAAATGGGACAGATCTCCCAAGAACAAACTTGAAATCTGAACTTGTTCAATATATATATATATATATATATATATGAACGGACTATGGCCATACAAATATAAGCATGAATCCACCATTTTTTATCAAAACACTAGGCGAACACTTCTATACATGAACCACTTATGAGTGTACAACCATGAGCATGCATTCCAGAAATATTCAATTTAAGATACAGGACATAAATACTTATCAGAAAACACCAGGTGTAATGCAACTGCTGAGAGGGGTGCTTATTTCCACCCAACCGTAGGCTCAACAACTCCCAATGGATTTACCACTAGCCACCCCTGAGCTAGACCACGAGGCTTTGAGACTCAGTCTCCTACTTCCTGCTTGTCGAAAGTCAAGGACGAAGGTTACTCTCCTTCTCCTCTACTTAATACTTGCTGTACTTTCCAGAGTTTCTCTGGTTCTCCTCTGTGATCCCCATTGTGTGCTCTCTCTCCCCACACTTCCTTTCTTGCTTTGTCCTGCATGGTCGCGTGTGGTGAAAATTCCCCCACAGTGGTCAGGTTTGAGGGATTCTACAGATGGGAAGTTCACCCCCATCCCCTCATTAACTCATGAGGAGCCTCCCGACCTACCATCCTGGTGAGTAATTCATTCTAGGGCCAGAGAGCAGCTTTGGTATTTGAGCCAGTAAAGACCAATATGGTATTGGTTCGGTGGAAGTTAACACCACCATTCTAGGTTCCTTCCACCACCTTTCATCAACCATCATGGTCTCTTTTTAAGCACATCCCCCTCCCAAAATTCATGCAATATATATTCACAGATTATTTACATTCATCAACCCTTTATACAGGGTCCATCAAATCACACATTCACATCTTAGAGTTTGCCATAGTTCTTGGCCAATATAGTTATTTTTACACACTGGGGGAAACAGGGTGTTACAATTCCCTCCCCCTTAAAGGAACATTGTCCTCTATGTTATATCTATCAATAGAACATGTAAGTACAGAAGTAAATAAAATCGGATATGCCCGTTTCATGGCATCTTCCATTTCCCATGTAGCCTCATCTGGGCCAAAATGTTTCCACTGCACCTTGACCTATGCAATGGTTCGGTTCCTGAGTGGGGTTTCCTTTTTTTCCAGTATGCATTGAGGTTCTGGTAGGAATTATCCCTCCGGTTCCACTTGGATCACAGACCAGTCAATTATATGATTAGAATCATGTACATATTTCTTCAATAATGAAACATGGAAAACATTATGTGCTTTTACTGTGGGAGGAAGTGCTAGCCTATAGGCTACAGGTCCCACTCTACCTAGAACTTCAAAGGGTCCACAATATCGAGGTGCCAACTTGGCACATGCTCCCATCTTCAGGGAACTCTTCCTGGGCCTAACTCTGAGGTATACGTGGTCTCTCGCCTTGAACTCTCTTGGAGTTCTCTTTTGGTAGGCGTAACTTTTTTGTCGGTTCTGAGGGACCTTTAAATTTTGTTTTATCTGAATCACTTGTTGTTCCATTTATTTCAACATCTCGAGTCCAATAGTAACTCTATTTACGGGATTACTCCAACTTACTGTAGTATTGCATGGCCTATCATAGAGGACTTTGAAAGGGCTCGTCTTTAGGGACGCTTGGTAACCGTTGTTGTAAGCGAATTCCACCAGTGGCAGGAAATCTTCCCACTTTTTGGGTTGATGCATTATGTGCATCCTGAGCATGTCTTCTAATATTTGGTTCACCCTTTTTGTCTATCCATTGGTTTGAGGGTGATAGGCAGTGCTAAATAGTAACTTGGTCTCCAAACTAGCCATCAGGGATTTCCAAAAGTTGGAAGTAAATTTCGTGTCTCTGTCAGACACGATCTCCTTTGGCATACCATGCAGTCTGAATATCTCCTTCATGAATGCATTGGCGATGTCTACTGCCTTACAAGTTGACTTGATGGGGATAAAATGAGAGGAATTTCTCAATTTATCAACCACTACCATGATGGCGTCATTCTTTTTGGTCAAGGTTGGTAATTCAGTGATGAAATCCATGCAGATGGTTTCCCATTTCCATTCTAGGATTGGTAGAGGTTGTAATAATCCTGTTGTGTGTCGGTGTTCTGCTTTAACCTATTGGCATTCTATGCATTGGCTAAGTACTCAACTATGTCTTTCTTCAATCCAGGCCAATAGAATTGTTTCCTGGTGGCCGTGATCATCTTCTGGTATCCTGGATGACCAGTATAGGGTCTTTTGTGTAGTTCATCCATTACAAACCTCTTCAATTCATCACAATCTGGGATATACAATCTATTTCTGTAAGTGAGCAGACCTATTTCCATCATCTGGTAGCCCCCATACTTTATCACTGTGGGTTCTTGCTGTAGGTATGAGGTCACAGTCTGGAAGAATGTGTCTGTCTCTTGTGCATTTCTGATTCTTTCCTTCACATTCGTGTCGCAGGTGCTTACCGCTGCCAGGTGAATTGTTTTCATGCTTCTGCTAAGGGCATTGGCCACCCTATTTTCCTTTCCCTTAATATGTTTGATTTCAAAATCAAACTCACTGAGGAGGGCCATCCACCTAGCTTGTCTAGCATTAAGCTTTGGTTGGTCGAATATATATCGCAATCCATAGTGGTCTATCATAAGTACAAATTTTCTTCCCAGGAGGTAATGCCTCCACATTTTCAAGGTGTGCACTATGGCGGCTAGCTCTAGATCATGGGCCACATAGTTGACTTCGTGCTCATTCAATTTTTGGGATTCATAGTAGACCACACTTCCTCCTTGCATAAGGACTCCTCGAAGCCCTTCCTTACAGGCATCTGTGCACATGAGGAAGTCAACTTTGGAATCGACGATCTTCAGCATGGGTGTGTGGGTTATTAGATGTTTCAGGGTTTGAAATCTTTCTTCACATTTTTGTGTCCACGTGAATTTTTTCCCCTTCTTCTAGAGGGTAGTGATTGGACACCCAATCTTGGAGAATCCTTTTATAAATCTCCTATAGTATCCTACCAATCCCATAAAGGATCTGATATCCAAAGTGTCCTTTGGGGTAGGCCATTCCATGATAGACCTGATCTTATCAGGGTTTACTGCTACCCCTTCTTCAGATAGTACATGGCCCAAGTTGTAACGACCCCTTCGTTACGTCTATGAATAGCGAAGTACAATAGGAATTTTTTTTTTTTTTTTAAAGAAATAAGAAATTAACAACATCACATAATTCATATCAATGCAAAAACACCTGACATCATAACTACAGTGACACATGATCAGATTATAAACAAACTCTACAATATCATTATTGAACGAAATTGCAAAATATAATGCCCAACAATCTCATCATATTATCACCAATAACAATAATTTACCGAATATAAAACGCTTTCCACTTTACCAATTAAAATCATACCTTTGCCACTCGCCCGCTTCGGAGACGTCCCTCACGCTGTGCCGCTTCCCTCGCTCCGTGCCGCTTCTGCTTGCCGACCAAAGAAAGCTCACCGGTACCTCCCAGCCAAACGCTAGGGGTACTCTTCTTCCCCCTTAGCCCCTCGAGCCGCAAAGGGGCCACACAAGAACTAGAGATAGACTAGCGTCTCAGCTTGCCTCAACGGCTGAGCTACCACTCCAACACAGCTGAGATATACCCAACTCCTCACAAGCAACCCGTCAAGCCACAACTCGGCAGCGTAATGTTACGCTAACCGTTCCTCCCTTTCTTCCTTCCTTTCCCCTCCTTTTATAGAATTTTGAGACTGACC
>ML777257.1:689922-717675 GCA_009831015.1 Picea engelmannii
AAGGCCCCCGCCTTATTGCGCGCCCCTTAGAATCACGTGAGCGACTGTCGCAGTCTTCCCTCACGGCATCGTGGATCCCCTCAAACTAGGTAATCATTAACCTACAGTTCGAATCGTGAGCGACTGTCGCAGTCTGCCCTCACAACATCGTGGGTCCTCTCGAACTAGGTAATCGTTAACCTACAGTTTGAGCCACGGCGGGAGTGCTAATAGGCTGTGGCAGGGCTGCTATCACACCTCTCCCTCAAACTCTCTGTAACTCATGTGTGGCCCCTTTACTCCATATGTGAGTCTGGTCGGCAAGCTATCGTCAGCCTGCATCATCAACCATCATGTCAGATCATGTCAACGACATATCATAAAATCAATAGCATATCATCAAAACAAATCAATATCACCGTAAATGAAACAACTCAAATATCCCACTCCCTGACTCAATCTGGAGTCCAAGGGAGTTCCACCGATGCCTCTGCATCCTCAAGGTCCGAAACCCTGCACACTCAATGAAACTGAGTCAATAGCATTTGTATACAACAATAGTAAAACATCCTGTCATCAATCATGACGCATCATCATCACGGTTAAGTGGTTCATCATCATAAAAATCCAGATCACTTGCAAGCAAGTGTCCTCAAAGAATAAGTTTTGTCAGTGCGCCAGAGCGGGATGTTACACAAGTAATGTATTTGCTTCTGGAAAAAGTCACACTTGCCAAATTTGGCATAGAGATGATGTTCTCTTAGCACCTGAAGCACAAGCCTAAGGTGTTCCTCATGTTCCTCTCTATTCTTGGAGTAAATTAATATATTGTCAATAAAAACCAACACAAATTTGTCTAGAAATTTGTTGAGCACATTGTTCATCAAGCACATAAAAGTGGCAAGGGCATTGGTCAATCTGAATCGTACTACCACAAACTCATAGTGACCATATCTCGTCCTAAAGGAAGTTTTGTGGATGTCTTCGCCCTTGATTCAGACTTGATGGTATCTAGATCTCAAGTCAATCTTTGAGAAGATAGAGGCACCTCCCAATTGATCGAACAAGTCATCGATCCTGGGTAAGGGGTACTCGTTCTTTATGGTTACCTTATTGAGTTGTCTATAATCTATACATAGTCGGAGGGTACCATCTATCTTTTTCACAAACAGGACTGGTGCTCCCCATGGAGACATGTTGGGCTGAATATGGCCTTTGTCCATCATTTCTTTCAGTTGTAATTTAAGCTCAACTAGCTCAGGTGTGCTCATCCGGTAGGGTGTCCTAGACACTGGCACCCCTCCTGGTGCAAGTTCTATTCAGAAGTCGATGTCCATTCTCGGAGGTAGACCCAGTACCTCTTTTGGAAATACATGTCTTTATTCTCTGATTGTGGGGTGGTCTTTGAGGCTTGGTTTGTCACCTTCAATTGTTTTCAACACCTGTATTGCATATAGTGGACATCCTTTTCTACAATACATTCTCATTTGAAGAGTTGATATTTGTCTCACTGAGACAGGTTTTTGGATCCTTTGAAGGGTTATTCTCCTTCCTTCTTCACTTACACATTCCAAGGTTTTATGGTAACAATCCAGTTTGGCTTTATGGGTGGCTAGCCAGTCCATGCCAACCAACAGACCATACGATCCCAGGGGTAATATGTTAAGGGTTTCTTGGCTGGGGAATTCGCCCATAATGAGTTGGCAGGATGGTATGACCTCCGCTACCATTATTTTGGTGCTAGTGGCTAACTATACCAACCATGGCTTGGTGTTTTTATGTGACTGTAGTTTACATTTATCAACAGCCTTAGGGGCTATATAACTCAAATTTGAACCAGGGTCAATCAGAATAGACACTAGATGGTTAGTGATCATACCTTTGACTTCCACCACTGAAGCTTGGTGGTCAACTTGGTAATTATCCAAGGCTGCATAAATTTGCAGCACACTCCTAGCCACGTCTTTGACAGTGGTAGCTTCTTGAATGTTGTAAATTCTCCGGCTGTTCTGTTGTCAGTGTGGGCAGTCCCTCAGTAGATGTTCTTCTCCACAACCCCAACATTTCAAAGGTTCTCTCTTTGGGTTATCAGTCTTTATTGGGGTAGATCCAGAAAGTTTATTTCCGCTCAAGGAGGGAAAGTTCTATTGGTATACACTTTGGGCTGGGAAGCTCATCCTTGAGTTCTTTTTATAGTCCTTAAATCTTGGGGATTTAAACCCCTTTTTTTGGAATCCCGAACTATTCTTCTACTTCCAGCCTTCGCGAGGTCCTGTCTGATGCCCAAGCTATTCATAACAATATCTTTCCTTTCAGATAGTATCTTCTCGAGTCTTTGGTTTGTCAAATTCAATCCTGTTCTGATAGTCCTTAGGTAGTCCACTGATGAATCATTGCACCTTTGCCTTTTCTACTTTTATGTAGGGTGCATACCTCAACAAGTCGAGGAATCTACTGACATATTCCTCTATGGTGAGTTGCCCCAGCTTGAGTTCATAGAATTCTTTAGTCTTTTCGTCAAAGTATTTTTCTGATAGATATTTCTTCTTGAAGTATTTCTCAAACCGTTCCCAAGACAGGTTTTCTTCATGTATCCCTTTTACATTCTTAAGATCTTCCCACCAAATGGAAGCTTTTCTCTTCAAGTTGAAGGTGGCTACTCAGGCCTTCAAGTTTTTTGAGAAGTCATGGACTCTGAAATACTTCTTTAGTCCAAGCAGCTAGGCCTCCGCTTCCTCTCCCTTCTTTATTTCATTGTCGAAGGTGGGTGGTTTGGCCTTCTTGAACTCTTCGAGATTATGACTCTTGGAAAGTTTTCGCTTCTTTTATTTTCTTTGGGAAAGAGAACCAGTTCTACTGCTAGAAGATTCCTCCGAGTCGCCAGCTTCCTTTCCAGAAGAATTGTCTGATGCTTGTCCTTTATCTTTGGGGTGGACCTTTCTCGAGGTTCTCCTCTCAGTGTTTCCATTGACATGACCACATTTTTGTATATCAAGTTCATGTTGAAATTGTCTTTGTATGTCGGATAAGCTTTGCGGTAAAACTGCATTAATTTCCATTTGCTTCTCTTGCTCTTTTGTCATCCTCTCGTTGTCAGCCTTGCAGCTCTATAATTCGACCATGAGGCTCCTCACAGTCTCAGCTAGATCTGGAGGGGTCCCTACTGCCCTCCTTTCGTCAGACTCTTCATCTCTATTGTGGGAGCCCTCCCCCACTTCATGGTGAGTCACCATTCTATACGTCTATAATTTCCCGCAGTTGATCGTCCACTTGTGTGGAAAGAAAAAATTCCTGTTGTTAGTCAATATTTATATACATTCATGGCCCACGCAATATTCATATCTTTTTTTTCACATGCATACACACAATAGGGTTTTTTCATTCTTAACTTCGACTTTTAATTGAGGGGGTCAAGATAAAGAGTTACTACTTTTAATAGTACTTCGAATGGAGTCTCTGCCCAACCCGTTCATGATCCCAAGCAGGCCAAGTGTTGTAACCATGCTCTGATACCAATTTGTAACACACCCACTACAGGAACTAAGATTTTTCACCTTTTTCTTTCCCCTTCATTATCGAGAGGCAGAGTTTCTGAATTCCTACGAGGTTCTAGTGTAGGCTAGGTCTTCCAATTGGGACCTTCACCAAACCAATTCACTAGTTCTTTCATTGTGGGATTCACTTCCATGTGTCCATCGGTTGTTACCCCGGCTAAGCCAAGAGGCGCCTTTCGCATTTCGGGACTTTAGAAACTGGGAGTTCGAAATGCAAGGGAGTCGAGTTCTTCGACTCTTCAAACCCCGAAACTTGAAATCCTATTCACGCCAAGCCACTTCGGGATTTCACCTACCAGGACTTTGCGTACCGAGATTTTATGATATGCGAGGACAAGAGGTCTCGCACTTGAGTTTCTAGGAGCCAAAACTCCGAAATGACGATATATATATAATGCTAAGTTCATTTTGGGGTTTCAAAAGTCAGGATTTCACGATATGTGAGGACAAGAGATCTCGCACTTGAGTTTCCAGAAGCTAAAACTCCGAAGCGCCAATATATATATATATATATATATATAACGCCAAGTTCATTTCGGGGTTTCGCAAGTCGGGATTTCACGATATGCGAGGATAAGAGGTCTCGCACTTGAGTTTCTAGGAACTGAAACTCTGAAATGACAATATATATATATATATATAACACTAATTTCATTTCAGGGTTTCACAAGTCGGGATTTCATGATATGTGAGGACAAGAGGTCTTGCACTTGAGTTTCCAGGAGCCAAAACTCTGAAACGTTGATATATATATAATGCTAAGTTCATTTCAGGGTCTCACAAGTTAGGATTTTGTGACATGCAAGGACAAGAGGTTTTCCCTTGGGTATCCTGGGTGCCGAAACACCGAAACACCAAACTCTAGCCACGCTATACCATTTCAGGGTTTCTCATATCGAGATTTTGCAACTGGCGAATACAAGGAACTGACCCTTGGGATTCTCGGGTACCGAAATGCCAAGACATCAAAATCTATTCATGCTCTATCATTTCAGGGTTTCTCACATCGCGATTTCACATCTGGCGAATACAAGGAACTGACCCTTAGGATTCCCGGGTGCCGAAACGCCAAAACATCAAAATCTATTCACGCTCTATCATTTCGGGTTTTCTCACATTAGGATTTTGCATCTGGTGAATACAAGGAACTGACCCTTGGGGTTCCCGGGTACTGAAATGCCGAGACATCAAAATCTATTCATGCTCTATCATTTCGGGGTTTCTCACATTGGGATTTCTCATCTGGCAAATACAAGGAAACTAACCCTTAGGATTCCTGGGTACCGAAACACCGAGACATCAAAATCTATTCATGCTCTATCATTTCAGGGTTTCTCACATCAAGATTTCGCATCTGGCGAATACAAGGAAACTGACCGTTAGGATTCCCGCGTACCGAAACGTCGAAATGCCGAGAGGTATCCCCACTAAGCTATTTTTCGTGACAGGGATGAAACAAATCCATGGGATTACTAAAATGGTAGTCCTTTCAAGGAACTCACTCCTCTCTGTATGGTGAGGGAACTTTCCCAAAAGGAGGTGCCTTCGGGAAAATCCAACCAGGGCATCACATGAGTTCAGTAAATGGGACAAATCTCCCAAGAACAGACTTGAAATCTGAACTTGTTCAATATATATATATAGATATATGAACCGCATACAAATATAAGCATGCATCCACCATTTCCAATCAAAACACCAGGCAAACACTTCTATACAAGAACCATTTATGAGTGTACAACCATGAGAATGCATTCTAGGAATATTCAATTTAAGATACAGGACATAAATACTTACCAGAAAAAACTAGGTGTAACTCAACTGCTGAGAGGGGTGCTCATTTCCACCCAACCATAGGCTCAACAACTCCCAATGGATTTGCCACTAGCCACCCCCAAGCTAGACCACAAGACTTTGAGACTCAGACTCCTACTTCCCACTCGTTGGAAGTCAAGGATGAAGGTTACTCTCCTTCTCCTCTGCTCAAGACTCACTATATTTTCCGGAGTTCCTCTGGTTCTCCTCTATGATCCCCATTGTTCACTCTCTCTCCCCACACTTCCTTTCTTGCTTTGTCCTGCATGGTCACATGTGGCGCAAATTCCCCCATAGTGGTCAGGTCTGAGGGATTCTAGGGATGGACGATTCACCCCCATCCCCTCATTAACTCATGAGGAGCCTCCCCACCTACCATCCTGCCGAGTAATTAATTCTAGGGCCAGAGAGCATCTTTGGTCTTTGAGCCAGTAAAGACCAATACGGTATTGGTTTGGTGGAAGTTAATGGCACCATTCCAGGTGCCTTCCACCACCTTTCATCATCCATCATGGTCTCTTTTTCAGCACATCCCCCTACCAGCAGTCATGCAACATATATTCACACATTATTTACATTCATCGACCCTTTATACAGGGTCCGTCAAATCACACATTCACATCTTAGAGTTTTCCATAGTTCTTGGCCAATATAGTTATTTTTACAGACTGGGGGAAACAAGGTGTTACAAATACCAACCACATTCATTGTAGCTGTAGAGAAATGTGTGGAAGGGGTTTAGATGAATTGGGCCACCTTCTCGGTGAACCAATTTTTACAGGATTGCATTGAGGCCCACGAAAAAGGGCACATAATTCATTATGCATGATTTTTTATCTTGATTTCATTGGTCAGGTGGAAAGAACTAGGTTACTACTAATGCATGCACACATTAGGCAGAGGAAATTTGGCCGAGAGGTATGCCAACTTATGGCATACAAAAAACAAGAGAAGACATTGGGACAACGATGTCGTATTCTTTGTATATTTCAATGCTATCAAGTATCAAACTACACACAAACTACGCATATCAACATAGATGGTAGAAACATATAAGGATATCACATGGTTTAAAGAAGAAATGCATGACATGTATATGTAGGCCAAGAAGGATCCAATGCGCCAATGGTTTCCAACTAGTTATAGGTTGAGAACATAGGACATGTGCTTGATAGTGAATGACTAGGAAGAAGGATGGAATAGTCAAGCAGATAAGATAGGACAATCAGAAGAGGAAGAAGAACAAGATAACAGTTATGAGGAACAAGATGACGGGTAGGGAAATGATCAAACTAATGGCACGGGTTATATGCCTGGCCCATTTATAGTCCCCAAGATAGCAATAAAAAGGAAGGATAAGGGGAAAGAACCAATAGAAGGGGAGTGCAAGAAAACTAAGGCGCACAGATAAACCCCAATTTATACATTAACTTATGATGATATGGACATAATAAGATAATAGGTATGGGATTCCATAGAAGAAATAATGGAGGAAGAATCAAGGAATAAAGAAGAGCAATAAAAGAAAGTATAGGATCAACTGGCAGCTCTCAAACAACTCTTGGCAGCTGCTAGCATAGAAAAAGAGAGAATAAATTAGGACAAACCATCCATGGGTCAAGGAAAGGAAGTAGACAGTGTGCATCCAGTCTTTACTGAGTTAGCATCCGTGCATAGGATACTACAACTTGATACAGATGCACTGGAATCTTCGAGGACTGAATTGTAACAATAGGTAAATTCACTAGGACATCTAAACTTAGTTGTATCAAGGTTGCCGATGTGAAGACTATAAGACTTGAAGGTAGGCTTGTTGAAAGATATTTAGAATAGAGGAAAGCAAGCACATCAACATCTCACTAGAATAATGGATGAAAGGGTTCAGTTGCAACAACGATATTACATTGTGCTTCAACAAAATAAGGTGGTTGAAGGCCAGGTGGAGGAGGTAATAAAGGATAAAACCAAGGCCGAGGAAAGGGTAAGAAAATCCCTTAAGGAGAAGGATGAAGATGAACATATAGCACAAAAAACCCAAGCAAATATCCAAAAAATATGCAAAGAAATTCTAGAAGTCCCCATAGTAGTAGAAGCTACTATGGAGGAACAAGTGTTAAATATCGGTGAAGTCATTAAGGGATTCAGAGCACAGATTGAGCACTTACAATTGAAGAGAATGCCATAAACACCATTGGAAGTGCGAGAAGGAAAAGAAATAATGGCGATGACAACAATTTTCAACATTAAGAGTGTTATCACACTAATTTGCCTTGGGTATTTAGTTTGATTAATACTTTTTCAAGCCTTAGATTTTAATTTTTTGAGTCTCATCCTCTTAAAGTTTGATGTTAGATTCATCTTAGAAGATTAAAGTTTTGAGTCATAGTTCTTGTTTGGTCCTCAAATTGGTTTATTGTTCTAGAACCTCTTTAGCTCATGACTCATTTTCTGTCCCCATCATGACTTGTCCCTAAATTGACTCCTCGCATTGCTAAACTGATGTGGCTCCTCTTCCTCTTCACTCATGACCTAGTAAGCATGACTCGTTGTACTCGCTTACCTTTCCAATCATTTTTTGATTTGGAAGCACTGCCTACTGATCAGGTAGTTCCGTAGTGCCTGTCACATTTATCATCCATCCACTCCAAGTCATGATTTACACGACTGAGACCATGTCCCTTGTTTTCAGTGCCAAAATTTGGTTAAAGTGCCTTCAAAAGATCTTACATTTATGATCCTTGGTAATGGTTTCTAAATTTTGAAAAGTTCAACAGTGCTGCACTGCATAAGTTTGCTAGTTCCGATCAGGTAACCGCATGTCAACTAAATCTGATACTGTGAGAGATTCCAATGCTAAAGTTTCCTCAGTTTCATCCTAAGGTCATGCTGAAGATCTCAACAGGTGTTGACTTTTCAAGTATCCTGTGCAACTTCCTTTGCATATTAATTTTCACAAGAAATTTGTGCTTGGGTTTTCAATTTTTTAAGCCTGCAGGGTAGTAAGGAAGCCATATTTGCATACCTATAAGCGTCCTTTCCCATGTCCATGGCCTGATTACTATCGTTTTCTTTAACCATTGAAATCACAGGCCTATAGTATCTTATCCTTTGTGTATGCATTGCGTTACCCAGAGGCGTTGCACAAACCCTCTCTATTTTCCTTTCTCCCTTTCATCCTGTACAAAGAGCCATTCTGGATTACCCATTCATAGTCTAAGCTCTAAAAATCCTGTACAAGTCTAAAGGTCTATTTCCCATAGTCAAGATTGGATTTCTAAGCACTGCCAATTTTAAGGGCCATCTTTGTGCATTTGAAACCTGAATTGAAGCTTTCTAGTCATTAGCATCCCTTAAGCCTCTCAAGAACCCTCATTTTGAGTCATGGAGACCTCTCAGTCGAAGAAATCACACAAAGGTGGCAGGATAGTTAGGACAAAACTTGTGGACATGTTCCTTTTTGACACAGAGCCCATGGCAAGGGAGATATTTCAAAGAGCATGATGCCTCTCTTTCTGCCAAAACATGCAGAGAGGACGTCAAGAGGTAGAAAAATAGTTTGCATTAAATTTTGATGGCAGGAAAACCAGAGTTGGGGATTTGGAATTTGAGGTAATTGAAACCTCCATCTCAACTGCAACATGGATTCCCATTTCAGGTGAAAAGTGGTTCAAGGCCATGATTTTGAGTTCACCCTTTGTTAAAGATCTCTTCAAGCCTGAATATTGAGCCAATGAGTTGTCTAATAGTATGCCAAGGAATCAAATGATCGATCAATTTGATAGAATTTTGAAAATTATACAGAGATATTTTACTTGTGAAGGGAGATTTAACACCTTGTATCATCACCACATAAGGTTGTTATTACATTTTACTAGTAAGATTGAGATGAATGTTCCTTATTACCTGTTGAGAAGTATAGGTAAAATGTCAGATAGGGTGCAAGCCAAATCTAAGGATGTGGATTCTAGTCCTTTCTACTCTGGATTGATTAGAATGTTAATCTCTGAAGAGTTGGGAAAGAAAGAGATTTCATGGGGGAATTTTGTGGTTACTTCTCACTTCAAGTTGAACCAAACACCTACTCCCCAATCACAGATTGCAGTTCCTTCAACATCCACCAGTACTAAAGCAGGTATCAACAAGAAGAGAAAGGGAAGAGCCCCCGTTTTAGAAATTAGCAAGTAGGTCATGGAAGCTGAGGAGGAGATTTGTCCTTCTCCACATAGAGATTTCTTACCCTGACCTTCACCAGGGTTAGAAGAAGTGCCTTCCTCTACCAAGTTGACATCTAAGATAGGAAAGAATCTTCTCTTTCCCTCTTCTCCTCCAACAATTGAAATCAAGGGTAAAATACCTTTCACTAGGTCATCAATTCCTAACGAGGTTTTCAAAGAGTAGTCTTTACCAGAAACCCCAATGCATAAGGAGAAAGGAAAAAGCATTGAAAATCCTATGGAGGAGAAATTAGAAACCCCTATTCAGAGGAAGAAAGGTAAATGTACCAAAAGACCTTTGGAGAGGAAAGATGAAGTCTTTGTGAAATATTTTGAAGAGCCTATGAAGAACAAAGGAGAAGTTGTTGTGCAAGAGAAGAAACATAAAGGAAAGGGTTTTGAGAAGGATGATGAAACACACAAGAAAATTATTGTACAGATGGAAGAAGAGGACAAGAAGAAGACTACTAAGACTGTGCATGTCTCTACTCCTCCTGGTGATCATACCTTCAAGAGACTTATTAGACAACTTAAGGAGTCAACAAAAGAAGTGGCTAAATTTAAAAAGGAAGCCTTGTTTGAAAGAGTCAAGATGATAGAGCTTATGGATGGCTAGAGTCATACTCTTGACTTAGCAAGATTTGCAGCAAGGAGGACTCAACCCCTACATAGACAGCTCCAGAACCTCTACAGGTATAACAAAGGCTTTGAGGCTCAGAACAGGAAGCTAAAGGAAGAATTGAAGCATTTCCAAGATGAGGTATCCCAAGGGAATTTACAGGTGTTGGTTGAGGCTGCCATTGAATATGACAAACCAAGAGCTAAGGAGAGCACAACTACATTGAAGAAGCATGGCAGTGCTAAGAAGAAGAAGTCTGCTGAGTCAATTGAAGATACTCTTTCTACTAGAAAGAGTGTGAGGCTAAGTGTCAAGATGACAAAATAGTTGGTAAGGGGTAAGCTCTATTTTTGGGGATTTTTCCTTTTTGGGAGGGTTAACTAATATGAAAATACTATCTTTTCCATATATACAGGTTTCTAGGCATTTATCTATATGGATTTTGAGTTTTTTCTAAGTGCCAGCTTCACTCAGTGGTAAAAGCACTACCTATGGTATATTCAAGGCACCTAAGTAAAATGGTTTTGTCATCATGGAAGGACACAATCTGCTCTGCACATGTTCAAGATTCAAAGATGCTTCATTTTGGCATTGCTACCCAAACCTGTTTGCAGATGCAACGTAAGTGGCACTCCGTAAAAGTGCTACATAGTATTCCACAGAGCGCAAAATTGGCATACGGTTTCAACACATTGGAGCTACCTACAGGCGCTACATAATATTTGGCAGGGAGGAAATTTACACACAGACACAACACAGGGGTGCTATCTAATATTTCAATAGAGGATAAATGTTGGTGCATATATGCAACACATGGGTGCTACCTATAGGCATTACCTTCTATCCTTGTTCCATTTTAGGGTGCGCTATCAAGAGTTGCTACTCAAGGAAGTTTCCAACAAACACCAAGAATCTAGGAGGACTAGGCCAATAGCGTTGGATAAGTTGATGATGGAGAAAGTTATAGAAGTAGCAGCTAGCATGTTGAGGACAACTACAGGCTCCAAAAGGACACATGGAAAAACAGGAGTTGAGCAAAAAAAGAGGATCAAATTAGTTAGAAGCATGATTGGATTAGTCACCAACATTTTCCTGTTTTATAGCATAGGGTTTTTTCTTAGTTGTTAGAAAAAATAAATGTTTAAGAGATTTTCAAGGGAAGGAGGCTAGCTCGTACCTCCAGTTGTTGCCTCCCTTTTTGTTATAAATAGATAGATCAATTTCTTTATTAGGTTAGGATGGTTGAGCAAGGCTCCATTTGTTTTGTAATATGTTGATGAAGTGACTATGATCTAGAGATGTACTAGACTTAAGACTTTTTGGTTAATAGAAATCAACTTCCTTTCTAGTCTATTTGCTTCAATTGCTAAACGTTCATGCTTTGAAGGATTCACATGAATTATTGTGGTGATGTGATGGTGGATGTTTGATCATTATATTATCATGATGTTTATTTATCTTTCTTAGGTTCTGATGTCAAGAAGATCTTGTGATTAGAAACTTTCTTCCTTAGAATTTTGTAGACTTGATGTTTGCAATAGTCCCTACACTCCTTTCACTCAAGTCTTCCCTCTATTCATACTTACTCCCAAAATATTGGTAGAATTTAGCAAAGACCTTAATTGCTGGTGCATGCTAGCCCTATTGTCTGAGTTAGAACATTACCATTTGAGTCCTTTTCCATTTGACTCGTTAAAACACTCTATCATTCACATATAACTTGATGGGTACTGGGCTTTCCTTCCATGCAATCTTAAGTGATAAAAAAGAGGATAGAAGGATAATGTGAAAAACTCTGTGAGGAGAGTGTGCATGTTTGGACATAATTAGTAAAAAGCTGTGAGACGAAGGGTGCTGGGTCTGCATTTTGACACACTTATTACCTTATATTATCTTCTATCTTGGTCAATTTTACCTCTGACATATGCATTTGTTGTCTATTTCTTCCACAAACTTACTTTGTGACCTTATTCATATGCATAAAGAGGTAACCCATGTTAAAAACATGATTTGTTTGATTTCTTGATTAATTGGGACTAAATGATTGTGGTTTATGCTTATAATTACTTTGATTATTATTAAGCAGCTTCATGACAAGGCATCACCTCATCTGGTACTCATTTTCAAGATTTGTCTGGTACTTCTGCTAGTCTAGTACTACAACATTCCAACTCTCCATTGATTCGGTACCCAATCTACGCCTATTCTGGTACCAACTTTGCATTGACCCAATACTAACTCTGCGCCTATTCTGGTACCACCTATATGTTGATCCGGTACCAATATCTATTACTGTGCTAGTCTGGTACTAAACCCGTGTCTACAGGATTAACATTTTGAATGAGTACATTGGCGGTGGCTCCAAGCAATTAGTTGGATGGAAGTAGCCTTGGTTATTTTGAAGACCATGATATACTTCATGACTCATGCACTTCGTTTCATGAGGATGAAGTCCATTCCTTGAGATACACTATGATCACAAATTTTAATATTTTGTAAACATTTGATAATTATCTTTGGACTTTGATTGTAACGTCTGACCTTCTTTAAAGGGATGTTGTATAGATGATAGATAGTAAAAATGATATACATTGTTATGATGGGAAATTGAATGTTGAATTGATGATTCACTCTTTAATTGAAAGAATACAAATGATAGTTTTTTGCAATTCATGGGTGTGAGTAAAGTGTTTATTCTGTAATTTCTTTAGAGCTACCTTGTTGGTTCGGCAAGGGCCCACCACCCCAACCAAGGTAAGTCTCCCTGTATATGTTTATGTGAGGATATAAGTTAATTGTGTGAGTGTACAAATAAAGTATTCGTGTATTGCAAATGATTCTGAGTGCATAAACAATGTAGATATCTAAATCAATACCTGTTGATTTTGAATCAGTGTGAATGAATAATTACACATTTAGCATAGTAGATGATTCTATTTCTATTTCTGCAGAGTGATATTTAGTCAACAAAATCTAGATAGAGGTTTGGGATTGTTAGATAAGCAATTGTTATTGTTCTGAATTTGAAAGCCTTAATAATTGTGTTGTCCTCAGTAGGTACAGGAACAAGTAGAATTCATCTCTCACCCTTCATGCTTTAGTAATGAATTATTTCAATCATATTGGCAGTCTCCTATATTGAGGAAGGAAGTTGAGTGGCATTGATTAGGTCATGATTGGTTTCTTTCCAAGAGTAAATAGAGTGAATTGTCAATTGTTATGTGAATTCAATTTCTACAAGAAGCAGGGTATCAATTCATCTCTTTATTTCATGATCCTATAATGAACAGACTTGTTATCTAAGCAAGAACCTTTTCAACTGAGTATTTTCTTGAGAGTTTTACCATAAGCTTTATCTTCTAGTTTGAAATTGTGTGAAGAATAATGTTCAAAATCAGAGTATTTTTTATTGATTGTTTCTGGATTGAGCTATATACAACAGACATAGATAGGTTACCTATTTTCAGCACATATAGTGTAACAACTCTTTTGATTATGAATCCTAGATTGATATATAAATGAGTGCAATATACTAAACATATATTTACACCAACATTTTGGCGTCGTTGTCGGGGAGTTGTAAACGGTAATAGGTAATGTTTTGAGTTTGATTGGTTTGATGAGTTTGGATTGGATTTAAGGACAACCTAAGGGTGGAGAGAAGACGGTAAGATGAGATGTAAGAACCTACACATCCACTTTGGTGGGGTTTCTCCAAAGTCAGGTTGTCCTCTTACCTTTGGTAGTTAAAATTTTGTGTTTTATTAGTATTAGAGTTTCTTATTTTTATGAGTAGATGTAGGGATAATAAAGGTAGATTTCTTTCCTCCAAAATTTCAGAAAATTAAAAAAAAAAACAACAACAAGAAAGCCCCCCCTCACACTAATTCAGCTAATTTCTATGTAGGAACAATTCTCAGAGGAGAAAGTTCAAAGGAAACAATTGAAACAACAACCAAAGGCACCAAATCTGAAGCTACTGTTCAGATTGAAAACATAGTACAACCAACAAGAAGGGAAGCACTGGCGACCCAATCAAAAGGAGGAGTTGGGAAAGAGACAGAGGTAGTGGTAGAAGAAGTTGCATCTGCCATTAGGGAAACACACAAGGTATTGGAATAGTTGCATATACCAAAAAACCCAGTGGTTGAACCATCACTTAGTGGGGAGAAATCACCAACACCCTACAACGTGCTATTTGGAGATATGGCAGATGAAGAGGGAAATGAAAACAATGAAACAGAGACATTTGGATTCCTAATATTAGACACCACTAGAGATGTTTCTATGAAGATTATTCCACTGTCATCACTACCTCACTTCCATGGTATGTCAATATAAGATCCTAATTCATTTTTGTTTGAATTTGATATACTATGTAGGAGTTATAATTACACTGATAATGCATAAAAACTAAAACTCTTTCCAGTCACACTTAAAGACTCAACATTGAGGTGGTTTATGAGCCTAGGAGAACACACTATCTTATCTTGGGATGGCATGAAGGAGACTTTCCTCCAGAAATATCAAGACTACTGTAGACCCAGGGATGCTAGGAATGACATATTTAAAATGAAGGAGTATGAGGAGGAACGTTTGGAAGATTACCTAGAAAGGTTCCTATATAACTACCAAAAGACCAAAAAATTTTCCTTAGGCACAACCACAATTAGGACCATCTTCCTAAAAGGTGTAAAGGATGACTACATCGAGGTAATAAACCTCATGATTTTTGGAGATGTGTATCAGAATCCATTTGTAGATATTGCAGAGTATTGTAAAAGGTACTCTCGCAGCCAAGCCAAAACATGAAAAAGTGTAAGGGATCCTATAAACATAATTACTAAACCCATACCAGGAGGTGTTACTAAGCTAGAATTGGGGAATCTTCTAAAAAACTTCAAAACAAACATCCTCAACACCATCAACACCCAACTTGATACCATTAAAATCAAAAGAAAAGAAGAAGAAGAAAATGCTACTTTGGCAATTGTTTGTCCTCAGTGTCGGAAAAGGCATCCTGAAAAGGAATGTCCTATTAATGTTATAGAAATTTGTGTCCTCTGTACACAATATCACCCTACCAATTAGTGCCCTTCTTTACCTGTACTAAAATCCATTTTCAAGGGAGGGTGAGAACCTCAGGAAACATCATATCCCCCAAGAGGGCATGGAGACAAGAAAATTCTAATATGTTCGTAGATCCTACCACATAATATTCACAAAAACAATGGGTACCTCCAATGCCTTACCCTCAATGATCACCTCATCAACCACAAATATAGCCTTAGAAACAAGGATGGAGGGGGCCTGCATATGGGAATGTTACCTTTTAACCAACAACCTTTCCCACTTACCCACAATACCCTTCCAATATCTCTCAGTTGCTACCAGGGTTTAATCCACCTTCTCTCCCTCCACCTCCACAATTGCAGCAACCACTTGCATTACCTATGAAACCAAATACACAACAACAACAACTTACATTTCCTATGAACCCAAATTTGTAGAAACAAATGCAACATGAACCTATCCCAAACCCTCCTTGGCCTACCCCTATTCCTGGACAACCCATTCCTAATCCAAACAATAGACCTACACAACCTATACAAAATATTGAAGTACAAACCTTCCCCACTTATGTGATAACTCTTTCTTCATTTAATGGAATTCAATTAAGATCAGAGAAGGTTTTTAATAAACCAAATCCTACTGTGGTTATTCAAGAAGAAGAACAAGTAGATAACCAAGCAGTTGGGGAAGAAGAACAAATGGATAACCAATCAGATAAAGAAAGAGACACCCTTTTACAACAAGAAATTCCTCCTCACATTCCTCATCCATCGGAAATACCTTAGAAAACTAATCCCCCCCCCTTATCAAGAAAGGTTATTTGTGAAGAAATATTAGGTACCTCTAAGGCGTAATATCGAGATTGAAATTAGAAACGTATGTGTAAATATTCCCCTACTTCAAGCCATCAAGGATATTCCTATATATGCTAAGATTGTAAGGGATCTTTGCATTAAAAATCTAGGGAGGAAGAGGAATGTGCCTCCTGTTATATAGGTGGTTGGACAATTATCATAATTTATATTAGAAATTCCATCTAAATATAATGATCCAGGAAATCTAGTGGTGACCATAGAGATTAATGATGTTTCTTTTCCAAACACACTTATTGATCTAGGAGCAACAATAAATGTTATTCTGGTTGACACCATGAAAATGATGCAACTAAATCACCTAAGACCAACACAAAATTTGCTGGAATTAGAAGACAAATCAGTTATTAGTCCAATAAGAAGTCTAGATGATGTAATAGTCACTTTGGCCTCTTGGGAGTACCTTGTGTATTTCTTGGTGATTTATCCTAAATCCTCCAAACCAGGACATCTAGTAGTGCTTGGCTGACCTTGGTTGTCCATTGCTGATGCATTTATTAGTTGTCGTTCTGGAGAGATGAGAATCTCCATTGGCATCCAAATTCAAAAACTTATTCTTTTTCCTCCTGCCCAACCAGCCAATGAAGTTCCTTTCTGGTTGGAGAATCCTTATGGGGAGGAGGCCTATACTCAACCCTTTTTAACACTCAAACAAGTAAAAGGATTTCAAGAGAAAATTGAAGAACATATTTTAAGCATGTTTTTGGATGATACCGAATGCATTGAATACCCTCAATCTTTTCCAGAATATAGTCATATATTCAGCTCTGAATTTTAGGAAATCCGGCACCCCTCCACCTATACAATGTCCACCACTTCAAAATTAGATGAAGGGAAAGAATCAACTGTCTAGACTATTGAAATCAATCTTGGAAAATTCTTGTATATCAATGCTAGCTTAGAAACAGATCAACAACAAAAATTGATTCAAAAGATTCAAGGACAATCTGGTGCTTTTGCATGGGATTACGCTGACATGAAAGGGATTCACCCATACACTTGTATGCATCATATTTACACCAATGACCAAATCAAACCTATTAGGAAACCCCAAAGAAGAATGAATCCAACCTTAAAAGACATAGTGAAATAAGAACTCCAAAAACTCCTACATGCCAATTTTATTTACCCTTTATCGGATAGCAAGTGGGTATCCCCATTAGTTATTGTCCCTAAGAAAAATGGTAAATGGAGGATTTGTGTGGAATTTTCAGAATTGAACAAGGCTACATACAAGGATTACTTTCCTTTTCCTTTCATAGACTGGGTCTTGGAGACTTTGTCTAGGAAGAGGTATTTTTCTTTCTTGGATGGGTTTAGTGGTTACAATCAGATCCAAATTTCACCAGAAGATCAGGACAAAACCAAATTTACTTTCCCACGGGGAACCTATGCTTATAGGGTTCTTCCTTTTGGTTTCTGTAATGCCCCTACCACCTTTCAAAGGGATGTTTTGGCCATTTTCTCTGATTTGAACCATGAATGTGTAGAAGTCTACATGTATGACTTCACAGTATATGGGGATGATTTCCAACAGACATTAACAATTTGGAGAAAGTATTGATTGGGTGTAAAGAGACCAACCTTTCCCTCAATCATGACAAATCGAGAATGATTCTCACTTAAGGAAATTTTTTAGGTCATCGCATCTTCAGTACTAGAATAAGGGTAGTCCTTGCCAAGATTAACATCATTTATCAAATCAAAATCCCTAGCTCATAGATAGAAGTCAGAAGATTTTTAGGGCATGTTGGTTACTATAGGAGGTTCATTCAAAATGTTACAAAACTATTTGCCCCACTATTTAAACTATTAGCAAAAGAGGCTAAATTTTGTTGGAATGAACAATGTCAGATTTATTTTGAAATTTTAAAAACAAATCTTTCAAGTGCCTCTATTTTAAGAGAACCAAACTAGTCTCTTCCTTTTCATATCTACACGAATGCCTCATATACAACATTGGGGATTGTTTTAGAACAAAGGGAAGGCTAGATTCCATATGCTATATACTTTAACAACAAAAATATTTCACCTACTGAAGTAAATTACACTGTCACTGAAAAAAAAATCTTGTCAGTAGTACATGCCATTAATAATTTTAGACATTACATAACATGGTATGAAGTTTTTGTACATCCATACCACTCAACCATCATATTTTTTATGAACAAACCTGTTAGAAATGATAGAGTGACTAGATGGCTATTATTACTACAAGAATTCAATATCACCATCATTGATAGACCTGGAAGAGAAAATTTAGTTGATGATTTCTTGTCTAGACTCATTCATACAGGTGATAATGCACCGGTAGATGAAAATTTTCCAGATGAGAATCTATTTTCTATTTCTACTTACATTCCTTGGTATGTAGATGTAGCCAACTATCTTATAATAGGAAAGCTACCTTAGAATCTGTCCTCTCGAGAAAAGTAGAGAATTATCCAGCTTAGTGCCAATTGCATGTGGCATGATGATTGTTTATACCGTACTGGGCCTGATTTGGTCATCAGGAGGTGTGTTCTGGAGGATGAGATGCGTGACATATTCAAAGCATGTCATGATGGTCCATGTGGAGGTCATTTTGTTGATAAAAGAACAACATACAAGATATGACAGTCCAACTACTATTGGCCAACTATTTTCAAGGATGCAAAGAAGTATGTGGCCAGCTGTGATGATTGTCAGAGGATGGGAAAACCTACTGCAGTTGATGAGATGCCTCTCCAAGCTCATGTAGTAATTGAACCTTTTGAGAAATGGGATTTGGATTTTGTAGGACCCATTAACCCTATGTTTCGAAGGAAGAAGTATATCCCAATCTGCACAGATTATGTGACCAAATGGGTGGAAGCTAAAGCTTTATATTTTACTAGTGAACAATCTGTTGTAGATTTTATTTTTGAAGAAATATTTACTCGCTTTGGTGTGCCTTGAGAAATAGTAAATGAACAAGGAACCCAATTCACCTTCAATTTGGTCAAAGCTATTACTGAACAATATAAAATTAAACATAGAAAATCTTTACCTTATCACCCTGTTGGCAGCCAATTCGCATTTTCATACTGTCCTTATAAGCTGCCTACACCAGTGTTTTGCAAACTTTGATTTCGTCGCAATCTTTCCAATAAAACCACACCATTGTTTTATATGCATTTGCACACTTACTTTGGTTCTCGTTTTCACGACAGTAAGTGTGAAAATGCTGGTTTTCGAAATCATATTAAAAACGCCATTAGATTGTTATGATCGCTCTTGTTTATATGCTCATCTTATTTCCCAATTTATTTATCGTTACACAATTGACAAGATTCTAAGATCATTATGATTTTGGTGTTCTTATTTGTTAATGAGACATTGTTTACAACACTGTGAGGATACTCATTTGATTGAGTTTATGATGCATTGGTGATTGGATTTATATGTTCTTTGATTTGATCTACTTGACCATTGGTTTCATAAAAATACATAGGTGTTATGGTTAAACCCTTGATATGTATCATTTAATATGACACCTAGTTCATGTGATCAAATGCATTGGTATTGAGGTTTAAATTCTTGATATGAATTGTTCTACACAATGCATGTCACATAGTTAAACACTTGGTATTGGTTTCAATTTGGATGTTTTGGTGTTTAAAATTATGGCATAGCTATTGCTTGCGTGCGTGGTTTATCCATTTACCAAAGGTTTCAATGGATTGATTAGAATGGCATAGTTTGTAAGACATATGTATAATGGGTTGAATAGTTGTAAGCGCCAGCAGTTGTACTAAGAGTAATGACTATTCTGCATGGGCCGAAATAACTCCACTTCCCTCGCACACTTTGGCATTAATGCCTGCCTCCTTACCAGGTTACCCCTATTGATTTTTGGGCAAATCTCTGAGTTTTGAGTCTTACGTATACCTTGTCCAAACCCTACCCAAACCCCTGTCCACTGTATGTTCTCTCTTGACTCCTGAAGGGCGAATTGAACCCCCATGGTGTTCAGAGTCAGTTTTGGTTTCATTTTTGCTAGAGAAGACTGCTCAAGATTGCCCCCGTAATTGTCCCCAGAGTCACGTTTTTGCGTGAGCGATTATGGGCAATTGGTTTTGAATTAGATCAAACCGTTGAAAACCCATAACCGTTTTTAGCCCCTTTACCTTCTTCATGAGCGGTTTCCTCAGAAAGTGAGTTACTACAGAGATCTAGCTCTTGTAATACAGGTCATTTTTCAGTGGTTGGAACATGCGTTTTGGGTCTGTATGCATTTTCCAGAATGCTTATCACTTCTCTAGATCTGTACTTCAGAACCCCCTCTCACCTGTCTAGCCTCTCACACTCTTGAAACCTTGATCAATCCTCCCAGGTATGAATTTCAATATCAGTTTCATTTTGTGAAATGCTAGGATTAATATAATGATTTGATTTTGGTCTTCAAATAGCTTTGTCCATCATTCGAAATGACTCTGTCATAGTTTTGTGGATCCTGTACATTGTTTTCATTTTTCTAAAAATAAATGAAGTGATGATTTTGGTAAACGATTTGGTCCTGCCCGGTTTAGCAATTGGTTGGTTTTCATTGGGTTTGATTTGTTCGTCTGTTGGCCTGAGTTAACGAAATCAGTAGTGTTTGTTTTTTATTGGATCTTGTTTATATCGGATCTGAACAGGAGATTTATGTGCTAAAATCAGAACACAGCTGTGTATTAGATTGATACGATTTTGCTGTTGTTAGACCCTCTCAGTTCTGACTTAGTTCAATTTATTTCTTATGGATGGATTTTCAAACGATTCCCTATGCTTGAATTGGTATAATCTTCTACGTATGCAATGCATCCATATTAGTGATTGGCCTGATAAATACAATGAAATCTATTAAACCAAAAAAACAGCTCTGTTAGTTTTGGATTTTAAAATGATTTTACTGATAGCTGTAGCAACAGAAGTGGTTTCTGTTGATTTCAATTGGTTAAAAAATGATTTCATTACTGTTCAATTATCCAAAACAATGTTGTATACCCGAATTAGTGAAAACAAATTAAATAGAGCATATCTATCTCTGTTATCATTTGATTTAGTTTGATTAATTTGCATACAAGTGTCAATTTGAATAAGGCTTTTAGCAATCAAATATCTTTTGATAGTTTGAATTTAATTTTTTAAATTTGAATTGATTTTTTATGCTGATTCTGTATCTGATTTAGACCAGCTACAGAATCGCAAGATTCTGTAGCTAGTCTTTAGGATTAGATTTTTATTGATTTTATCAACAAAATATCCCCTTAACTTGTCTTTTTTTGACCTCTTGGAAGTACATTCGAATTGCATTGGACATGATGGACAGTCTAGGAGATATTTGTGTGATATATTTTTATTTTTAAGTTGTTAGTTTAAGTTAGAGATAGGAACTTGGGATATCATCCCAGATTTTCTGTAAACAGTTTGATAACTTCCACAAGGATGTTTTACCCAGTGGAAAGTATTTAAATACCTCTTATTTTTTGTAATAATCAGAATCCTCACTTGTGGGAGAACCAGGCTATGGATTTCTAATACAAACAGAGACATGAGTTGATGTTTTGCTACAGCTCTCGCTTTTCATAATATCAATCTTTTGTTTCATGTTTATGATTATCAATTTGCATTTGATTAGTGACTACTTTAGCTATCATATTCTTTTGCAGAATGATATGATTTGATTAATGTGATCCATGTTTGATTTCTTTCATTAATCTAAAAAACGACAATTACTTGGTTCAGTTAATGAATGACAGATTTCTCTTCTTCATCAATTGAACTATTATGTAAAGATCTTTGCATACAGGTTTATCTAACTGTGAAGATTTATAAATTATAAGATTGTCATTATTTTTATGTTTTGTTTGTCCTGTGATCATACCTTAAGAGCACTGTAGCTTATCGTTTACGAGAAGGTACTGGATAATTCGGTTTGGGTTTCCTCCCTTCGATCAGCTGAGAAAATCATCATACACAAGACAAACCTGGAGCGTTTCTCCAGGTCAGTTTGTGATTTATTTTTGTTAATTTGTTAGTTTAATTTAAGTAGTTTAGTTAGTTAAATGTTTAGTTAGATGTGTAGTTAGAATTAGTTGTTTAAGTTAGTTAGTTTTTGTTTTATTTCTTGTTCATAAAATTATAAAATCAACAAAAAATATCTCTTGCTGTCTTAGGGAAGAATATAAATGAGTTTTTTCAGGTTTTATTTAAATCTATAAATTGTAGATATTGTACATTTTGTGAATAAGATTTATTTATGTTAGTAGTTAATTAGTTAGAGTTAGTATAGTAGTATTTAGTAGTTTGTTTTGTTTTGTTTTTAGTTAGTTTAGTTAGTTTAGAATAGTTTTTCTTTTTTTTTCTTAGGACCTTAGATCGGCTAACGGAGCCGCTAAACCCGTTAGGGTGGTTCATTCCAAATGGATTGGGTTATTAGGCAACCACGGACCGGTTCCACTCTTCCCGTTGACGGACGGTCGATTTCGCCCGTCAACAAATGGCGCTAGAAGGAGGGCCGACTGACAACCTGGCCTTGTAGGAGCCTTTATTTTAAATATATTCAATTTCCCCCATGGCTCCCCAAATCACTCTGTTGGAACATGCTTTCAACTTCTTATTTCCCAATGTTCCCAACAAGATAGTCGCATGCTTGTCCAAACTCACCTTTGATGGTGAAGGCAATATATCTGCTAAAGACCACCTTAACAAGTTTTGGTGCAAATGCATCAAACATGACATCTCAGATTTAGGATTTTTATGCAGACTGTTCGCTTTTACTTTTAGAGGTCGGATAAAACATTGGTTTGAATCATTTCCAGCATGTCACATTTTTGATTGGTTTCAATTTGTAGATGTGTTTCTAGATGCTTTTGAAATTTATGATTTTGATCAATTATGTGAAGAATTTCATACTTTGCTAATCAACGACGATCCATCTTCAGAAGACTTTTTGACAAGAGTCTATCATATCCTTTGTAAATTTAATCTCGATGACATGTCATTGACATTAAATATCTTCTATGATGCTTCCATCCCTTCCATTCAGTCATGTTCAATCACGAACGAAGAGCCAATTGAAAATCCTATCACTCAACTGCAAGAACAATATTCTTCGCAAGAAGAGAAAAATTCTTTCGATAATGTTGAACAAGCTAGGGAGGTAGAATCTATTGACCAGGCTCTTATTGACAACCAAATTGGTTTTTCCTTTGAATCATTGTATTTTCAGTCTAAGACTAGTATGGAAGATGATTCGTTTCTGGCTCAAGGTGAATACCCTCATTCTTGTAACTCATGTTCTAATCAACATTTAAAATCAGTCATTGAAGAACACTTAAGTAACGAAAAATCATCTTGAATTTGCTAGTACTCCTCTGAAACTGATTAGAGAAGAAGTTACACAACTAGAAGAAGAAACTTTAAACCTTCATCCTCAAAATGCACTTTATTCACACGAAAGACTAAATGCTTGTCACATAAATTTTGAATTATCTGTCACACAAAACGCCAATCTAGATGATCATATTATGTTGGGGAATTCGTCACCAAAACAGAGTAAGAGTTTTAAAGAAAGTGAAGAGAATTGTCCTGAGAATACCATTGCTAAGTATAATAGTTCAAGAGATTATTTTTATCTACTTATTTATGATTCCTTTTATTCTTTATATCTTGATCTATTCCTAGATTCTGGTGGACTTGACATCTTACCTACAACATCCTACTCTTTTCCACCACAATCATATCCCTTCAATATGCTAAATTTTGGTGAAATCAATTCCAAACCTAACATTGATAAACTTGGATTTGATGCTTGTTCACTTTCACCACTCACATGGGAAGAGGACATGTTGTGAGATGATTTTACGCAGTTTATTGTTGAAAAAGACAATGCATTATATTTTATGGAGAACAAACATTCTAAGTTTCATACTCGTTCTTTGCTTAGCTCGAATCTTAATGTTGATGCTTCACATTTTGAAATGATCAATCGCATCGAAGGAAACATTCAAACCAATGATCTAACCGATTGCACGAACCCTCCTATGATGAGCTTTCCATTGATATATTCATTTCATCAAGGTCATGGTTTGCATCCCCATTTTTGTGAAAGGATCTTAGAGTGGCTTGAATATTCATATATGAAAAAATTTCATAATAAATACAAAGTTGTGCTTGCTTTCTTTTTACCTAAGAATCTTGGAAGTAGGTGTGACATATTTCTTTTAGATCCTACATGTGAAGAAATTAATGAGTACTTATAGAACTGTTAGAAGGATGGGGCATTTCAGCCTTGGCTGATGGTTATTCCATTTCCTCATAATCCTGACGAGTTTTTCAAAACTACTTACACTCACCCATGCCATTAGGACCCCTATCACGACAAGATTGCGCAATGGCTGAAGGATTCGTACAACAAGAATATCCGAGGAAATGGTAGGATCATGCTTACTTTTTTTTTAGATGATGATTTTGAAGGTAAGTGTGATATGTTTCTGGCATTTGTTGATATATTACCATTCTTATTAATAATGCTTGATCTTGTTTTCATTGCAGGATTAGTGTTACTCAGATGGCTACATTGGAAACATGACTTCATGTAGTATCCTGATATGTTTAATAGTTAGGGTAGGTTTAGGAATAGGTTTTCTTTCAGTTCGATTTCTCACTAGTTCTATTTTTAATAATGCAGTCATGAACGCAAGTGGGTGCACCACGAGAACCGTAATACGGTTGTTGTCAGGGAAGTCCCCTTGATCTCTTTCTCTTTGCTCTTAGTTGAGCATTTATTTTCAAAAGCGCAATATCGTCTTGAAAATATTAAATGGAAAGTAAAGAGATAAATGAATCTGAATCAACCCTGACCCAAGGTACCATGAGTAGGACTGCTTTCCCATCAAATAGGATTTTTCTACTTTTCAGTTTCCCAAGGGATTTGTTGCACGAGGTTTTCAGATGCGCCTTCTGTGCATATTTGTTTTTTGTTTTTCTTCTTTGGATTTCTTTGCTTTCCAATTTTTTCTTCGCTGGTGTGTTTTGATTTCTCCCTTATGCTTACTAGTTTTGCTGTTGAAATACACATACCTGCATTACTGAGTTATTCAGATAAAGAAAACAGAAAATTCCTTCACTGAAATAACTGCTAAGAAAATTGTATGAACATCAATTATATACTTCTGGAATTTACATCTGTGTTGGCAAAGACTGTTGTTTGAAAGAAGTTAGATGATTTCTATCTCTGAGTAAATCTTGTCATGATCATCTATTATCTTTTTACGTTGTCCCTATTCCTTAAGGGAATGAATCAGAAGATGTCTCCCTGCCTTAGGAAGTTGTTTTTGTAAATGAAACATCTCTGGATCTAAATAAAGGACAACTCTAAAAATAATTCTGATGAGGTCTAAAAAAATATGTTAAAATATCATGATTTTCAGCGTCACCCCACTCAAGTATGTATCTTTGAAAAAAAAAACAAAATAAATCAATAAACGAGCTGTGGGAAGTGCTTTTAAACCCGCCGGGATGCTAAACAGGTCTGCTGGCAGCGGGTAAATGCATGCATGACACCAATACAACTTCGCCGGGGTACTAAACAGGCCCGCTGGCAGCAAAGCAATGTCAGGTATATGAAAATTTGCAAATAAGAAACCTCTTAATGTCCTTTATTATGATCTGGAACTTCTTGGCAGGATACAGATGTTAGAGTGGGTTAAATGACAACCCTGTAGAGGCTATGGACGCCTGCTGGGAGTAGTGGCTCTGTCAACAGTATTGGGAATTTTATCTTTAATATCGTGGCTCTCTTATCTTAAGACTATTATCAGTTTTCATCCTTTAAATACTACTAGAATATTTGGTTAATGATGACGTTTATACGATTTTCTGGTTGTTGTTTTCGAGTTAGGAATTCTCTCATTATCACAATCTAAATTTGTTCTATTGGCAGAGATAACTGCTTCTCCGAGTGTGTTGCCATTGTTGGCGGCCAATTCGCATTTTCATATTGTCCTTGTAAGCTGCCTACACCAGTGTTTTACAAACTTTGATTTCGTCGCAATCTTTCCAATAAAACCACACCATTGTTTTATATGCGTTTGCACACTTACTTTGGTTCTCATTTTCATGACTGCAAGCGTGAAAACGCTGGTTTTCGAAATCATATTAAAAACGCCATTAGATTGTTATGATCTCTCTTGTTTATATGCTCATCTTATTTCCCAATTTATTTATCGTTACACAATTGACAAGATTTTAAGATCATTATTCTTTTGGTGTTCTTATTTGTTAATGAGACTTCATTTACAAGACTGTGGAGATATTCGTTTGATTGAGTTTATGATGCATTGGTAACTGGATTTATATGTTCTTTGATTTGATCTACTTGACCATTGGTTTCATAAAAATACATAGGTGTTATGGTTAAACCCTTTTTATGTATCATTTAATATCACACCTAGTTCATGTGATCGAATGCATTGGTATTGAGGTTTAAACTCTTGATATGAATTGTTCTATACAACGCATGTCACATAGTTAAACACTTAGTATTGGTTTCGATTTGGATGTTTTGGTGTTTAAAATTATGGCATAACTATTGCTTGCGCACGTGGTTTATCCACTTACCAAAGGTTTCAATGGATTGATTGGAATGGCATAGTTTGTAACACATATGTATAATGGGTTGAATAGTTGTAAGCACCAGCGGTTGTACTAAGAGTAATGACTATTCTGCATGGGCCGAAATAACTCCACTACCCTCGCACACTTTGGCATTAATGCCTGCCTCCTTACGAGGTTACCCCTGTTGATTTTTGGGCAAATCTCTGAGTTTTGAGTCTTGCGTATACCTTGTCCAAACCCTACCCAAACCCCTGTCCACTATATGTTCTCTCCTAGCTCTTGAAGGGAGAATTGAACCCTCATGGTGTTCAAAGTCAGTTTTGGTTTCATTTTTGCCAGAGAAGACTGCTTAAGACTGCCCCATAATTGTCCCCAGAGTCACGTTTTTGCGTGAGCGATTCTGGGCAAACGGTTTTGAATTAGATCAAACCGTTGAAAACCCAGAACCGTTTTTATCCCCTTTACCTTCTTCATGGGCGGTTTCCTCAGAAAGTGAGTTACTACAGAGATATAGCTCTTGTTATATAGGTCAGTTTCCAGTGGCTGGAACCTGCGTTTTGGGTCTGTATGCCTTTGCCAGAATGCTTATCATTTCTCTATATCTGTACTTCAGAACCCCCTCTCACCTGTCTAGCCTCTCACTCTCTTGAACCCTTGATCTATCCTCCCAGGTATGAATTTTGATATCAGTTTCGTTTTGTGAACTGCTAGGATTAATATAATGATTTGAGTTTGGTCTTCAAATAGCTCTGTCCATCATTCGAAATGACTCTGTCATAGTTTTGTGGATCCTGTACATTGTTTTCATTTTTCTAAAAATAAATGAAGTGATGATTTTGGTAAGTGATTTGGTCATGCCATGTTTAGCAATTGGTTGGTTTTCATTGGGTTTGATTTGTTCGTCTGTTGGCCTGAGTTAACGAAATCAGTAGTGTTTGTTTTTTATTGGATCTTGTTTATATCGGATCTGAACAGGAGATTTATGTGCTAAAATCAGAACACAG
>ML777257.1:739694-761787 GCA_009831015.1 Picea engelmannii
CATTCATTTGATACAAGTCGAATTTCAGAGAGAAGAAGAAGTAAAAGAAGGCCGGATTTCAAGGGAGGATGAAGTCTTTTGGTGATGTGTTCTAAGGTATGTTATTTTTAGGTCATCTTACCATTTTTGCTATAACTTTTTTTATAGAACGATTCAGATAGTGAAATCGCTATGGTATTGAGAAGACATATCAAGGTACCTTTGGTAAAAATTTAAGCTCTTGATTCACTATAATTATGGAGATACACTCTATGGAATATAGGGTTTGTGACCAGTCCTGAAACTAGTCAAAAAACATGTGTTTTGGGTAAAACAGTCATAACTTTTTCATACAGACTCCAAATTAAGTGGGACCACTTCCATTGGAAAGAGTACGGACTTTTGTTTCTTGTGTGATAGTTTCAGAATCAGATGTTAAATATTGAGCGCGGGGCATGCTGTACAATTTGGGTCTTCTGAACAGACTAGAATTGACTAAAGTTTTATTATCTCTCATATATTCTTGGGTGGAAGGAAGGGGCAAGGATAGAGAGTTCAAATCTCTCTTGATATTGGAGGATTGTATCTTCCTCTTGGAGGTTTATCCCTCCCTTTACATTTGGAAGCTGTAGCTACCTTTGGAAGTCATTACTTCCCTTGAACAAAAACTATTGATTATTTCTCATATATATTGTGCATGGTGTATTGTGGTGTATTGGTGTAACTCTTATGCTATTGTTCATTGCTCATTGGATATAATTGAATGGTTTAAGTATAAGTTGGAAAAGGTTTTTAAATTGTACTTGATACTGATTCACCCCCCTCTCAGTATCAACACTTATAAGATGCCTACACCAGTGTTTTGCAAACTTTGATTTCGTCGCAATCCTTCCTATAAAACCACACCATTGTTTTATATGTGTTTGCACACTTACTTTGGTTCTCGTTTTCACGACTGCAAGCGCGAAAATGCTGGTTTTCGAAATCATATTAAAAATGCCATTACATTGTTATGATCGCTCTTGTTTATATGCTCATCTTATTTCCCAATTTATTTATCGTTAAACAATTGACAAGATTCTAAGATCATTATGCTTTTGGTGTTCTTATTTGTTAATGAGACTTCGTTTACAAGACTGTGGGGATATTCATTTGATTGAGTTTATGATGCATTGGTAATTGGATTTATATGTTCTTTGATTTGATCTACTTGACCATTGGTTTCATAAAAATACATAGGTGTTATGGTTAAATCCTTGATATGTATCATTTAATATGACACCTAGTTCATGTGATCAAATGCATTGGTATTGAGGTTTAAACTCTTGATATGAATTTTTCTATACAACGCATGTCACATAGTTAAACACTTGGTATTGGTTTCAATTTGGATGTTTTGGTGTTTAAAATTATGGCATAACTATTGCGTGTGCGCGTGGTTTATCCACTTACCAAAGGTTTCAATGGATTGATTGGAATGGCATAGTTTGTAACACATATGTATAATGGGTTGAATAGTTGTAAGCGCCAACGGTTATACTAAGAGTAATGACTATTCTGCATGGGCTGAAATAACTCCACTGCCCTCACACACTTTGGCATTAATGCCTGCCTCCTTACTAGGTTACCCTTGTTGATTTTTGGGCAAATCTCTAAGTTTTGAGTCCTGCGTATACCTTGTCCAAACCCTACCCAAACCCCTATCCACTATATGTTCTCTCCTGGCTCCTGAAGGGAAAATTGAACCCCCATGGTGTTCAGAGTTGGTTTTGGTTTCATTTTTTCCAGAGAAGACTGCTTAAGACTGCCCCCGTAATTTTCCCCAGAGTCACATTTTTGCGTGAGCGATTATGGGAAAACGGTTTTGAATTAGATCAAACCGTTGAAAACCCAGAACCATTTTTATCCCCTTTACCTTCTTTGCTGGTGGTTTCCTCAGAAAGTGAGTTACTACAGAGATTTGCTCTTGTTATACAGGTCAATTTTCAGTGGCTGGAACATGCGTTTTGGGTCTGTATGCATTTGCCATAATGCTTATCACTTCTTCAGATCTGTACTTCAGAACCCCCTCTCACCTGTCTAGCCTCTCACACTCTTGAACCCTTGATCAATCCTCCTAGGTATGAATTTCGATATCAGTTTCATTTTGTGAACTGCTAGGATTAATATAATGATTTGAGTTTGGTCTTCAAATAGCTCTGTCCATCATTGGAAATGACTCTGTCATAGTTTTGTGGATCCTGTACATTGTTTTCATTTTGCTAAAAATAAATGAAGTGATGATTTTGGTAAGCGATTTGGTCGTGCCACGTTTAGAAATTGGTTGGTTTTCATTGGGTTTGATTTGTTCGTCTGTTTGCCCGAGTTAACGAAATCAGTAGTGTTTGTTTTTGATTGGATCTTGTTTATATCGGATCTGAACAGGAGATTTATGTGCTAAAATCAGAACATAGCTGTGTATTAGATTGATACAATTTTGTTGTTGTTAGATCCTCTCAGTTCTAACTTAGTTCAATTTACTTCTTATGGATGGATTTTCAAATGATTCCCTATGCTTGAATTGGTATAATCCTGTACATATGCAATGCATCCATATTAGTGATTGGCCTGATAAATACAATGAAATCTATTAAACCAAAAAAACAGCTCTGTTAGTTTTGGATTTTAAATCGATTTTGATGATAGCTGTAGCAACAGAAGCAGTTGATGTTGATTTAAATTGGTTAAAAAACGATTTCATTACTGTTCAATTATCCAAAACAATGTTGTATACACGAATTAGTGAAAACAAATTAAACAAAACATATCTATCTCTGTTATCATTTGATTTAGTTTGATTAATTTGCATACAAGTGTCGATTTCAATAAGGCTTTTAGCAATCAAATATTTTTTGATAGTTTGAATTTAATTTTTTAAATTTGAATTGATTTTTTATGTTGATTCTATGTTTGATTTATAGCAGCTACAGAATCGCAAGATTCTGTAGCTAGTCTTTAGGATTAGATTTTTATTGATTTTATCAACAAAATATGCCCTTAACTTGTCTTTTTTTGACCTCTTGTAGGTACATTCGAATTGCATTGGACATGCTGGACAGTCTAGGAGATATTTGTGTGATATAGTTTTATTTTTAAGTTGTTAGTTTAAGTTAGAGATAGGAACTTGGGATATAAACCCAAATTTTCTATAAACAGATTGATAACTTCCACAAAGATGTTTTACCCTATGGAAAGTCTTTAAATACCTCTTATTTTTTGTAATAATCAACATCCTCACTTGTGGGAGAACCAAGCTATGGATTTCTAATACAAACAGAGACACAAGTTGATGTTTTGCTACAGCTTTCGCTTTTCATAATATCAATCTTTTGTTTCATATTTATGCTTATCAATTTGCATTTGATTAGTGACTACTTTAGCTATCATAGTCTTTTGCAGAATGATATGATTTGATTAATGTGATCCATGTCTAATTTCTTTCATTAATCTAAAACACGACAATTACTTGGTTCAGTTAATGAATGACAGATTTCTCTTCTTCATCAATTGAACTATTATGTATAGATCTTTGCATACAGGTTTATCTAACTGTGAAGATTTATAAATTATAAGATTGTCGTTATTTTTATGTTTTGTTTGTCCTGTGATCATACCTTAAGAGCACTGCAGCTTATCGTTTACAAGAAGGTCCTGGATAATTCGGTGCAGGTTTCCTCCCTCCGATCAGTTGAGAAAATCATCATACACAGGACAAACCTGGAGCGTTTCTCCAGGTCAGTTTGTGATTTATTTTTGTTAATTTGCTTACTTTAATTTAAGTAGTTTAGTTAGTTAAATGTTTAGTTAGATGTGTAGTTAGAATTAGTTGTTTAAGTTAGTTAGTTTTTGTTTTATTTCTTGTTCATAAAATTATAAAATCAACAAAAAATATTTCTTGCTGTCTTAGGGCAGAATATAAATGAGTTTTTTCAGGTTTTATTTAAATCTGTAAATTGTAGATATTGTACATTTTGTGAATAAGATTTATTTATGTTAGTAGTTAATTAGTTAGAGTTACTATAGTAGTAGTTAGTAGTTTTCTTTGTTTTGTTTTTAGTTAGTTTAGTTAGTTTGGAATAGTTTTTCTTTTTTTTTCTTAGGACCTTAGATCGGCTAACGGAGCCGCTAAACCCATCAGGGTGGTTCATTCCAAACATCTTGGGTTATTAGACAACCCCGGACTGGTTCCACTCTTCCAGTTGACGGATGGTCGATTTCGCCCGTCAACACACCCTCAAGCAAATGGGCAGGTGGAATCAACTAACAAGGTGATAGAAGCTATTCTTACCAATATTGTTCAACTATATCATAAAGATTAGGTTGATAGGTTACTTGAGGCCTTATGGGCCTATAGAACAGCTTGGAGAAACACAATGGACCATACACCTTATGAGTTGGTATATGGGAAGCAGGTGCTGCTTCCCATAGAATTTCAAGTGAAAACCATCAAAACTTCCATGCAATTAGGGATGGATTTGGACAAAGCTCAAAAATAGAGGCTATTACAATTGAATGATCTTGATGAGATCAAACAAGATGCTCTTTAAAGAACTACCCTTATACAAGAACAAAGGACTAAATGGCATGATAAGTACATCAAGAAAAATTCTTTTCAGTCAAGTGATTGGGCCCTACTGTATGATAGTAGGTTTAAGAATTTTAAAGGTAAATTATCTACTAGATGGTTGTGACCCTATGAAGTTGATACAATTTACAACAATGGTTCAGTCAAGATAAAGACTATTGATGAGAATCATACCTCCTTTGTCATGAATGGACATCGATTGAAGGTTTATCATAAGACTCTGTCCAAAGAGGATTTTATCATACACGTTCTTCAAAATTCTAAAATGCAATTGGTAAGCAAGGGGACTTCTCCTCTTGCTGATCCACCATAGTAAGTTTGTTGTGTGAATTAATTTTCTTTGTACATATCTGTAAATAGGTGTGTCATTAGACATAAATTTTGGTGTTACTAACAAAAAAAAGTTTATTGTGTTCTCATGTAGATAAATGAATAAGGAGGACATATTCTAGATGTAGGTTTATCCCTTTATCTAGCCTTGGTAGATCATTTATGGAAAATGAGCTAAATGGAGTTTTCTTTAATTTTTTTAGACTCCTAAAAATTGAAAACACTGGCGAGCAGGAACTGGCCTAGGCTCAAGAAAAATCCACGGGACAATAGATGGAGTTTTCTTTAAGTTTTTCATACTCCTAAAAATTGAAAACACTGGCAAGTAGGCACTGGCTCGAGCTCGATAAAAATCCATGGGACAGTAGATGGAGTTTTTTTAAAGTTTTTTAAACTCCTAAAAATTTAAAACACGAGCGAGCATTAACTAATCTGGGCTTGGGAAAAATCCACAGAATAGTAGTAGTTAGGGTTATTTTTGTAATGAAATGGAAGTGGAAACATGAGCAATGATCAAATTGTTTCCAAAAAGATGAGGATTCTAAATCTCAAAACGAGGTTGTCCAACTACAGATTACCTTCTTGTTACTGAGCTTGGAGTCCAGTCATTGAATTCTTTTACCTCATTTTCTAACACTTTCGCTGCAATTTCAGAGTTTCTGTACCAGGTGTTGTTTGTTGTTTTACCTATATAGTCCTTCAGTAGAATAAAATCACATGTTCTTGTCCATAACAATAGAAAATGCCAGCAATTTCTAAAAAATGCAGCCTATAAAGTTCCAATCTACAAAATATGCCACTAGGTACCTTATCCAATTCTCATTGAGTACCGGAATAAAATTTTGTGCTGATCTGGTACTAGATAACATTTTTGTGTTGTTTCGGTACTACAACAATGTTCACTTCTATGCTCATATGGTATTGAGGGAGAAGGCCTACATTTTTCTAGTACTACAAAAATGTTCACCTTTGTGCTCATCCGGTACTGAGGGAGAAGGCCTATGATGTTCCGGTACTGCAACAAATTCACCCCTGTGTTCATTCGGTACTTGAAAAATATTTGTGTTGTTTCAGTACTGCAACAAATTCACCCCTGTGTTCATCAGGTACTGGGAAATCTCTGTGTTGTTCCAGTAATGCAACAAATTCACCCTTGTGTTCATCCAGTACTAAGGGAGAAGGTCTGTGTTGGTCCAATACTACAACAATTTTCTATATTGGTTCAGTACTAAGCTGTGATTCGGTACTAGTGATGAAGTTTTGGTAATTCTTATCCCATACTCAAAGTTTTTTTCCTGCTCGATATAGATGCTTTAGGTAATAAGAGGTATAAGCTCACTATTTTATCCCATTTTATTAAAGAATCATACTAATTGTGTATTAAACGTGTGGTTACTCTCATGCATCCTCCTTTCCTCAATTATTGCACGATCCCTACTATGAACTTCTGCAAGTCCTCGTGTATATATCCAACTACAAAAATCATTCATATACACTCAAACCTTTTGATGGGTTGGGTAAGAAATGTTGAGAGTATGAGGTAATTATACCTTTAATATGACCAATCCCATTCTCAAACACTCTAGTCAAAGAATTTTGTTCATATGATGAAGGAATATCAGAGTTCCATGATTGAACATCACGCCATGTGAATGATTTGTTTAAACCACATCTTAATGCATGTCGAACCCATGATTCTTTTTCGGTCACGTTGACGTCAAATGGTTTCATAACTGTGAATTTCGGTCACATCGACCATATCTTCTATGACATTAACCAACATTACCGTGAACACGATCTAATGAAAACCTCCATATGATCCCTTAAGTTATTCATGGATACAACTTATCTTACCTTGCCATCATTACCATGGATGTGACCATTGTAATCCAAATTCTAACTTATAAACGCTCCTCTGGATGGCTTCGCCATCTAGATGAGCGTTATTTACCCATTTTGTTTTTGTCATACCATCTTCATTCACACTGTGATTTGTCCCTTCATACTATTTTCATACTTTATCCCCTTTCGGTACTCTATCACAAGCTGCTTTGTTCCAGTACTAAACCCTCATTCTTTGTTCTGTTGCCTCATACCCTGTGAGAACTACTTTTAAGTCAGCATGGGGGTTGATAGACACTAACTAGTGTTCCAATTATATAGGGAGATATAGGAATACCAAGCTTGCAGGGATAAATTTGAACAGGCCGGCTGGGTTCTGTTTTTGGAAAAATTCAAAGGCTATCATGAGGGGGTATCTCTTGATTTTTCTCAGGCCCATGATGGTGAGAGTGTCCAATTTAGGGAGATGAAATTAACAATTACAGAGTCCACCATAGAGGAAGCTATATTCTTTCCTTCCTTCGGAGAAAAATATTTTAAGGGGATGATCGTCGACACAAAGATTTGTCAAAAGTTTCTAAGGCTGGAGCATCAGGGTCCTGACTGGACCAAAGGTATTCCCCGGAGCTGCATAAAGGAAGAGTATTGGACAAATGCTCATCTTCTTGTAGATATTTCTCACTTGTGAAAGGAGGTATGTCGTGACCTTCTTATACCATTTAAAACTCTTATCACATTTTGAAGGAGGGCCACAAATTGACTTTCCCCATTTCCTCTGGACGAGTCTAAACAAAATGGTGAGAGGAGTTAAATCACCATCTAAGAAACCTAAAACTAGTATCCATCAACATGGCCTGATGAAATGATTGGTTTTCCATGCATTGAGAAAACAAGGTAGTAGTTGGAAATAACTTCTTCAACAAAAATTTTCTCAAGGAGTTTCTAAATCTATATAAGAGCATGAAACATAGGCATGTAGTGAGGGGTACAGTAGAAAGAAAAAGGAAATGAAAAGCAAAGGGAAGAAGTTAGGAGGTGAAGAAGCTCCTATTACACCTAGTTCATCCCATCCTATTGATAGATTGGACAAGGATAAGTCTGTTATGATAGAGGATCCTACTACATCCAAGAAAAAGGGGACCTCCAAATCTTAGAAACCAAGTCCAGCCCTGATCCCTAAAAATAAAAGGAAACAAAGAAAGAACTCTGGGCAAGGTGAACACTCAGATAATGCTCCTGAGGCAACCATTGAATTATCACCAGAGATAGTTAGCAAGTCAGAGAGTTCCCATGAAATAAATATCCAGAGAAGGAAAAAGCTTCAAAAGAAGGATGTGCTAGAAGAACAAATCCCAGAAGAGCCCACTACATCCAGGAAGGAGAGGTCCTCCCAATATAAGGAACCAAGTCCAACCTCAATCCATAAAATTCAATTTCCATGAAGTGAGAGATGAAAAAGGAAGAAATCTAGTCAAAATGAATTTTCATATGGTGCTCCTAAGGCAGCTATTGAGTTTCCTCAAGAGTCAATTAGTGAGTTGGAGAAGAACCCCGAGGAAAATATTGTGTTTCCTAAGGATCCAGTTAGTAAGTTGGAAAAGACTCCTGAAGTGAAAGTGGAAGTAGGGGGAAGCTTAAAATGACGAAGGTACAAAAGAAGAAAATCCTAGAGCCTACACCTTAGTCCTCCAGAGTGGAAACAAGGAGTGTTCAGCAAGAACAAACTCTAGAACCTACACCTCAGTCCTCTAAGGTGAAAACAAAATATGTACAGGAGAAACATGTCCCAATACCTACATATTCTACTAAAACAAAGAAGAGAAAGTTGTTTGAAGAAACTTCCACTCCTATCAGTAAACCTGAAGAAGCCTCACATCTTGTACGAAAAACTAAAAGAAGCATGGTTAAATAGATAATAGTTCCACATGTGCCTTAGTTTCCAAAGGAGCTTATTGATATTTCAAATTCTCCAAAGAAGGAAAGTATCTATGGAGAAACTATTAGTGATACCGAGGGGTTAGTAACAATGACCTTGAGAGGTTTAATAAAGGAAAAGGAAGCCCGAGGGGAGGTAACTGAGAAAGCAACCATATCTGATCCTGTCAGTTCCTTAAGAAAGAAGTAGTTGGTATTGAAGGTTGGGAAAATTACAAAAAAGAATGAGAAGTTAAAACAAGAGGTTATGGAGTATCAAGTTTTGGATAGGCACATTAAGGCAGAGAATGCATAATTGAAGGAATATAACCAAAGGTTACAGGATGCACAAGAAGAAGTCTCTGCTAAGCTTAACAAAGTTATGCATTTGATCCAATACACCAGGGTGATTAAGAAGGAGCTTAGGAGTGAGGCCTATGGTTTCAATATTCTACAGCCAGACAAATGATATTCAACCAGGGTGGACGACGACTTCAGTTTTGAAAAATTTTGAGTACCAGTTTTGACATTTTTGCATGAGGACATGCAATGACTTAAGCATGGGGGAAATGTTGGGTCTCCATATTAATCCCCCTATTACCTTATATTATCTTCTATCTTGGTCAATTTTACCTCTAACATATGCATATGTTGTCTATTTCTTCCACAAACTTACCTTGTAACCTTATTCATATGCATAAAGAGGTAACCCATGTTAAAAATATGATTTGTTTGATTTCTTGATTAATTGGGACTAAATGATTGTGATTTATGATTCTAATTACTTTGATTATTATTAAGTAGCTTCATGACAAGGCATCACCTCATCGAGTACTCAATTTTGGGATTCATCCGGTACTTCCACTAGTCCAGTACTACAACATTCCAACTCCATGTTGATCTAGTACCCACTCTGCGCCTATTCTAGGACCACCTCTATGCTGATCTGGTACTAACTCTGCGCCTAGTCTAGTACCACCTCTACGCTGATCCAATACCAAGATCTGTTACTGTGCTAGTCTAGTACTAAACACGTGTCTACATGATTAATGTTTTGAACAAGTACATTGGCGATGAGTCCAAGAAGTTAGTTGTATGGAAGCATCCTTGGTTCGTTTGAAGACCACGATATACTTCATCACTCATGCACTTCGTGTAATGAGGATTCCATTCCTTGAGATACGCTATGATCACCAATTTTAATATTTTGTAAACATTTGATAATTATCTTCAGACTTTGATTGTAACATCTGACCTTCTTTAAAAGGGATGTTGTATAGGTGATAGATAGTAAAAATGATATACACTATTATGCTGGGAAATTGAATGTTGAATTGTTGATTCAATCATTTAATTGAAAGAATACAAATGCTATTTTTTGCAATTCATCGATGTGCGTAAAGTGTTTATTTTGTAATTTCTTTAGAGATACCTTGTTGGTTCAGCAAGGGCCCACCACCCCAACCAAGGTAAGTCTCCCTGTATGTTTTTACGTGAGGATATAAGTTAATTGTGTGAGTTCGCAAATAAAGTAGTTGTGTATTGCAAATGATTCTGAGTGCATGAACAACGTAGATCTCTAAATCAATACCTATTGATTTTGAATCAGTGTGAATGAAAAATTACACATTAAGCATAATAGATGATTTTATTTCTATTTCTGCAGAGTGATATTTAGTCAACAAAAGATAGATAGATGTTTGGGATTGTTATATAAGCAATTGTTATTGTTCTGAATTTGAAAGACTTAATAATTATGTTGTCCTCAGTAGGTAAAGGAACAAGTAGACTTAATTTCTCACCCTTCATGCTTCAGTAATGAACTATTTCAATCATATTGATTGTCTTCTGTATTGAGGAAGGAAGTTGAGTGGCATTGATTAGGTCATGATTGGTTTCCTTCCAAGAGTAAATAGAGTGAATTTTCAATTGTTATGTGAATTCAATTGCTACAGGAAGCAGGGTCTTAGTTCATCTCTTTATTTCATGAGCTTGTAATGAACATACTTGTTATCTGAGAAAGAACATTTGCAACTGAGTGTTTTCTTGAGAGTTTTACCATGAGATTTATCTTCTAGTTTGCAGTTGTGTAAAGAATAGTGTTCAAATATTTCAAAAACAGAGTATTTTGTTATTAATTGTTTCTAGATTGAGCTATATACAACAGACATAGATAGGTTACCTATTTTCGGCACATATAGTGTAACAAATATTTTGATTACTAATCCTAGATTGATATATAAATGAGTGCAATATACTAAACATATATTTACACCAACAAAGGCCATAGAGGCCAAGTTAAGAAAAGTGCAAGAAAAGGCACAACAAGCGTCAGAAATGGATGCTACACTTTCACTAGTGGAATGTATGACAACCATTTTGGCTAAGAGGAAAGCATATGTAGAAGTGGAGAAAATGAGGGATCAACAAAATATCATTTTTAAAGTGATCGAGACCACTGTAGGAAGAAGAAATGAGGATAATAGGGGAGTTGGCCACTGTGAAGGCAAAGGTAAAACAAGAAGCATATGAAGCAGCGGAAAAACTCACAGGCTTGACTATGCAAGGGGCCGAAGAGATCACACAAACAGATTCCATGATAATCAAAAGAAGTGGAGGTAGAAAAGGTAGCCTCCCAAAATTTTGTTTTGGCATGGAAGAGTAGGAAACAATCCTGAGTGGGTCGGGATGAGCCATAGGTGAGTGTTGGGGGCCTGTTGGACAGGTAATTTTGGAATATAGTTTTGGGAAAAATACTAAATACATAAGAAGTGCATAGAGGAGAAGAAGAAATACGAGGCAGTGAGCTTCTGAGATGCATCAAGAAGGAAAATGCACAGTAAGCAAAATAAAATAGAGAATAAAGTAGAATAAAGTAGAATAAAGTAGGAGAAGAAAGAAGATAGAAAAGAAGGATGACAAATTGACGTTCTAAAGATGGAAGAACATGCAAAAGAAACATGCAGACAAAAAACAAGAAGAAATTAATCGAACAACCAATTAATTGAATTAGCCATGCAATGTAATGGGGGTTTTTGGATGAACCAAGTAGGGTTTTAATCCCTATATTTGATGTATAAATATGTAACGAGTTGGGATATTAGGGGTTATGTCATGTTCCTTATGGTTGGTTCCTTGTGTTGTGTGTTTCAATCTGCTATTATCTAGTTTTATTTTGTAAAAGAGATGAATCCATATCTGAATGTAAGAGATGAGGCAAAGAGAGAGAGAGGCTTGCACTGCAGAGCAACTAGGCTAGTGGAAAAGAAATATGCCCAAGATATATCTTTGTAAGCACAATGCCCAAGCTTGAAGCACTTAATGAAAGAATAATAAAGAAGCCAACCATTAGAGATGTAGCCCGGAGTTGGGTGAACCACATTAAATGTTGTGTAAAATGTATTTTATGCGATTGCTAATGAAATTATGTCTGGATGCATAGCATATTTGCTTCATCTTTTCACAATAATCATGATTGTTACAATAATGAGTTTTTGCAGTTATCTAGAATATAATGATAGTCTGAATTTAAATCACTGAGTAGTTAATACAAAAAAAAAGGGTTGAGTTATGCACACAAACATAATAAGGAAGAATGAATGGAAGATTGTCTCACATTCCCTCAATATTGCAGAAAATTGGTTCTTGTAGTCCCAATAGATACCTCAGGTGATAATTTATCTACGCAAGTAGGTGATGATGAAAGGGACGATGTCTGGTGGGTTTTGTTGGTCACAAATAAATTGAACCCAGGGTCTTACAAACTGTGTGCATTTCCAACATAGGTAGAGCCAACACTGGTGTGGTGTTGATCTTTTCCTTCAAATTTTCGAAGGATTTTTGTTTTCTTCCTCCCCACTAAAAGAAATGCTTCACACTGATTAAATCATGCAAAGGAAATGCAACATAGGATAAGTTAGAAATGAACTTTATCTAGTAATTAAATGCCCCTAAAAATATCCTAACCTCTATAACTAATGTTGTCTTAGGCTAATTTACAATGAATTCAACTTTGGAGGGATTTATCTTTAGTTGACCACCTACTACAATATCACCCAAGTAAACCAATGAGGTTTTTCCAAATTCACACTTTGAAAATTTTACATACAACTTTTATATTATCAGGACATCCAATAATTTCTTTACATGCATTACATGTTCATTCCAAGTCCTAATTAATAAAATAATTACATCTAAGTATACAATGACAAAGTCATCTATGAAATTCCTAAAAAAATCATTCATAACACACATGAATGTTGTTGGGGAATTACAAAGAACAAATGACATTACCATCCGTTCAAATAGACCTTTTTTTGTTTTGAAGGAAATATTCCACACATCACCTTCTGTGATTTTGACCTAGTGGTAACCACTCCTTAAATCCAACCTAGTGAAGCACACTGGATTCTTCAACTGATCCACCAAGTCATCTATACAAGGACAGGGGTAGCGATTTTTCACTTTTATTTTGTTTAGTGCCAGGAAATCCACGCACATCCTCCATGTGCCATATTTATTTGGCACCAGTACTATCAGAAAGACACAAGGAGAATAGCTTGGTTTGATGACCCCTCTTTCAAGCAAGTCCTGCACATGATTCTTGATCTCCTCATTCTTGAGCACAAACATCCTGTACATGCGAATGTTTGGTAAGGGAACATATTGGTGCAACTGAATTTCATGTTGGATATCCCTCTTGGGAGGCAATCCTTTTGGTTCCTAAAAACATTCATCATAGTTAGAAATAAAATCAATAATTTGAACTTTATGAGAATGATCGCAATCATCAAAAGCATTATATTTATCATGATCCTTTCTTTTCAAAACCATGAGCACAAATTTATTTCTAGTATCGATGGCTTCTCTTTATCTGCCTTACACTAACAAGAGTTAAGTTCTTCATACTGTGAGCTCTAACAATGTATTCCACACCACCTTTTGTGAGATCGTATATGTTCTCCTGTCGAAAGAAGATAGCATTCCTATCATACAAATAGGGACTTCCCAAGATAATTCCACAAATATCAAGCAGGGCCACATCAAGCTCAACCTCATCTACCAACTTTTAAGCAATAAAATATTTCAACGTACATTGCCTAGTAACTAGAATTTTTTCATTGTCACATACCCAAACAAGAGGGTAAGGTTTTGGACAAGGTACTATTTCTAGGCCCAACCTTTTAACAATCACTTAAGATATCAAGTTAACTTGATATCCCAGATCAAATAAAGTATCCACTTTAGTATGTTTGGCTATTACTCTGGTGTGAAAAAGTTCACTTCTCTTCTTTTCAATTTAAGGAGATGGAATTGTATAACTTGAAATAGCATGAGAGGAAACTTTAGTCTATACTCCAACTGCTGTGATTTTCATTTCATCACATGAATCAAAACCTAGGTATTGTTGCACTATAACAACAATTTATGGCTTCCCTTTTCCACCAAATTTCTTTGGTCTAAGATCAGGATGTAGTTTCTAATAGTTCTCACCACCATGGTCATATTTCTTGCAATGAGTGCAAGAGGGATTTCCTTCCTCTTTATTTGTTGTGGCTATATTTTTCCCCTTTCCTTTTACTTTGAACTTGTTGTTTTGGAACTTGGAAGGATTCTTTGTGTGATCTCCTTTACATTCTTTCCCCTTCTTTCAAGATTATTTTCTTGCACACACACTTCATCTATATTAGTGGAATTAGACAACAATAATGTGTGATGAATGTAACTGTGAAGTGCACTAATATATTTCATCAAAGTCTCTATAGATTCTAAAGGAACATTCAATGCAAGTGCCTTTTCCCTAAACTCTTCTATGAAACTATGAACACTATGACCTTTACCTTGTCTCAAGATTTTCCATTCCATCATGGATTTTGTATATGACCCAATGGATAGAATTGTTTTTTTCAATGCATAAGTACATTCAAACCATGAAGAAAGTATTTTACCATTATGCTTTCTACCTTTATGAAGTTTTCTCTCCCTGCACCATACAAGGGTTGTTCCTTCCAGCCTAAGAGAATCCAACTGGATCTTCACCTGTTCATCTTCGATCTGTTGTAAATGACATGCCCAACATTTTAGATGTCAAATGCCTTTTAGAACTACAACTAGGTTCAACATACTCCCATATTGCATTTATTTCTTGTGGAAGCAACCTCTTGATAATCTATGTTGTATCGGAGCAAAGAGTTCCTCTCTTTGTCAAATTAAAGTGATAAACAAGTATGTCAACATTATCTAATTCTAAGAGGTTAGTGCAATGACGAGTTGTGTTTTGAACCTTTCTTTTTCTCTTTCTATTGAAATGTTTCTCAACACCATCTCTGGATTGTACACACCATTGAATGGTCATGTACTTGTTGTAGATCAATTCACTTCAATTGCAATAACATTGTCATTTTCTTTCTCAATATTTATAAACTTTCCAATCAAGAATGGATAACCATGTGGATATTCAACTGCTAAAACTGAAATCATGTTACCCTCCTTAATATCTTGTACTAAAATCCTATAAAGGTCTTCCATGGCTTCACGTTGTGCACGTGACCTTCGTGAACCAATATACATTTCTCTTTCCTCTGCTCATTTAAACTCAATAACACCTTGAGATTCTTGTTGAACTCGAACAATGTTTATTTCTTCAGATTCATTTGGCATATTTTATGGCCAATGAAATGGAGTCTTCAACATTGTATCTTCATTTGTTGAGCTTGAACTTATGTCACTTTGACTATTGAAAAAAGACTCCCACTAAACAAAATCAACAACATCAAAGTACTCATATGTATCCTTAACAAAAATTTTTATTTCTTCCAGTTATTCACAATAATCTACATCTCTATTACGCCTCTGTGCATTATGAATTTCAACAATTGATTGTAAAAATAATAACTTTGATGAAAATATTGGACGATATGGAATGAACTTCAAAAATGCTAAATCTGATGAATGCTCCCATTCTGTAGTAGTTGAATACTACTTTCCTCATATAAGTGTTTTCCCGTCAATTTTTTTGAAACTAAATTAATTTTGGAAGCTAATGTAATTAAGTTGCTCATTAAATTTTTCTTTACAAGGTGATCCCTGAATAAATCTTTGCATGTCAGCAGTTTCTTCTAATATATGAAAAACAGGCTCTGGAGTCTATGCTTTCTTAATACATTCAATCAATGATGGTAGGATTCCAACATTTGTCCTCTTCAATGTTACTGAAAAATGACTGAAAATTTGATCATGAGTGTGTCCAACAAGAAGGAAACCAACTTTCACCTTTTGAAATAATCCTATTTCAACAAGCATGCTTAGATATCCAAACAAAATTTGATTTTTATTTTAATGACTAGTGTTTTCGAACTATAGATAGAGAACTTGAGGAATATTTCCATACCAATGAGTGAGTAGATGATAAATTATGTTGATGGTCATATTTGCATCATTATGAATATTTGGAGCTGTCAAGTAAACCCTTGGACACAATTTTCCATTGAAAACCATACAACCAACCAAGTGAAACTAAATGAAATTCTTTTCCTGTAAATTTTTGGGTGTACAGACAAAATGTGGTAGAAGTGTTTTATTCTGGTCCATGTCATCAATTATCATACCTAAATATTTGTTTGGAGCATCATAACACTTCTTCCAATGTTTGTTCAAGTTTTTCCTTTCACTTGATTGTCGATTTTAATGTTCTTGATGTGCTTTGACTATGGAATTTGCACATGACATAAAATGATAATATTGATCGTATGTTTTCATATTTGATAACTATTCAATTAAAAAAAACAAAAGAGTAAAGGCATACCTATTTCTACCCCTTCAGATTTATCTCTTCTTGATCTAAGAGTAGCACATATACTACAAATCCTCATCCTTGAATTCTTAGGAATACAAACATTATTGAATTGTTTCTTCCATATTCTTGTAAAATATGCATATGTAATAAAATTACCATTTCCTTCAACACCTTCAACATATCCTTTGTACAAGTTGTAGATTTCCCTCCTTGAGAAATTATATGGAATATGTATTTTGTCTCTATCTGGCATACACTCTCCATATTTGGAAAACATATCACATATCCATGAAAATGTAGTCTTTGTCAATGGCCCACTCTCTTGTCCATGATGCACCTTTGAATAAAATGAAGGATCTTTTTCCAACCTTGTCTGGATTCTTTTATAGACGAAGATTACCAATTGAGGGATTTTTTTTGAAAGCCTTTCTGCAAAGTAAAATATTCCCAATGAGATAATCATATCTTGTATTGGTGGATATCATGGATCCCATCAAATATGAATTTTGCATGCTCTTATTCATTGAAAAATATGTCTTCCTTGTATTCAAGGCATACATGTAGTCCATCCTTTTCAAACAATTATTTTGACAACATTCACTTGAAATAAATTCACTTATGGAAATTGATTTAGTGAGAAATTATTTCCTAGACCTTGTATAAATATAATGATTTGGATTGATATAAAACGGTCTAATCGTGGTCCTAGACACAATGTTTCTTTACAATGTCTCCACTATTTCATCATCCTCTCTAGAAGGATTTTCCTTATCACCAGAAGGAATAACAAGCAAAATATTGTCAGGAGATTGAACTAGAGAATGCCGATCACCTTTATTTGTTGCAGCGGAATGATTGAGAACATCATCATCAACATAATCATTTGGAGGAAAATCATCATCAACATTGTATCCACCATTGATGTAATCATCTTCATTGCTTTCAAAATCCCCACTTGAGTGAAAATTTTCACCATACTTCTTAGTCCCTTGAAAATTTTCATTAGTATCTTGAAAATCCTCACTTGGAGGAAAATCGACATCATCAACATTGTTTCTTTTTAATTTATCACTCGAGAAAGAGTGTCCACCAATGGCGCAATCATCTTCACTACTTTGAAAATCCCCACTTGAGAGATATTCTTCATCATCCTCATTACTGGCTTGAAAATATTCACTTGGAGGAAAATCATCATCACCAACATTGCTTATTTTAAATTCCTCATTCAAGAAACATTGTCCAACATTTCCATGATCGTCATCATTACTTTTAAAATCCCCACTTAGGGGGAATTCGTCATCATCCTCATACGTTCCTTGTAAATCCTCACTTGGAGGAAAATCTTCATCAATACCTTCAAAATCGTCACTTGAAGGAAATTCATCATCACCAACATTGTTGTCTTTAAATTCCCCACTTGGGAAAATTTTTCCACCATTGTCATAATAATCTTCACTGCTTTTAAAATTTCCACTTGAGGGAAATTCTCCATCATATTCATTGGTGCCTTGGAAATCTTCATCAGTACCTTGAAACTCCTCACTTGGAGGAAAATTTTCATCTCAATCATTTAAACGTTGATCATAGTATCCACTTTGAACTACATTTTGATTATTTTCATTACTATTAAACTGTTGAATAGATTTATCACCATTATATTCATCCTCTTCATCATCGGCGCCTACAAAGTCCTCTGATTTAGGACTTTCATTAGGAACATGTTGAATAAAACTTCTTGCACTATGATCAAAATTATAACTAGCTAAAAAATGCGATGCTTCATTTGCATTACAAACATTCTTATCGCATTTCCTAGTCCCAACAGAAGAGGTATGCAGACAATTTGCTGATGTCTCAGAAATAAAATCTTCTTTATCTGATGAATCCATACCTTCTCTCTAAGAACATAGAATGATACAAATTCTCACCCTCCCTATGACATTATTATAACTTGCATAATTATCTTTTCCCTCTAAATCCCCCCCCAAAAAAAAAATTTCCCTCCAAACCCCCCCCCGCAAAAAAAAAATATTCCCTCCAAAATATCCCCCTCAAATTTTTCCCTCCAAAATTTTTCCCCAATTTTTTCGCTTTATTATTTTCCCTTAAAAATTAAAAACACCTTTTACTCTTTTATTTCATTATTTACATGTCAAATATGATATTTCTCATGTTTGTTTATTTATCCCACATTCATTAAACATATTGATGATCCATATAATTTTAGGTATATATGTAGACAATATAGCTAATTTTTATTTATCTGACATTCATTATACTAACAATGATTTATATCATCTTTGTTATATATACACTGTCTTATTTTATCTTTTTACATTGTGTGATGTCTTGGGTAGTATTTGTTAAAATATTTGGAGCAAGATCTAACAAAGAAACATCGAGAACATCTAGAAGACATCCGAGGAGAATCTAGCATTTTAGAGGTTAATTATTTTTTAAATTCTTACTATTTACCAAAACAACAATTATAAGATTATCTTTGAATCACATAATAATTTTTCATGTGAAAATTAAAAAACCTTAAATTGTTTTAGATGTTTTCTATTTTTTTCTAAAAAAATCCCAACTTTTAAAAAAAATTGAAACTTTTTTCAAAAACTTTTAACAAAATCCTTAAGATATTTTGAAAAAAAAAAAGAAAAAAATTCAAATTTAGGTACAGTTTTGTAAATTTTTTTAGCTTTTTTATTGTTTTTTACTTAAAGTTTTTTAGTTTTGGCCCATGGTGGTTACTAGGCAATGTACGAGGCTTATCCATGGGGGCTGGGGTGATGTCGTGCATTGCCTCGACCCCCTGCGGCTAAGGCATGGTCCTGTGGGACCATGCCTTAGATGCGGGGGGGATGGGGCGATGCCCGACAACACCCCAAACCCCCATGGCCAAGGAATGGTCCTGACATAAGACCAATAATTCCACGGGTGAAATTGTTTTAAATATGGGTCAAAATTTTTAAATTTTTTTTTAAATTAGTTCTTATATTCAATGCTTTATTTTTTAGTTTATTATAATGTAAAATGCCTAATTTTGTTTTTTTATCTTATAGGCAAATGGCAGGAAAGATATTATCTATGAATATATCTAGATCACGACCTGCAATAATGACATCCAAAATTTCAACTGGAACATCCATGAATGTTAGGCAACAAAATGATAGAATAACACCTGAGCTATCAAGGGAAATGAATAATGTTAGAGAGTGAAAATCTATGGAAGGTGAAAACAAACTTGAATATTCGTGGTTTGTTAAAGACAAGCAAGGCAACAATGGAGATCATATATATTTGTGTTGTGCTAAATTAGAATATGTGCAAGGAAATTATCAAGCACTTGGCTTGTTACAAGATATATGTTTGGTGCCAACTAAAAATATTGTTTATGCACTTGTAAAACAAAGAAGAAATTATATCAAGTTTAGATATTGTTTCAAATTGAGCAATTATAACAAGAATGAATGTTTTTCTGAATTATGTATATCCATAGTTGATGACATTGAGAAAGACAATGTAAGTTTTTTATTTTTATTTTTGTGTCATTTATTATTTTTACTATGATGGTAATGTTTTAATTTTATTTAACATGAAATTGTTATATTTTATTTTTACAGGATTTTTCTGAACGACTTTCACATATGTTAGTGGGGATTTACTCTACATAAAATAATATCATGGATGTCATCAACTCTTTTCATATTGAAAATACATAAGAATGAAGAAAAAATAAACTAAAAGTAATGGAGGTTGAACCTACAAGAGTAGACAGAGAAGAACATGAAAGAATAAAGAAAAATCTTATTCTAGAAATCCTAAAAGGGTTACATTTGAAAATGATGAAACTCCAAATGAATATTTTGTTGAGATTGGTCCCAATGAGGTTATCACTTATTCTCGCAAAACAAATAAACAAGCTAAACACAAAAAATGATGGCTAATGATGAGTCTATTCCTATGGATTATGAAGAAATCATTGATTTAGATGAAACAAATTTAAATCATAAGAGGAAGAAAACAAATGTTGATAATGTTCAAGAAGGTATCATTATCTCAGAGTATTATAGTGAAATTCCTAAAGGTAGCAGAGAAATAATAACACCAGGTTCTGATATAGAGGATGGTATTTTGAAAACAACACAAAATTACATTCGAAATAGAATGAGGATGATGAACTTAGTTGATGAAGGCCAGACATTTCAGTTGAATGAGAAACAACTTTATAAACCTACAAAAGGGCAAGAAAAATATCAAATTACAAAATCGTGTCACTTGCATATTCAAAATTTGAAAGCATTGATTAGGTACAATCCATATGCAAATGTGGTTGACTACCTAGTTCTTGTTGATCCAATGGAATTTCCTACGAGGGAATAATTTGATAGATCAAATTTTTTTGACTACAAATATTATGTGATTGGAGGAAATCATTCCACAGAGGCTAGAAGAAAATTGATGCAAGAATATCCCAATAATCCTCTTTTTGAGGCAGTCAAATGCATAATTTATGCCGGTTTAATAGATTCAGAAGAAAAGTTACTGGCATGGGATCATAAAACTGAAAATGAGTACAAAATGTCTATGAATTTGATTCAAATGGTGAGATTTATCCATATTGAATTTTCTAAAATATTTCATGGGAAGAGATCAAATGTTGATGTCAAATTTCAGAAGCAATGTTGTATGGAACTAGGATTCCCACTTGATGATGAAAATACAAAAGAAAAAAATCACAAAGGAAGTGATATATTTAGTTTTGTGGATAGCTATTTTCAGTTGGGATTTAGAGATGGAAATGTATGGGATTTGATAGATGAGATATTCACCCTATGGGAAAATATTAGTATAAAAAATCAGATAGTTAAGAAAGCTAAACCATTGATATGTGGCACAAGACAGGTCCTGACATATTCAAGATGATATGACTATAACACCTTGGATATCAATACAAGGAGTGAAGTATGATAAACTTATCATAACTATATTATCACGTGTTAGGTTAGGAGAATTATCAATGGAAGAAATGTGTGATGAATTTAAAATGTAAGTTTGTTGAGTTATTTTTATTTATGTTAGGACAAGATATTTTTATTTATTTATTTATTTATTTTTATTTTTTTTCAATTTAACATACCATTTTAAGATAATTTTTGTTTTATTTAATCACAAGGTGTATATGAGAATACAATAGGAAATGGTCAAGATTTTGAATGAAGAAAGTTGGGATGATGCTAAAATCAACTATCCAGATTCAATCTCTTTAGTAGTATTGAAACAAATTTTTGTTGCATTCAAAAAGGTATGTTGATTTATTACATTCATATTATTCATTTGTAAGTTAATTTATTTCTCTCTCTTTCTCTCTCTCTCTCTCTCTCTCTCTCTCTCTCTCTCTCTGTAATGATCCCAAGCCATTATGCAAGGATCATCACTGTTTTGGGTGTCTTTTTAAAACTATTTCTGAGTGAGGTATTTCGTCAAACACTTTGTTGATCTACCTTTTAGATGTGTTTATATGTGTGTATGCAGCAAATAACAGAAAGAGATAACCATGGAACATACCTCAACCATATGCAATAAGATAGACAAGCCAAAACATC
>ML777257.1:767881-835131 GCA_009831015.1 Picea engelmannii
TGGCTTCCCTGGCCACTGAAAGTCACTTCTAGCCATCCCATCCTGTAGTGTTGCTCCTCTCGATTCCAATGAGCTATTACATTGAGAGGTTCCTCCAAGTAATGTGCCCAAAATGACCTCTTCAGTGAATTCCATTGACTTATGGCTCAAAATAGTCAAAATCATGGAAATTGTCGGTATGCAACGAAACCAAAGACAACCTATGCGGAATGCCTCATAATGATGGAATATGATCATCAATGTAAGCTGGACCCCACAATGCCTCTCAAATACCCTTGTACTCACTATAAGCTCCATTTGGCTACTCTGGTCATCATAACCCTCTGCACTGTGATGATGTCCCAAAGTGGGGACATTACACTCTCTCTCTCTCTCTCTCTCTCTCTCTCTCTCTCTCTCTCTCTCTCTCTCTCTCTCTCTCTATATATATATATATATATATATATATATATTTGTTTGTTTGTTTCATTAAAGATGGCAAAGAAGAATGCAGAGGGAATACCTGAAACTTTCAAAAATTTTATTCAAAAATCCATGTTTGAAAGAGAAAGAAGGAGACATGTTCAAAATGTTCAACTTGATGACACCCTTGATCACTACATTTGTAATGGGCTCAAAGATGTTCAATATAAAGTGATATTAGCTGATTGTGAACAACTTGAAAATAGTGTTCCTAAAAAAGAATACTCCCTAGTTATTGTAGACATCCCTCATGGTTATAATATCCAAAACATTGGATATGATACTGAGCCTTATACTTACCAAGATTTAAAAAAAGTGGTTATGGGATTGACAGAAGTTACAACATCACCATTTTGGAGATTTCTAGTATTTCATTCAGACACACAATAAGGATTAGTACAATCAAGATTCAAGGGGAAAGAAAAGAGAAGGGTGTAGCTTATTTGGTAAGATATTGAAAGTGTATGTTTAGCAATTAAGATTCATTTTTTTTTATTATTAATTCACATGTTAATTGAATTTGTACTTATTTATATTACAGGAACAAGCCTAATATTCAGAGCTCCAATAGAGAATCATTTAAACGTGATTTTGAGAGTATACATCTTGCAACCTGGACACAAGATGATTCTTCTAATTCTATTCTTGTCAATGCAAAGGATGGAGAGACTCCTAGTAGTATATTGATATACAATATTATGGTTATAAAGCTAACATATGAGGAAAAATATTTAAAATGAGAGATGGTTAACACTTATAAAAAACCACAAGAATTAATTAATTATCTTATAGATACATTTTCAAATGAAGGATATTGAGTTTTGGATTTGTTCTCGAGTTCAGGTAAGAATTATGATCTAATATTTATGAAATCATACTTCAATCTTATATTATTTTTAATTTGTCTTTTTACAGTATATAAATTCATTATTTAGTTTGTATTTGGTGATTAGGTACAACATTAGTGTATTGCCTATAGAAAGGAAGGAATTGCATAGCCATTGAAAGTGACCCAATGCAGTGAAATTTTATTCAACAAAGAATTAATGCTATTCCAGCTCTTCCAGATGAAATCCAAGAAGTTGGCTTGAGGAAAGGAGATTTTAGTGAATCAAAGGTGGAAAATTTGTCAAAGGAAACTCAAGTACCATTAGGAGGAATGATTAGAAAGGATCACTTTCGAGAACTTGCGGATATCAAAGAACCAATGGAAGAACAAAATGACGCAATGGAAGAACAAAATGACACCAACGAAGATGATAATGTGTTGGTTGAGAATGATGAATTTGGGATATATGATATTGTTGACTAGTTTTAAGATTCCTTTAAAGACGATGCTCATTTTTGCAAATTTTTGATGAGCTATAACTGTAATGTTTTGACTTTCAGATTTTAAAATAAGAATAAAGATGTATCTATTGTTGTTTTGTGATGAATCTTTTTATTGTTTATTTTTTTTTTGTTTTATTTGTATGTGAATCACTATACATTGGAAAATTTTATTAAATGTTGTCATTTTTTACTTCAAATGTATAAAAATATGAAAGAAAATGATATTTTTTTTATAAACTTTTGACTTTTTTTGTTCAATTATGTCCATAAAAATGCTTTATTTGACATGTTATTTTAAGGAATATGTACCAAAATGTATAGGTTTTTTATTATATATGGCTATAAAATGTGTATTTGTTTGCTAAATATTAAAAAATAATGTTATTTAACTACAATTTTTTTTTTCGATGTATTGAAGTAAAGGTAAACAATGTGTTAAAAATGATGGCTTTCACCATATTTAAAAAGTATGGAACAATAAATTAATTAAAGAGACAAAATTATATGAAAAATCGTAACTTCAAAAAAGTAAATGGTAAAAAATATTTTTAAGATTGAAAGAAGCAGGAAAAAATGACTAAAAACTCCGTTGAATAAAAAAAAAAAATAGAAAAAATTGGAAATAGATGAAAAATAAGAATTAAAAAAAATAATGTGGAAACATTGTGGATCAAAAAATTTAAAATATAAAAAAACCACCTAAACATGGAGGGCGGGGGTGGTTGCTATCGCTAGCACCATTTTTAAAAACGATGTAAAAAATTGGACCCTCAAAAAAACTAGAACTTTGTAGAGTTCTAGCTAAGTTGGTAACTATGTTGTAACTCTTCCTTTGACTTCAAGGACTTGGTACAAGTATCTCCCCAAATTTGTCTTGTCCTCACGGGACTAAGACATCATGTCTCGTGAGGCCTCGCATGACATATACTATGCAAACCGCGGGGTCCTCACAGGATATTATTAGTATGACCCATGGGGGTCAACTAAACTAGGTTTTCCTCATAAATTCTTGCTCTCCTCTACAGTCCCAAAACTCCCACACTTCTCACTCTTCGCTACCTCATAAATTGTCATTGCAAAACTTGCTAATATTCACTAGTTCACTAGAAGATGTTTAATAAAATAAGTGAGTGAATGTACTTGTGAGTGACTTATTGAGGTGTATTTATACTTTTGTTAGGCAACAACTTTCTTGTTACAACCACTTTACCCTTTCATTAATTGACTTGCAACCAAATAGGAGATTCTTAACCATTCTTCGAGGCTTCCAACTTCTCAAGGCCATAACTCCTCAACCGTGGGGAACCACATGGGGTACCACATATCAATAGAAACAAAATGATGAGGACTATCCATCCATGATTGAGTTACGTAAATTTACACAATCTTTCATGTCCTTTTACCTCGATCAAATTTAGATTCCATAACCATACCTTTTAGGATACCATAATTATTCAAGGGTTGACATCAATGAAAACAAATCTTTCAACAATATCCCCTTTTGGCATTAATGACAACACATTGCATGGGAATACTCATGCCTCTTCACATGCTCCCCCTGTCTGTCAGAAAGTTGGCTTAGGTTGATGGATAGTTGGTTGTCATTGATGTCAACCCTTATTGATTGATGTCAACCCTTAGTGATTGATATCAACCGTTGGAGAAAGTCTGGTAGCGAATTCCGGTAGCACAAAGGTTTTGGTAATGGAACCAAGTTTGTTTGATGTATAATGGTATGCGTTTTAATATATTTTAAGGTAAGACTATTCTTTATGTATAGTACATGTCATGCCATTTTCAATGTTATGTGGAACACTACATAACTCTTCACGGTTAGAGAGTTATGGCCATGTGAAGTTGGAGAACCCAGGTTTGGGTAATGGACCCAAATTTGTTTGATGTATAATGGTATGAGTTTTAATATATTTGAAGGTAAGAATATTCTAGATGGATATTAAATGTCATACCATTTCCGGTGGTATGTGGAATGTCACATAACTCCTCATGGTTAGAGAGTTATGGCCATGTAAAGTTGGAGAACCCTCATGAGTCATCTAGAAGCCCCAAAAGGTCAATGTAGTCAATGTGGTTTAAGAGATTTTAGAAGGTAAATAATAAAGTGAAGTGATGAGTGTAATATAAGTCAAAGTGAATAAAAAATAAATTATTTAAATAATCAATTTAATGGAGAAATTAATAAGTTGACAAGTGGTTAGAAGTGGGTTAACCCTAAAATAAGGAAAGTGGGTTAAAATGGTTAAAAGGTAACCCCTTGAAGAAGCTACATGAAAGTATAAATAAGAGGCAAGGCCCTCTCATTTTAATTACACTTAATAATATTGAATATCTACAGGTGACTGAGGTAACTAAAGGATATCAAAGCCAAATTTCATAGGGAAGGTGAAGTAAAGAAGGTAGAAATTCAAGGGAGAATAAATTCTTTTGATGATGCTTTATAAGGTATGTTGTTTATAGGTCATCTCAACATTTTCTAGAACGATTCAGACCATGAAATTGGGAGGCCATTGAGGAAACATATCCAAGTAGCTCTGGTACAAATTTAATCTTGTGGGTCGTTGTATTTTTGGATTTACACTTCGTGGTAAATAGGGTTTGTGACTATCTTGAAACTAGTCTAAAACAAGTGTTTCGAGTAAAAACATCATAACTTCTTCATACCAGATCCAAATTCAGTAATACCAAATGTGTTGGTTAGAGTACAGTCTGTGGTATTCTGTGTACAATTTTCAGATGCATACAACAAATATTCTACACGGGGCACGCTCTACAAGTTCGCTCTCTAGAATAAGCTAGAATTCAACAAGGTATGCCATTTTTTTTCTATATTTCCTTTTCTAAGAGGTTCCAAGTAGTGATACCTAGAGAAATTGCATAACACACACTGAATACAATTGTGTACTATTTTCATATCTTAATTCATTATAGGTACATAGTTATTATTATTTCAAGTTAGGGTTGTTGACTAATCCAAAACTAATCATGTGAGACTAAAGTAAAGTTTGATGAAAATGCTAGTCTGTTGTTGTTAAATTTAAGGAAGGTTTGCATGTATTTGATCATATACACCAAGTCTAATACAGAGTTACAAATCAAATTTGGATGATGAAATTGATGAGGGATTTTGGTTGAGGTACATGTTGGGTACATGGTTGAGACAAGTAGTTGATGAGTTGGCACATACATGAGGTGTATAGTTGATGATTTTGTTACATCTTGATGAGTCATAGTTGATGAGTAGTTGATGCATGATTGGTACATACTTGGTACATAGTTGGAGGCACTTGTTAGTAGTATTGTTGACACATGGTTTATGGATGATGTAGCATACTTGCATTGGTATATTATTAGAAGCACATATTGATCTTGGTGATGATTATGATATTTCAAAAAGGGCAAAGATTGCAGACAAGAAGGAATTGAACAAGAATAACAAAATAGCAATGGATTTCATCTGGGAAGAATTACCTAATCCGGTAAGAGAAAAGGTTGGTAAATGTTCATCAACCAAAGAACTTTGGGATAATTTACATAATGTCTATTCTTCACCCATCACAAAATCAGAAAATGCCAAAGTAGATGCAGTTACAGAACAAGAAGAAAGATGTTCATCATGTTAGACAGATTTAGAAGAGGAAGAGTATGAAGAAGCAAAAGTTGATTACAGAGAAAAAAATTGATCAGTGCAATTAAATATCTAAAGGAAGAAAGAAAAGAAAACAAGTCATCCAAGAAAGAATTGATCAAGCAAAAGGAAAGCGTTCAAGGTTCCGAAAAAGATCAGCAGGTCATCAAGAATTTAAGAGCTCAACTAGAAGAGGCCAGAAGAATTGGAGAAACTCTAAAATATCAAAAATGATGTTTAGAAGCAAAAATAGCATATCAAAAGGAAGAATCAGAAAAAAGAGAAAATATATTGACGGATCATCTCAAAGAAAGAACCTATGACTTAAACCAACTTGAGGAAGAGTTTGGTCAAGAAGAGAGAATACTCGAAGAAGAAATAATTACATTGAAAATCCAACTTGAAGAAGGAAAGAGAAAAAAAGATCTCATGAAGTCTCAGATAATGAAGAAAGAAGAAGAGGTTGAGAAGATTGAAGAATAATTTGTCACATTAAGAGTCAAAATCGTCAAGCTCAACAAGAATGTTGAAGAGACAGAAACATCCACATCAGTTATAAATAATGAAGAGAAGCACTCTAGGTTGCTAGAAAAGAAGAATGAAGAAAATATAAAGAGTTATGCGAAAGTATTGAAAGGAAGGAATCATGGTCAACCAAAATCTAAAAAAACTAATAAAGTTACATCTTCAACAAGACCATCCATGTTCAAGCACACATAAGCTTCAATCATGATCATGATCAGTCAAGAAAGAAATTCAAAAGGACTACACCACAAATAAGATCATTCACTCCTAGGTATGTAAATTTATTTATGGTCATTATTTTTATTGTACTAAGTTTGGACATAAGGTTGTAGATTGCAAGGATTATAACAGAAATGTTCAAGCAAGAAATGCCTATGTGGTCCCATGTAACATTGAATGTTACAAATGTCATAACTATGGACACATAGCTCATGATTGTAGAAGCATGATCGATACTTCCATGAAAGAGAACACTGATATCAGATATAAGAACGTATGGATAAGAAAACAGGAAGAACAAGTGAACAAAGACCAAGTCCCAAAAATCGCAACATTGGAAATAAAATGCGATGAAGAAAAATCTACAAAGAAAAATAAAGATGCCAGATACAGAAAGGTTTAGAAAATAAATGAAATAAAATAAGGACAATTAAATAAGGAATAGGTTCAAGAGATTGTACTTTCAGGTATTGTAATGAAAGATGAATCCACTAACAGAAAGAAATAAGTCAGAGCTCAGAGAGATGATGAATCTACCAATGAAGATGATGATGAATACACATTAGAGCATGAATTTTTCTGAGCCATCTGTCTTAGATAATTCCAGATAATATGAATATTAGACAAGGGACGTCTATGCGATAACTATGACATACCAAAGAACCATCCTTCGAGCATCTTTCATAGTTGAGTAGATAGATCTAGAACAGTCAGTTAATAGAAGTACAATTTGATAGCTTAATTAGTTGTGCAATAGAGTCCTAGACAATATGGATAGAGATGGATTCGTAAGAACACTTAGCATGTTTGGATAGATATATGACAGTGGACGAGAGCATGGATTCATATATGGGTTCAAAGAGTGGTTCATAGACAAAAGAACATTATCATAACTGATGATACTTACACAAGAATATTTGAATGCTTTTCATATATGTCAGTTGATTACACAAGGAAGAATCAATGGACAATAACTCCAAAAGGCAATAGGTACAGGAAGACTTATATTTTTTCTACATAAAATCTTACAAAGAAGTCAAGAGAGAGAAACAAAACCAAAAAGATAGGTAGAAATATCATTCATATAAGTTGTCAGAAAACGATATAAGAATAGAGGTATGATTCCATGGGAGGAGATTTATTAGATGTAGGGTAAAGAGTTAGATGCATGGAGAGAGAGAAAAGAGGCATGTTTCCAGGGGAAGAGATTGTCACAAGGGAATAATGAGTGATATGACTTTAGTGTTGCATCAAAGTGATACCCTTTGTCAAAGGGGGAGATATTATTCATATGAAGGGAGAGAGAGTAATCATAGGATTATAAACAAAAAGAAAAATCAAAGGCATGTAGACAAGGGGAGCATCCCCAAGGAGAGTTCAGTCATGGGGAGAAGCTCCAAAGGGAGATACCCTTTTCCGTTGATGTCAAAGGGGGAGAGATAGAAACATTGATGAGGAGTATAATCATGGATGTTATCATGACTAAGTGTTGCCATCAATGTTGGTGTTTACATCAATGCCAAAGAGGGAGATTGTTAGAAATTTGGATTAGGTTGATGGATATTTGGTATGGATAGTTGGTTGTCATTGATGTCAACCCTTAGTGATTGATGTCAAACCTTGGAGAAAGTCTGGTAGCAAATTATGGTAGCACAAAGGTTTGGGTAATGGACCCAAGTTTGTTTGATGTATAATGGTATGAGTTTTAATATATTTGAAGGTATAAATATTCTATATGGATAATACATGTCAGTCCATTTCTGGTGGTATGTGGAACGCCACATAACTCTTCATGGTTAGAGAGTTATGGACATGTGAAGTTGGAGAACCCAAGTTTGGGTAATGGAATCAAGTTTGTTTGATGTATAATGGTATGATTTTTAATATATTTGAAGGTAAGAATATTCTAGATGAATATTACATGTCATGCCATTTCTTTGGTATGTGGAACGTCACATAACTCCTCACGGTTAGAGAGTTATGGCCATGTGAAGTTGGAGAACCTTCATGAGTCATCTAGAAGCCCCAAAATGTCAATGTAGTCAAAGTGGTTTAAGAGAGTTTATAAGGTAAATAATAAAGTGAAGTGATGAGTGTACTATAATTCAAAGAGAATACAAAAGAAATTATTTAAAAAATAAAGTTAATGGAGAAATTACTAAGTTGACAAGTGGTTAGAAGTGGGTTAACCCTAAAATAAGGAAAGTGGGTTAAGCTACATGAAAGTATAAATAAGAGACAAGAATCTCTCATTTTAATTACACTTGAGAATATTGAATATCTACAGGTGAATGAGGTAACCAAAGGATATCTAAGATGAATTTCAGAGGGAAGGTGAAGTAAAGAAGGCCGAAATTCAAGGGAGGATAAATTATTTTGATGATGCTTTCTAAGGTATGTTGTTTATAGGTCATCTCACCATTTTCACAATAACTGTGTTTCTAGAATGATTCAGACTGTGAAATTGGGAGTCCATTGAGGAAACATATCCAAGTAGCTATGGTACAAATTTCAACTTGTGGGTTGTTGTATTTTTGGAGTTACACTCTGTGGAAAATAGGGTTTGTGGCTAGTCCTGAAACTAGTCTAAAACATGTGTTTCAAGTAAAAATGTCATAAATTCTTCATAATAGATCCAAATTCAGTAATACCAAATATGTTAGTTAGATTACACTTTTTAGTATTCCATGTACAATTTCCATATCCATACAACAAATATTTTGTGCGGGGCATGCTCTACAATTCGCTCTCAAGAATAAGCCAAAATTCAACAAGGTATGTCATTTTTTCTATAACTCCTTTTTTGACAGGTTCCAAGTAGTGACACTTGGAGGAATTGCATAAAACACACTGAAGAACATTGTTTAATATTTATAGATATTTATTCATTACAGGTACATAGTTATGATTATTTCAAGTTAGGGTTGTTGACTAATCCAAAACTAGTCATGTGAGACTAAAGTAAAGTTTGATGAAAATGCCAGTCTCTTGTTGTTAAAGTTAAGGAAGGTTTGAAGGTATGTGATCATATACACCAATTTTATTATAGAGTTTCAAATCATATTTGGATGATTAAATTGATGAGGGCTTTTGGTTGAGGTACATGTTGGGCACATGGTTGAGACAAGTAGTTGATGAGTTGACACATACATGAGGTGTATAGTTGATGATGTTGATACATCTTGATGAGTCATAGTTGATGAGTAATTGATACATGATTGGTACATAATTGGTACATGGTTGGAGACACTTGTTAGTAGTATTGTTGACACATGGTTTACAGATGATGTAGCATACTTGTATTGGAATATTATTAGAAGCATGTATTGATCTTGGTGATGATTATGAGTTGTTGTGTTATGCTTGGTTGATGCACATCTTTGAGAGTTGTCTTGGTGATTGATCTTGGTGAGTAGATCTAATTTGATTGATAAGATTGATGAGACAAGTTGTTGTGACAGGTTATTCATATAGGTTTGGTGCATGGTTGATACACTTGTTCATGGTACAGGTTGAGGTACAGGTTGGTGCATGGTTGATGCACTTGTTTATGGTACAAGTTGGTGCATGGTTGATGCAATTGTTTATGGTATAGGTTGATTATAGGTTGTTTGGTATAGGTTGGTGCATGGTTGATGAACTTGTTTATGGTATAGGTTGGTTACATGTTGAGGTACATGTTGATGCATGGTTTATGCATGGTTCAGGTTATTGGTACAGGTTGTTTGGTGCAGGTTGATTGGTACAAGTTGTTTGGTGCAGGTTTATTTGTACAGGTTTACAACAGTATATCTCACAATGATAGTGTGACAGTGGTTCCATCATTCTACTTATATGTCAGGGTGGTTGGATGGGGCAAAGATAGGTGGTTGTAGCCACCTTCTTCTTGTAGCAGGAGAAACTAGGGGGTTGGATCCTCCTTCTGGTTGTAGCCAGAGAATTGGGGAGTTGGAGATTCCCTCAGGTTGTAGCCTGAGAAACTAGGGGGTTGAAGCCTCCTTCATATTGTAGCTGGAAAAAAAGGAAGTTGGTGCTTCCATTGAATGTAATTCTTAAAGACATATAAGAAAAAACATTATGTGGTTTTCTCCTGCTTTGGGTTTCCACGTAAAACAATGGTGTACTGTGTATGTGTATGATTGCTCATTTGTTCATTGTTTATTTATTCTACAACTATTAGATGATAATTCTACATCGATATAACACTTGCATTTTATGGTGAGAAAGGATTAAATTGCTCTATTATTGATTCACCCCCCCTCTCAATAATCCAACATTGTGTTCATGCATCTGTTCTTTATCTATGTTTCCATGCCTTTGTTTCTTCTCCCCCCCTTTGACATCAATGTAAAAGGGTAACTTTCCTTGGGGATTCTCCCCTTGTCTAGAAGTCTCTTCTTTCTCATCATGGTGCTTCCTCATGTAACTTTCTTATGTATATGAAAATCATTCAAAAAATTCTTTACTTGGACTCTTCATGTATTATGCTTATCTCCCTTGTCTTGTTATGCTTGGTGTCCTATGGATCACTGTGGGGAAAAAACTACTTCAATTTTCTGCAGCAGATACTCAAAATTTTCCCTTGCAAGAGGTTTGGTGAAGATATATGTAATGTACTCTTTTGTCCCATTGTACTCTAACTTGATGTTGTTTTTTGTATCTTGTTCCCATAGAAAGTGATACTTGATCGAAACGTGTTTCATCTTGGAATGCATCACTGGATTCCTAGAGATACTGATAACATTGTTGTTGCTACAAAATATTGAAATGGGATCATCATAATTCACTTGTATATCCTCCAAGGTTTGCTTCATCCAAAGAACCTAGGTACAAAATGTTGTTGCTACAATGTATTATGCTTTTGTTGTGGACAAGGATATTGATGAATGTTTCCTGCTTAACCATGATACCATACAATCACCTAAGTATAAGGTTTATCCACTTGTACTTCTTCTATCATCAATGCAACCTGCCCAATATGCATCTGTGTAGGAAACTATAGATATTTCATTCCCTTTTGGATACCATAATCCAAACTCTTATGTTCCTTTGAGATATTTGAATATCCTCTTCACTACCATAACATGTGATTCAATTGGTGCCACTTGAAACCTTGCAACCTATCCAACTTCCTACATCACATTTGTTCTAGACGTTTTCATATAGATTAAGCTACCAATCATTGATATGTAGAGTCTCTGGTCTACATCCTTAGAATCATCATCCTTACTTAACTTGCAACTTGTTTGCATAGTATTACTTATTGGTTTGCAATATTCCATTCCAATATTCTTTAGCATTTCTTTGATATACTTTGTCTGATATATGAAAATACCTTTGTCGTGCTGACATATCTGTAATCCCAAAAAGAAATTCAACTCACCAAGTAAGGAAATATCAAACTCGTTTTGCATGTCTTTGGAAAAATTCTAACTCATCTTGTCATCATCACTTCCAAAGATAATGTCATCTACATAAACTTCATTTATCAGTATATTCTCTCGATACACTTTTATGTAGACATTATTGTCTACATTGCCCTTCTTGAATCATTGTTGTTGTAGATACCTATCGAATCTTGAATACCATGCTCTAGGGGCTTGCTTGAGTCCATATAATGCTTTATTTAACTTGCAAACAAAATATTCCCTTTCTGATAACATAAACCCTTCAGGTTGTTTGATGTAGAATTCTTCTTCTAATTCTCCATTTAGAAAGGTTGACTTTACATCCATATGATACACCTTGATTCACTTGGAACATGCATAGGCTAATATCAATTTGATTGCTTCCATCCTGGAAACTAGGGAAAAGGTTTCTTCGAAATATATACCTTCAACCTGAGTATATAATTTGCATACTAATATTGCTTTGTTCCTAGTTACATGTATATCCCCATTCAGTTTGTTTCTAAACACCCATTTTGTACCAATCACGTTCTTGTTCCTTGGCCTTGGAACTAGCTCCCATGTGTCATTCTTCTCTATCTGATCCAACTCTTCATTCCTTTCCTTTATCTAGTGTTCATATTTGTTGGCTTCTTCAAAAATACTTGGTTCAACTGTGGATAACAATTCTAGGTGCCTCTATTATGGTGAATGTATCCTTCTTCGAGATTCAACTCCTGCATATTTATTCCAAATAATCTATTCTTGTGGATGATATTTCTGCACTCGTTGACTATGTGTCTTTGGAGGGATCTGAATATCTTGTTTCTCTTCTTATTTCTCTGCTTTTGGATGATCTTCTTATTCATTTGATTCTTCTTCTACTTCTTCTTCTTTCAACTCTTCTTGGTCATTATACTCTTTTGAATCTTTGCTTCCTTCTTTCATATTTCATCCATATGTCCCATCAATTGTTACATTGATTCTTTCCAATATTTTATTGAATCTTAGATTGAAGCATTTGTATGCTTTTCTTTTTCTTGAGCACCCAACTAGTATGCCCTTTATCAACTCAAGAGTCAAATTTTCCAATCTTTCCATCTTCTCTTTTGATATAGAATTTTCTTCCAAACACTCTGAAATGATTCACATTTTTTGTTCTTCCTTTACATAGCTCGTATGGAGTCTTATCATTGTTATTTTTGAGCATTCCTCTATTCAAGATATGAACTTTTGTATGTACTGCTTATGCCCAAAATATGTCACCCAACTTGGAATGTTTCAACATGGTCCTTTCCATTTCCTGTATTGTTCTATTTTTACTTTAAACAAATCCATTTTACTACTAAGTCTTGGCTGCTGAGAACTTTCATTTTATTCCATGTTCGCTATAGAAATCCGTGAGTTCCTTTGATGTAAATTCTCCTCCATTGTATGATCTCAAGCACTTGATTTTCAATTATGTATCCGTTTCAACCATCTCTATGTATCTAATGAAGTGTTCAAAAGCCTATAATTTCTTCTTGAGAATGAAAACTACATTCATTCTTGTGTAGTCATCAACCAATAGCATAAAGTATTGCTCGCCATTCAATTCCTTCATTCTTGTTGGTCCACATAGATTTGTATGTACAATATCTAGCGGTTTTGTCATGGATTAATCTTTTGATTTGAACTTGGTTCTAGTTTGTTTTCTCTATAGACAATGCTTACATAGAGTATTCATTGGCTTTGAGATCTCAAAAATTTCTCATATTGCTTCCTTTTTGTTGATTCTGAAAAGACTATCAAAGTTCATGCAACCCATTCTTCTACGTCAGAGCCAACTTTCATTTTCCTTTCCTAAACACCATCTTTCCTTTCCAATTTCATTTAATACATATATGTTGTTTGATGTTCTTATAGTTGTAGCCACCAACTTGCCTGATCTTTCTTTCCTTATCTCACATTTTTCTGAGTCAAACAAAAGTTTGTGTCCTTAACACATTTGACTTACACTAAGTAGATTGTGCTTCATATCTTCGACTAGTAGAATATTTTCTTCCTTGGCATCTTTGCTTCCAAGATTGATTGTGCCTCTCTCTATCATTTTGGCCGAGTTGTCATTTCCAAATGAAACTGATCCATATCATTCCTTTTTCAAAGTTAGGAACCTGTTCTTTTCACCTGTCATATGATTTGAACAACCACTTTCAACATACCACCCAATTTTCCTGTGTTGGGTTTGTAGATCAAGCTTGCATTCTTTAGTGTTGAATTGATCCTACTCCCTTATTCATATCCTTTGTGGTTCCTATTTATGACTATTGATATTATGTTTTGATTCCCTTGGAGGAACAATAAATCTATAATATTTATCTGTGTGTCCAAATTTGTTACACTTGTAGCATTCTACTTCATCACTCAAAGATCCAAAACTATTATAATTTCTGTTTTTTGTTTCACAAGGACTTCTTGGATATTTATTCTTTGAGTATCCTTCATAGTTTCTTTTGTAATTGACATAGACCTTATAGTTTATAGCTTTGTGCACAAAATTGTTACATGAATAACGTAATTGAAGAAAAATAGTTTGATACCTGGAGGTGGAAGATCTTCTGAATGGTGTTGCTCTTCTGAATTCTTCTTCTTCTTGATGTCTTTCTGTTGTTGGATTCTGTTGATTTTGAATTTTGAATCTTCTAGGTGGTGTACTTTCTCTGTGATTTTCTTCTTGGATATTAGGGGGACCTCTGACCATTTCAACATAACTTATATGTTTTGCTTCATGTTCTTTTGTCTTGGAGCTCGATCCTTTCTCTATCGCCATCTGGTTGTATCCTATCCTATAATTTTCATAGTAAGGCCTTTGAATGTTGATGATCTCATCCAATATTTTTATGTTGTTCTATTGGATATATTTCTTCTAAATATCCTTTCATGGAGTGACCATTTCTACTTCCAAGACTTCAATCATCTTCTCCTTTTATTCCAACTGACTTCTAATTGCTTTTTTAGTTCTTTTGTCTTATTCTACCTAAATTTTTATCTTCATGATCATATGCTCGACTTCTTCTGAGTTGGAATTATGAGATCCTTCTTCCCTCTTTATTTCTGCCTTGAGTGACTTGTTCTTCTTTGTTTCATTACTAGATATTCTAAGACACTAATTAATTCTACCCTGAGATCAAATTCACCTTTTTCTTCATAATCTTCTTCGAAATCTTCTACTTCCATGAAGAGTACTCTCTCTAAATCATTGTCACAATCATCATCTTCATCTGATGAGGATCTATCATCCTTGGAGTAGAAAATCTTCTTGAAGAATTTATTTTTGTTCCTTCTCTTGTCTCCCTTTTCATTTTTCTTTTTCTTCTTAGGGTCTCCTTCTTCATAGCTATCTTTATTATTAGAATAAGGAAATTTAGAAGCATAATGACCAATACCACAAAAATTAAAATATTTAAATGGAAGCATACCTTTGTATTTTCTGATTCCTCTTTTCAACTTTCTCACGAAGTTTTTGATATCTTCATCTTCTTCTGACTTGTTTGAATCATCATTGTAGCTACAACTTGGCTTTTACTTTGGCTTCTATTTATTAATGTTTCTCTTATTTGATGCTTTGAATGTTGCTTCCTTCATGACTAGGTTCTCTTGCTCTGTCCTCATTTCATAGGATGTGAATATCCCATGTAGCCCATCCATGCTTAAAGAAGATAAATTTGCTTTTTCTTCTAGGGATGAAATATTTGGGTCAAATCTCATTGGTAGAGACCTTAGTACCTTTTGAACAATGACTGGTTCCTTTATCTCTTCTCCCAAACCTTTTATAGTATTCACTATTTCATCAACTCACAAAACTTAGGATGTATTGTCTTCATATTCCTTCATCTTCAATTTTTTGAACTTAGCTCTAAAAGTTTAAAGTTCATCTCCCTTAACTTTGGCATATCCTTCATAAATATTTTGAATCTTATCCCAATCCTTTGTAGAATCATGTTGAATGAGCTTGACAAATACTGAATCAACCAAACTTCTTAGAATGGTGCCTTTAGCTGTTGCATTGTTCTAACTTTTTTTTTCCATCTTTGTTAGTTAGGGGAGTGGTATATCCATCTACTACTGACTACCAAACATCAAATCCATGTGCATGTAAAAAGGTTTTAATCCTTTTGTTCCAGAAGGAATAGTTATGTCCATCAAATACTAGTGCTCCAATATTAACATATTCCATGATCTCCTTCCAATGGTTACATCACTTCTTGAAGGACCTGCTCTGATTCTAATTGTTGGAATACTGAGAGGGGGGTGAATCAACATGAGCACTTTTATTAATTTTAAACATAATATATATTCTTTAATAATATTCAGCAGTTTATCATTAGCATTAAATATGTCATCAACAACATAATCATAAGAAACATCACATCAACAATATCACATCAGATACACAGTACACCAAAATTTACGTGGAAACCCAAATGGGAGAAAACCACATAATGATTTTCTTATATATATCAAAATAATACATTCAGTGAAGGTACCAACTTCCCAATTCTCTAGCTGCAACTAGAAGGAGGATCCAACCCCCTATTTACATGTTCCAACATGAAGGAAGCTACAACTCCCTGAATTCTCTGGCTACAACCCCCTCATTCTTAGGTTCCAATGTGAAGGAAACTCCAACTCCATGATTTTTCCAACACCAACCAGAAGGAGGCTACAACCCCCTTTCCTTTCCTCATCGTTCTGCCTTGAAATATAAGTGTAGACCAAGTGTCACTACCATAATCACTACCATTGTCTCTATCATTGTCATTGTCTCTGTCACTGCTACTGCCACTATCACATCAACCTGCTCAACCTGTCACTATCATCAACTTGTCACTATCATTGTATCTAGTTTCTTTCATTGTCTCATCAACATGCAACTAATCATAAACCTATGTGTATGTGCCACAACTAGAACTTGTACCATACCATACATCAACTGTATACCAATATATGCATCAATCATGTCCCATAAGATATACCAAATGTAGATACCAAAACATCAACAATGCATAGCTATTCATATATCAAACCATGTACCATGTACTAAACAATAAATCATGCATGTAACATGTAGCATATACCATATCATCAAACATGTATAGACCTGTTCCATATCATCAAAGAAGTTCCCTCAAGGTACCAAACCATATCCCTCATGAATATGTCACAATATAACAAGAGTATACCTCAACCATGTACTAAAATTTCAAAGATGTAAACCATAACAACCATGTCATGTGATAAAATAGATACATGAGCATGCCTCACTCATCCATGTAGCCAAGATGTACCTCAATCATGTTTCAATTCCTCAACCATATACCAAGCATGCCTCAAGAATGTACCATAACGATAACCAACATATAACCTTCAAAACATACCTCTAATCATGTAGCTGACTTGATGCATTGTAATATTGACCTGTAACTATTCCTTTGACTTCAGGGACCTGGTTCAAGCATATCCCCAAATTTGTATTGTCCTCACGGGACTAAGATATCATGTCTCACAGGGCCTCACATGACAGGTACTATGAAACTCACTGGGTCCTCATGGGACACTAGTATTCTGACCCGCGAGGGTCAACTAAACTAGGATTTCCTCATAAATTCCCACTCTCCTCTATAGTATTGAAACTCCCTCACTTCTCACTCTTCACTACCTCATAAATTGTCATCACAAACTTTCCAATTGATCACTAGTTCACCTTAAGATGTTCAATATAATAAGTGACTAAATGTACTTTTGAATGACTTATTGAGGTGTATTTATACTTTTGATGGGTAACCAAGTTCCTTATATTTAGGGCTTCTTGAATTTCTTGTTACAACAAATTTACCCTTTCATTAATTGACTTGTAACCAACTAGAGGATTCTTAACCATTCTTCAGGGATTCCAACTTATCAAGGCCACAACGCATCAACCGTGAGGAACCATGTGGTGTACCACATATCATTAGAAATGGAATGATGAGGAATATCCATCCATGAGTGAGTTACCTACATTTACATTGTACTTCGTGTTCATTTTCCTCGATTAAATTTGGTTTCCATAACCATACCTTTGGGGCTACTAGACTTTTTGAAGGGTTGACATCAATGACAACCAATCTTTTAACAATCTCCCCCTTAACCAATCTTTAAAGAATCGTAAATTAAAATCCAAGATTCTTTCACCCTTTTTGAGATGGATTTGGGTAATTTGAGTAAGTAGAGTATGGTATGCAATAGGTTGTGCATACATAGTCATGAACATATGTTATAAATAATCAAATGAACCAATTGACAAAGTTGGGGGAGAAAGATACCATTCATAGTTTGGACCTATCAAAGTTAGTATAAAGAATCTTACCATTACATCATCATGTTCAATCAAATGAATATCATAAACACTCAGAAACAGATCCATATGTCTTTTTGGATCCATGATCCCATCACTTGGAAAGACATGTAAAACTCCTTGAGGCAAGGTTTGTATCCTATGTTGTTCTCCATGTAAATTGAGTGGGATATACCTAGCTATTCTTCTTGGGTTTATTTTTCTATCATTTGTTTCTCTTTCTTCATTAGGAATTTCATTTATTTTTTCTTCTCGATCACCCATGATTATTATGTCACTTATTTCAGATCTTGAACTTTGGGAAACTTTGTGAATCACAAGTTTCTTAATTTTACTTCTTGTTAATGGACCATTGTATTATTCCATATTTTATTGGGCTTACAACTATCTTATTCATCTCAAAGATATTGCTCTTTCTTCTCATTGGGAAATAAATTCCCAAGTTCTCTAAAGTTCCCAAGGTCATAGAACTGGTCCAAGGTACTTCTTTGATCTCTTAATCCAATTTGTATTTGGTTTTGGTTTGGTTTAGGTAGAGTAATTAAATTTATGATCTATGAAACCACCCTTTTGTTTAGATCCCAATACGGTTGCCAAAAATGTTGATCTAAAAGACTATCTTACGGTATTTAAGTCAACCTTATCAGGATAAATCCCTCTACATTTTTAAAGAGGTGGTACTCCTATATTTCAAATAGCATACAAGAACAAATAAAGTTCCTAAGAGAGGACTAGGCTTATTCTTGAAATAAATATTCACATGTAAAGAATACCTGAGAAAAGAATCGGGTATCTTGTAGGAAACAAATATTTACACTATGTTACAAGATTTGTAAACCAAAAGAGTATGCATTAAAATTGGAAGGCATTTCCATCGAAACATTCATCAAAGTAGAACACAATATTCAACAAAGGAAAGAAAAGTATGGAACACATATATAAAAGAACTCTAAATGATCATTTCATTAAATAAAATAAATATTTTGATAGACACACATAAAAAATCTCAAGCTTGAATTTAAAGTCTTGACAAATAAATGATTTTATATCCCAAACTGGTTCTCTAGGAACCTAAAAAATAATAGATGGCTTAAATAAATAAGTGATAATGTCTGGGGTTACAAATAAAATAAACGGTGTGTTTCCTTTGAACAAGACTAGGATGGGGCTCCTGAAAACCATAAAATCAAGGAGAGAGTTGGAAGACAAAGAAAACAGTCAAGGGTCAGCCTCAAGTTTCATAGGTTGCTTGGAAAATAAAAGGAAAAGTGACAATTGACTGAAGAAAAAAAGATGGTGAAGGATACAATAAGGCTACTATTTGACTAACTATGATGGAAAAATTTCGAACTATTCATTTTCTTACTGAGGCAACCTTTGTAGATGGATGTTGTTGTGTTGGAGGTGGAATAACCATTGTAAATGCTTAATGTTGATATCTCTCGATGATATTAACCTTTTAACCATTATTCTATATGCTCCCTCATTGGAGCAATCATTCTTTCATGCTTATTTTTTATTTCAAATAAGTCATTCTCCAATCCCGTTAAATCAATACTTAATTGGTGCAACGTGTTCTCGATATCCTCATTCTTATTTATGTATCGAACAAACCACCTATAAATATTTTCTTCATAGAATTCAACCGAGCCACTAAACTCACTTTCCCATGCAACTTTTAATGCTTCTAATTGTTCCAATAGTTTCTCCTTAGATATAAATATGGTATCCATTAATAAAATAGGTCCATATAAATCTTTTGTAAGATCAACAAGTCTTATAAATATGTCCCTCTCTTGATTTTAATAGCATCCAACTTAGACAACAATTCTCTTAAACATTTAATCATTTTCAGCTAGCAAGGGTTATTTTTTTTCATTCAAATACTGGAGGAAAAGATTTGTTCTCTTCTGTGGGTGCCTCTTAAGCTTCAATATTTTTCTACAAACATTCATGTGGATTATTTGTAAAAACATTTAAAACCTTCATCATTCACTAAGTTCTTTTGGAGATATTCTGTAAAATGCATAATCCTTGTTGAGAAACTAGTTGAAATCTTTGTTATCTCCCATATTTCAAGGACTACATCTATTCTCTTTTATATACCATCTCCTATTTATTTTCTTACAATCAACAATAAACGAGATGAACCCCTCAACTTAGAACTTCTTTCAGGGACATCTTCGAGGGTAAGTGTTGGTTGAATTGCAGTTAAAGGTTCAACAAACAATGGTTTTGGAATTAGATATTTCTCCAATTCGTTTATTCTTTCCTTTAAAAATTAATTTTGTTTCTCAATATAAAATATAGATTATTTTGTTGTTTCTCTATTTACCTCGTGAAATTGCACAATTTTCGAGGGTGCAACTGCTTGAAAATTGATTTATGATTTCCCTTTTTCAGAGACTTTCTTATTTTTATATTAAATTTATCTATTAACAATTTCTTAGAATTTTAATGGTAGGCCACATGGTGAAGTGTGACAGAATCTTCCTAAAATATGTATGGCTCTTATGTAACCAGAGCCTCAACAATTTCCCATCTTTCCATGAATATTTTCTCTAACCAGTTGTGTTCTTCTATAACTTCATCTACATCCATAGCTCGAGGACTTTCCTCAATTTCAAGTATTTCCAGTCCCATTTTCTGAATTTCTCTCTTTCTTTTAACGAAAGTATGTACAACATCATATTTTTCCAAAATTTTCTTTATAAGGTCTTGATCACCACTGTCATGTGAATTTCCAACAAGTGTTTTTCTTGGTTCTAGACCCTCAAAACCCTCAATGCATTGATATTACTTTAAATAAAGTTGATTCAATTGTCCTGCAAACTCATCCAAGTGGGAAATATGCTTGATAGTCACTTCCAAAACCCTCCATGGAAATGGGATGAATCTCTTATTTCTTTTTTCATTGAAAAAGTGTGCCTAGTATTTATACTGTCTGCGCACCTTGATGATAAAGAGTTTATCAGATACATAAAATGGGAGCAAGAAGGGTTTCCCCTAGAAACTGAATAGTCTTAGAAAGTTGAAATCCTTTAAATTATCAAAAAATCCTTTCTCGCAGACAAAGGAGGAAGCCTATAGTGACATTCTCGATGTAGTAGGACCAAAATTTAAAATTTTCAAATAAAAAATAAAAACTATTTTGGGTTGTAAAAATCATGTTAGTATATTTAGACACTTAGGAGTTAGTTAAGATCAACTTGGAATAATGTCTCATTACATAAAAGTTTCTTTCTTAGTGTGTTTCTTTAGTATGCACTTGTATATAGGTAATCTGATGGTCACAATATGTTCCTAACATAGAGTGATCCAACATATCATATTCGCCTCAATATTAATAGATGCATTGATCTATGGCTTAGCACTTGATTTGTCCATGATTTCTATTTAAATAGCATGAAGGGTCATTTACCAATGATCGATTCTGATAAAATATCATGTAAATCTCTCTGTAAATTTTTATTTTGCATTAATAAATTTCTCAAAGTGGCCACATTGGATAGGGTCGTGGATGTTTCTTAGTAGGGGTTTTACCATGTCCAAACATATGTGTTGCTATTTGATCTGGCTGTGTGAGTGGTTACTAAAGGTGTTCTTCCTTTGTTGGAATATATATGTTTTCAAGAATGATAACATAGTGCATTTGAAGACATGCTCCTATTGTAGACTGAGATCATGAAGACATGTTTCCTCATTTCTAGTTTCTTCCATTTCTGTACATTTCTGGTATGGGAGGACTATTCTATTGAGTCTTGAGTTCTCATTTCAGTCAGGAATGCTTTTCATTTCAGTTGAAAAGTTTTTTTTTTCCCAAGATACGTCTGTTTTAGTCAGATCCAGAGGTATAAATATCAAATATTCCCTTTTAATTTTTTATAGAGATAATATTTTGGTTTTCTATTTTTTATTTCTTGGTTTCTACTCTTTTCAATCAATGTATTTTATTTTCCCTGTGCTCTATAAGATCTCTTTTTCTTGCGCTTTGTGTGATCTTGGTAAATCAGAAATAGAGGGAAAACTTACATTTTCCGGGTAAGCTAACTGAGATTTAACACTTCTTTCCATCAAGAAGAAACACTTTTTCCTTTTGTGAAAAGTTTTTTTTATGAGAACACTCTCCAAAGCCATATTCCACAACAACAACAAAAACAACACCCCTAATCCTCCTTCTAAACAACACAATATGTTTTGCACTAGCTCACTTGAAGTAAGAGGTCTTGAGTTCAGGTCTCTTTTTTCTTAATTTTTTTTGAAGAAGTTCATTCATTCATTGTAAAGTGTATTTGGTTTAAATTGTAAGATCAAATCATTATAAGTAGCTTTAATATTTTAATTTATTTATTTTGCATGCAACTTTCATTTATAAAGTAACTTCATTGTAAAAGTGATCCCCACTTATTCTATAAAAGTGGGTCACTTCATAAATAACTTATTTGTAAAAGTGAGGCTATTAGGAGGGATATCACCACATGGACCAACTTCTACTTACCACGTCTCTTTGGTTACCATTTATCCTTTTTTTCAAAAGGGCATAAGTTTCACATCCGAAGTCCATTTCCGGTACTGTTTTTTTTTTTTTTTAAATCCTATTTTTTTTTCGAGATATTTGCATCTAGGCCATCAGTTTCAGTGTTTAAATCCATATTCTTTTCATATTTAATCTGGATTTTCCTAGTGATATTTTTTACCAACACCAAATACTTCCAATGGAAATCCCATATGGAGGATTTATTAAGAAGTAAAGGGATGTACCAGATTACCTTGGGAAAAGAAGAAGAACCTAATAATTATGAAAAGTGTGCCAAATGGATTAATAGGAATGATGAATCCCATAGAATAATCAAAATGGCCATCTTTCCTGATTTAAGGTTTCACCTTCAAGGACTTGATGCCCTCAATAAATCTTGGGAAAATATTGAAGTTTTGTTTGGTAAACAAAATATTATTCGAGCTCACCACTTGGAAAATCAGTTAATGAATTTAAGTCCAAATTATTTTGCTTTCATTAAATATTACTTGTCTAAGTTAAGAACACTTAGACTTTATGTATAGAATGAAAAATAGATCTACCAGAATATCAGTGAATATATGTTATTCTTTCTAATCTTGTTATTGCATATTATGTTTTTGTATCTACCTTTTATGCCTCCAGAGAAGCTCTAGGGACTACATGTAAAAATCCCTCCCTTGAGTCCTTTTGTGATGCTATGATTCAAGAGAAAGATAAGCTTCTACAAGTTGAATTGATTAGCACTGCAGGTACCTCCAAAAAATCCTTAGGTACCTCCAACAAATCCTTATAATTCAAAGAAGAAGAATCCTCTCCACAACAACAAGAAAAACAAGGGTCCCAAACCCTCTCAACCAACTTCTTCTCCTAATGGTAACAATGGAGAAAAATATAAAAGTATGAAGACTAAAAAACATTTCGACTTTTGTGGGAAATATGGTTATGAGGAGTCCAAATGTTTTAATAAACTTTAGAAGAAACGATGAAGAAGAACAACATTTATTGAAATTTCTCTTATTCAACATCCGACAATTAGCTCAAAACAAAATCACTTTATATACTAAAAGAACAATTGAGTAATCAACTAAACATGCAGTGGAAGCATAAATAAGGAAACCAAATCAAGAACACATAAACACCAATATTTTAGGGTAAATACCCCAGAGAGAAAACCAGTGCTGAGAATGACTTTATTATGCTAAAATCATGGCTCCTGTAACAAGGATAATGGCCCACCAAGAGAAATACAACTGCAAACTAACCTGGCAAGGTTTGACCTGTTATATGACTAGTTCTGGCATGATTTTCGAGTAATACACTATTCACCTTCTTGTGAATCGTGTATATACGTGACTTTTTACACTGTGAATCACGTATCCATACAGAAAAATTGTACGATAAGATTTGTGTGATATGACACTCTCTTGTGGCTTCCTCAGTCTGAAACCCACTTGCGTAAGTGTTTGTTCTCTCTTCTCCTTGACATGATCTTTAGATGGAAGTCCTTCTCCTTTCCTATCCAATATCTCGTTGAATCAAAGTCCTTCTTGATCCAAGATATCAAGTATCAAGTCTCTTTGAGCTTGTCAATTGTCTTTCTCCTTCATGCTAGACTTGCTTTTATAATCGTGAGTTATAATCTATTTCTAATATCACTTGAGATTACATGCTAAAATTACATGCATGCTAATTTTTAGCATTTTCTAAAATAACTCAATTAACTAATTAATTAATAAAATCATTTTACTTAAATAATTCATTTAATTAAAGTAAATCCAAGAATAGAAGGCTTTGGACAATTTCCACACGTCTAAACACAAACCTATGTGAAAATACATGTCTGATGCTACCACTAACATAAAAAACATCAATATTAATTCTATTTCTTCCTCTTCTTATCATGGGCATGCACTTTCTACTTCTGGTTTCTCCTTCAATTCAACTTCTACTTCTTCTTATAATGAGTGGTGTATTGATTCTGGAGAATATTATCATATGGCTAAGGATAATTCAACATCCCCATTTTAATCCCTAGTTTGATTAATGCTTATGTAGATGTAATATGTGGCTATGGCCAAGCAATGTAATATGCAAATTGTATTTCAATGTTTCAATAATAAAATGCGATGCCATCTTCTAAGGGGACATGGACAAGATATGGGGGTTGAATTAATCCACAAGAGAGGGGAGTGTCTAGGATAATTGCCAAGAGGGGTCAAGGGGGGAATTACTCGTGTTTATGGATTTAAACCGTTTTCCTAAATATGTTATTGTATGTGAACCTTCCCATTTATGATTGAGTGTTTCCAAAACCAATCATTGAATACATGTAAGAGGGTGGGTGTGAGTGGTCATGTCCCAAAGTTATTGGGAACATGGGGGTGGAGTACACTCAACTTGGGGAAGAGTGTAAGTCAAGAAAGGAAAGAAAAAGAGAGGAATTTTGTATGGGTTGAGACATAAGTAATAGTAGTTAGAGAAATTAGTCAATTTGGGCATGGAAACAGAGTTGGACCAGGCACGACCGTAGGAGGGAAAGGTATGAAGCATAATTAAAGAGAATTGGAGTTGGAGAAATGAAGATCTCAATTGTCAGGATTGAAGAGTGAAGTCCTGTACGAGTTGCATTGAAACAATAAGTGTTTTTGTTGGTTTGATGATATTTTTCCTAGCATCATTTTCCCTTGAGTTCCCAGCTAAGATATTCTTAGCTATCTATGCTAGAGAGACCCTGATAAACAAATGGCACATTCCTTGGGTTATCCCTGATAAATGGATGGTACATCCATTGGGTTATCCCTAATAAAAGGATGGTACATGGCTTGGGTTATCCATGATAAATAGATGGTACATCCATTGGGTTATCCCTGATAAACAAATGGTGCATTCCTTGGATTGGGTAGGTCAAGAAGAAAAGAGCGGGTGGAAAATTCGGGATAAATGTAGGAGAATATCAGTTGGTTTGAGAGATTTATGAGTTGTGAGTGGACTGTGAGAGACCACCCTCTTTTGTGTATTTCTGGCCTCAGCTCGGGGGTGGATGACCATTGATATTTGAAACAATCAGTCTATGGTTGGGTGGAACGTCTGTCCCAAGAAGTTATGTAACACCCCAGGTTTTGAGACCCATTTTAAATAATGTATTGTTACAATGCTGAGAGGCCAGAGTGCCCAAAAACTTATTAAAAATGCCAGTGTGCCCAAGAAATGTAATGTTTGATCATTATTAATAATAAATACATTGTTGACTACTAGATAGACAAGGACTAGAGTTATAGTAGGATATGATTCCACAAGAGAGGGGGCTTGAGTGGTTGAATGTTTATTTCCTATTTTAATTACCATTTTGTCTAAGGGAGTGGATCAGTTACATGAGCTTCTTGGGGGAGGCTGGGAGGTTCTTGATTCCCCATGAAATACTTAAACCTATCCCTGGTCTGTTGAGAGGGGTTTTGGTTGATAGCATTTTTTGCTCATTTTCTCATTCACTCCTTCATCCGTTTATGCATTCATTCACTTTCTCACTCATTCATTCATTTCGTCCTTACCTATCATTCATTAATCCATCCTCATCCGTGTCTTGGCTTGGGAAAGGAAAATGAGCTGCTGAAGAAAAGAAATGGAATCATTGGTTGTAGAGGTTGTTGGTGTAAATCCAACCATGACTTGAGGCCTACATGCCTGAATGTAGTGTCCTATGTCCATATGTTTTCACAGTTGTGAGTCCTAAGAGCTCCAACATTGAGATTCTGGACCAGTTGCACTGGAGCCCTGGAAGGAGAAGGACTTCTTGAGGGACTGCATTGCAGAGAAGGGTGGAGGTCCAGTCTCTTGGGTGGTGTAGGCTGGGTGGAAGAGAGATGGGTACTTGGATTGTTGTGAGTGTTGGGGAAGCCCATGAGAGATTGAGTGCTAATTGGTTTGGGAAGCCAAGTAACACTCTGGAACTGTCCTTGTGGATTCATAGCCCTGGCTCGGGGGTGACACTGTTGTTGATATTTGGAATAGTAGTGTCTACGGTTGGGTGGAACATCCTTGGTATGTAGCCAGTTGGTGTCATATTTATAAAGATAAGTGCTCTCTGTTATGGTATTATTTACCTGTATATGAACATATTCCACTGTGTATTTATTTATCATTTAATTTAATCTTTAGAATATGCATGCTTGATGTTTATTAATGTGCATGTTGTTAAATCTTTTCTTTATGCATCCTGATTAATTTAAAAAGGTGTCTGTAAGAGAAAGAATTTCAAGGGTGGGATTGAAGGTGGCGCACCCTAGCCTGTGGGTGGACGAGGATGTTACATATTGGTATCAGAGCTTATATTTGAAACAATGGACCGATATGGGCTAGGTCTATTGGTTAGAGTCTCGTGGTTGAGATCAAATTCTGACTGTGAAGTTGAAAAGCTTAGAAGGAATGGTGTTGTAGAATCTGCGCAAAAGTTAGAACGTCATAGATCCTTTGCACGGGTTTGAAGGATCGTAACCATCCCCTTAAAATTTGGGAGTGATCACCACTATGGGATCAAGAGATATCTGGGATCATTGGATCAGAGGGCTGGTGAACAAGGGTCATTCAATGAAAGTGAAGAAAAGTTTAAGTCACAACCATCAAATCTCATTGGAGAGAGATCGATGACTAGGAGACATTACGGGGACCCAATTTGTATGGGAGTTAATTCCCCAAGGTGGTCCCACAATCCAAACCATGGTTTCACTGACAGGTTATGTGTCAGCATCAAAAGAATTGTGGGGAAAAAGGCGGGTTACTCCAAACCGTCGATGCGTGCCCCCGCAAATTGAAAGGCATTAAGTGATGTGACATGTTAGTACTCAAACATCGAAACTCTGAAGAGTCGAAGTAGATCCAGACCATTGATTGAAGTGGACACGTGGTAGGAGATCCTGCACTCTGGTGGATAACCACTTCGGAAGAAAGACGGATGCAAAAATCTAGAACTCCCAAAGGCCTGAAGCCTAGAGTTCATCTAGACCATCCATCAACAAGGACACATGACCCTGGATCTCTCACTTTGGAGACTTATTACTCCAGAAGGTTTTGTAGAGCGAATCACTAGGGAAAGAATGACCCGAAGTCCCAAAGTAATTGAGGATCGTTGATCTCAAATCAACAAGAACCATTGATATTTGTAGCAATACCTCTCGAAGTCCTGAAGTTTGGGGTTAATATGGACTGTTCGATAAGGGAGACACATGTCAACAGATTGGCCAGTTCAGGAATTTAGAGTTAGGAAGAATTGGAAGTGTGCTAGTGTGGAAACTCTTGAAGCCCAAAGAGACGAAGTGGTGGGGCACAATGACATCACCTGGAGGTGATGTGGACCTCATAATTATGAAGTGACGTGGTTTGCAGACATCACTTGGGATGATGTGGACACATGGGATGTGTGCCACGTGTCAGTGAGTTTTGAACCTGTTAAGGATTGAAATGTCAGTTAGAATGTGACACATGTCACCTGCCTAATTGGGCCACATGCCTGCTTCTAGTATTTCACCACATGGCGACAGATCATGCAATCCAAAGACTGGGTACTCCAGAGGAAAAATATGTGACAGTTTGCATTGGGTCGAGAACTCCCGAAGGCTAGAGTACATATCAATCGTTGATCCCAGAAGACACACGACAATGGATTTCGCAGTGGTTCAGAGGATTGACACTCTGGGAGAAAGTGAAGGTGGAGAGTTTGAAAATCCTGAAGCTCGAAGAGCTGAATTGATTCATAATCATTGATCTGTGAGAGACATGCGTCAATGGATTGTCGACTTCAGGTGAAAGCACTCCGGGAGAAATTGAAGTTGGAGAGTTTGAAACTTCTGAAGCCCAAAGAGTCGAAGTGATTCATAGCCATTGATCTGTGGGAGGACACATGTCGACAGACCATGAGCTTCCAGTAAAATCATTTTGGGAGGAAGAAAGCGGGGGAAGTTGAGACTGCCGAAGGCCAAAGTCTCGAAGTGGACTAGAGCCATTGATTTGAGGTGGATGTGTGGTGCCTGATCTAAAACTTTGGGTGTGGATTACATCAGGGGAAAGAGGAGGTCAAAATTTGAGACTCTTGAAGCACAGAGTCTTGAAGTGGATCTCGATCATTAATCATGAATGAGGACAAGGACCATTGATCTGGTCCTAGCTGAAGTTTTCGAAGTCCCGAAGCTCTAGATAAGTGCTTTTTCAGCGAAGCGTAGGGACATGACCATGGTCACATGCAATTGATAATTGAGGGAAGAAGGGATAATGGATGAATTGTTGTTTTCAAGACAAAAAAGTGCTAAGGAAGGATTTAGCAGTGGTTTCGAGTCGTGGTCACCTAGGAAGGTGGTTTGAAATAAGCACCTGTGCAGAATTTAATTCTGTATCGACCAAAGGATAGCGCAGATGTGTTATATGATGTAGATCGACATATATATGTTCTTCATGAATTGAGAAGAAAAAGGACTTGTAACATGGTTTGGAAAATTTTCTTTATCATATGCATAATTCTAAGAAAATGGTCACTTGCACATTTTGGAGAATTAAGGGGTTTAAACACATCAACTCAAAATGCATATTGAAGAAATAGAAGAAGGCAAGGGAGCCTCTAGCCATGGTAAGGATCTCAAAGGTTAGAATACCAAAGTTGGTAATGTAGAGACAGAGTTCAATGGATGGAAGGAAAGAGGAGAGCAGGAAACATTAATAGAAATGAGAAGAATCCTGAAAATAGAAGTGGAGAGCTACAAAGCATACAGTGAGATACTGATGAGAGATCAAATTCAGATAAATGCTCGAGTGATACAGAGCTTAAATCAGTTGCAAAGGCAAATGAAGAAGGGATAAAAATGAAAACAAGAGGAAGAAGGCAGGTTTCGTGAAATAAGAGATGATCATGGAAGAGCTGGTAATTCAAGAAGTGCCAACATAACTCATAGACACCACTCACCTCCTTACTCAGGAAGAAATTTTTATGCATCGAAAGATTCCATAAGAAGTCCAACGGTGTCTCCTGTTAGGCACCAGAGAGGGAGACATGAAGTGGAAACTTTGCAAGGAGATCCAAGGAAGATTAAGCCACCCTCCTTTAATGGTGAAAGAGAAAGGGAAGATCACACCGAAGCATGGTTTCTTGGACTTAGGAGATATTTTTAATTGCATAACTATTCATAAAACCTAGAAGCCAGGATTTCCACCTACCATTTACATGGGAAAGCTGCAATGTGGTGGGATCAACTTAAGCAAGTTGAACATATTAATGAGAATAGGATCACTTGGAAGCAATTCAAGAAGTAATTTCATAGCGATTACCTCTCAAAGCATTTCTATGACAAGAAAATGCAGGAGTTCTTTGAACTCAGGCTGGGAAGCATGACTATGGAAGAATATGAGAATAAGTTCTTGGGATTGTTAAAATATGTTGGGTTTATAAACAATAAAAAGGTAAAGATACAAAGGTTTTTGAGTGGACTGCCAACCTTTTATAAAGAAAATATTAGGTATGATGAGCCCAAGAATTTGACTAAGGCCATCAGGAAGGCTAAATACCTATATGAGCAAGGACAATGAAGAGAATCCCTATAGAAATCTTGGAAGGATAAGAGGAAGGAGAAGTCTGATCAAAGGAGGAAAGGATTCAAACCTCCCTTCATTAGGAATGAGGCTAATAGAAATCATCAATATCAGTATGCTAAGGGTGAATCCAAGAAAGAAGACTCCTTGGGAGAAAGGGGAAGATCACCTGTACAAGGATTGCCCACATATAAAGGATAGAGTGAAGACTATGCACAATGTCCAAGAGGCTACACCAGTCGAAGATATGGGAAGATTATATGAAGCCTTAGATGATTGACAAACATAGTACTAGTCCAATATGATCAAGGTGGAAGGTAAGATCATAAATAAGCATGTTTCTATTTTAATTGATTCAGGGGCAAGTCATTGTTACATTGATCCTAAAATAGTGGATAGATTACATTTGGAGAAATGTAAACTTGGAAAATCAAGTTTGGTTCAGCTAGCCACTGGAACCAAAAGGAGAATCCATGATATGGTCAGAGGATGTTCCATAAGTCTTAATGGTCTGAATACAAATGTTGATCTAAATATCATACCATTGGGGTCTTATGATATTATAATTGGAATGGATTGGCTGGAAAAACATCATGTTGTACTAGATTTTCATAGAAAGACATTTACATGTCTTGATGGAGATGGAAAATAGAGCATTGTGAAAGGAGTTCCAAGACCCATCTCTATAAGGGAGATTTCAGCCTTACAACTGAAAATATTTTTTAGGAAAGAATGTCAATTGTATGCAGCTCATGTGGAAGAGCCAGAAAATACAAAGGGGCCAATCCTTGAAGATTTCTTGGTACTAAAATAATTTGAGGATGTATTCCAAGAAATACCAGGGTTTCCACCAAGAATGGAGATAGATTTATCTATTGATTTAGTGCCTGGAACTGCCCCGATGTCAAAAACACCTTACATAATGAGCACACTAGAGTTAAAAGAATTACAAATGCAGTTGGAGGAATTTTTGAAGAAAGGGTACATACGACCAAGTGTTTCACCTTGGGGAGCACCAATACTTTTTGTCAAAAAAAGGATGGAACCTTGAGGCTGTGTATTGAATTTTGACAATTGAATAAGTATACTATAAAGAACAAGTATCCTCTGCCCATAATCGATGACCTCTTTGATTAGCTAAGAGGAGCAAAGATATTTTCAAAGATTGACCCGAGGTCAGGATACCATCAGGTAAGAATTAAGGAAGAAGACATTCATAAGACAACCTTTAGGACCAAGTATGGGCATTATGAATTTGTAGTGGTGCCATTTTGAATGACCAATGCACCAGCTATATTTATGTACTTAATGAATAGCATATTCAAAAATGATTTGGATAAGTTTGTCATAGTGTTCTTGGATGACATACTTATCTATTCTAAGTCTGAAGAGGAGCATGAACATCACTTAAGACTAGTGTTGCAATTGATGAGAGAACATCAGTTGTATGCCAAGCCGAGTAAGTGTTTTTTTTTATCAAAAGAAAATCCATTACTTGGGACACATTATTTCAGAGCAGTGAATAACAGTAGATCTAGAGAATATTGAAGCCATTAGAGGATGGAAAACACCCATAAATGTGTCAGAAGTCAGATATTTTATGGGATTACCTGGTTACTACAAAAGGTTCATAGTAGGGTTCCCTAAGATTGCTCATCCCATCACTTCTTTGCAAAAGAAGGGAGCTAAATTTGAATGGACACCTAAGTGTGAAGATAATTTTAATATGTTGAAGGAATTACTTACTAATGCACCTATGTTAAAGATTGCAGACCCAAATGAAAGCTTTGTGGTATGTACAGATGCATGTAAGGAAGGACTTGGGGGATTCCTCATGAAAAATGGACATGTCATTGGTTATGAGTCTAGAAATCTTAAGGAACATGAGAGGAACTATGCCGCACGTGACTTGGATCTTGTTTCCATTGTCCACTCCTTGAGGATGTGGATGCGTTATCTCATGGGGAAGAGATTTGAATTAAGGCCAGGCCACATTGGATTGAAGTATCTTTTTGAACAACCAACCTTGAATGCTAGGCAAATAAGATGGCTGGAATTTTCAAGTGAACATGACCTCGATATCAAGCATATCAAAGGAAAAGAGAATAAAGTTGCCAATGAACTTAGTAGAATAGTGCATCTCATGCATGCTATTGCTATCAGTATGCATCAGTCAGACTTGAAGAGAAGAATTTTAAATTCTCTTGTTACAGATCAACATTACCTACAGGTAAAGGAAAGATTACAGCAAGGAGATGTACAACATAAAATAATGGAGTATGAGATAAAGGAAGATGGATTACTCATGAACATGAATAGAATCTATGTTCCTAGTTTCAGACAACTGAGGAATTTGGTATTGAAGGAAATGCATGATGTTCCTTATGCAGGACAACCCGGCTACCAGAAAATGATTACAGTAGTAAGAAGCCAATTCTTTTGGTTGGGAATGAAAAAGTATTTTGCTTATTACATCACTCAATGTATGAAATGTCAGAATGTGAAGGCTGAGCATAGGCAACCAACGGGTTTACTGCAGCCATTACCAATCCCATAGAAGAAATGGGAAGCGATAACCATTGATTTCATAACTAAATTACCCAGGACAACAAGTCAACATGATTCAATCATGGTGGTGGTTGAAAAATTAACAAAGGCTACTCATTTTGTTCCTGTAAAAACAACACATACAACGACTAATATTGCAGAAATTTACATGAGAGAGATTCCTAGGTTGCATGGGATACCTAGGACAATCGTCTCGGATAGAGATACAAAGTTTACCTCCAATTTTTGGAGGGGATTGTTTAATGGATTTGATACAAATATAAACTTTAGCACAACTTACCATCTCCAGGCAGATGGGCAAATAGAGAGGGTCAACTGAATAATTGAAGATATGCTAAGAATGTATGTGATGGATAAGCCATCTAAGTGGGAAGATTACTTACACTTGGTTGAGTTTATATATAATAATGGGTATCAAGATTCATTGAGAATGAGCCCATTTGAAGCCTTGTATGGTAGGAAATGCAACACTCCAATGAGCTGGGACAACCCAACAGATAGAGTGGTACTTGGGTCAGAGTTGCTCAAGGATATGGAAGACCAGATGGTTAAGATCAAGTAGAATTTGAAGGTAGCTCAGGATACACAGAAAGTTTATGAAAATAAGAACATGACAACTAGAGAATTTAAAGTAGGGGAGCATGTGCTTTTGAAAGTGAAGCCCAAGAAAAGCTCTTTGAAATTGGGTAGTTGTACAAAGCTGGTAGCTAGATTTTGTGGTCCATTTGAAATATTGGATAGAATAGGGCCAGTTGCATACATGCTTGGATTTCCTTCTTCCATGAATGTGCATAATGTATTTCATGTATCTTTACTAAAGAAATATGTACATGATACTAACCATGTTATTGATTGGCATCTGATTCAGGTAGTGACAGAGGGAGACTTTCAGGTTCAGCCAGTGCAAGTATTGGATAGAAAGTTCAAAATGCTCCAGAATCTAGTTATAGCGCTGGTAAAAGTTCAGTGGACCTGCTATGATCTTGAACATGCTACCTGGGAGCATGAAGATGCCAAGCAGGTAGAGTACCCACAAATTTTTGAATAAATTTTGAGATTTTGATCTTTATTCTATATATGCACTGAGGACATTGCCAAAATAAGGGGGAGGGGATGTAACACCCCAGGTTTTGAGCCCAATTTTAAATAATGTATTGTTACAATGATGAGAGGCCAGAGTGCCCAAAAAATTATTAAAAAGGCCAGTGTTCCTAGGAAATGTAATGTTTGATCATTAATAATAATAAATATATCGTTGGCTGCTAGACAGACAAGGACTAGAGTTATAGGGGGCTATGATTCCATAAGAGAGGGGGCTTGAGGGGATGAATGTTTATTTCCTATTTTAATTACCCTTTTGTCTAAGGGAGTGGATCAATTACGTGAGCTTCTTGGGGGATTCCAGGAGGTTCTTTATTCCCCATGAAATACTTGAACCTTCCTTTGGTCTGTTGAGGGGGGTTTTGGCTAATAGCTTATTCACTCATTTTCTCGTTCGCTCCTCCATCCATTTATGCGTTCATTCACTTGCTCACTTATTCATTCATTCCGTCCTTACCTATGACTCATGGATCCATCCTCATCTGCGTCTTGGCTTGGGAAAGGGAAATAAACTGTTGAGGAACAACCATGGTATCATTGGTTGTAGAGGTCACTTTTGTAAATCCAGCCATGAATTGAGGCCTACATGCCTGAATGCAGTGACCTGTGTCCAACGTTTTTTACAACTGTGAGTTCTGAGAGTTCTAGCATTGAGATTCTATATTAGTTGCATTGGAGCCTTGGAAGGAGAAGGACTGCCTGAGGGACTGCGTGGCAAAGAAGGGTGGAGATCCATTCTCTTAGGTGGTGTAGGTTGGGTGGAAGAGAGATGGGTACTTGGATTTCTATGAGTGTTGGGGAAGCCTGTGAGAGCTTGAGTGCTGATTGGTTTGGGAAGCCAAGTAACACTCTGGAATCATCCTTATGGATTTAGAGCCCTATCTCAGGGGTGACACTGCTATTGAGATTTGGAACAATAGTTTCTATGGTTGGGTGGAACGTCCATGGTCTGTATCCAGTTGGTGTCATATTTATAAATATAAGTGATCTTTGTTATAGTATTATTTACCTATATATGAATGTATTCCGTTGTCTATTTATTTATTGTTTAATTGAATCTTTAGAATATGCATGATTTCTGGTTATTTTTGTGAATGTCGTTAGATATTTTCTTTATGCACCCTTATTAATTTAAAAAGGTGTTGGTAAGAGAAGAATTCCAAGGGTGGTCTTGAAGGTGGAACACCCCGACCTGTGGGTGGTCGGGGCTGTTACAAGTTGGTTGCACAATTCTCATTTAAGATAAGTGTTTTATCTTGTACCGAGTTATTTACATATGTTATTGTTGCGCATGAACTCCACATGAATGAGAATGACTTATATGTTGTTGTAATAAACGATTTAGTTGTATCTCATGTTGATTATTAGCATGCTTCAGATGCATAAGTTTTATGGTTATTACCTTAGCTAAATCTATTATAAATTGTAGTTGTAGGCTATGGGAAAATCGATAACAACAAAATAATGGCTGTAATTAGAAGAAGTTTCATGCTATGTGTATTCTACATGTATTGTTGCCTAGTTGAAGGCTAGGTACATTACTAAATTGGTATCAAAGATGATAAAGAGAATTTTTTTACGTGACGTGGCCCAACCATGGTGCTTGGTTACATTACAAAGTGGTATCAGAACCTAGTTTTCAACACTGACCCTGGATGGGCCAATTAAGTGGAACACAAAAGTGGAAATTACATACTATGCAGGTAAACTGTTCTATGGAATACCGAAAAAAGGATGTCTGAAATTTGTTTGTTGAAATTACTGCAGTAAAACTGAGAGGAATTTAAAGGGAAATGCAAATAATTGAGCCCCTTTGGAAATTTCGAAAATAAGCAAATTGGAAAAAAAATCATTATTTTTTAATACACTGATGTCAGCATGATGTGGTGTGGAGGCCACTTGTCAACTGACATGATGATAGGTGACATGTACTCCCATGGTGGCAGGTACATGAAGGCAGGGAGTTAGAAAATGACTAAGTGTTGGGACTTATTATGATTTCGTGAGTCTGTGAGTCCGCAAAGGTAAAAACAACTAAGTGTTGGGACTTATTATGAGTCCATTAGTCTCTTAGTCTGCAAAGGTAAAAACGGCTAAGTGTTGGACTTATTATGAGTCTGTGAGTCCATGAGTCCACAAAGTTAGAAAAATTATTAAGAGTTGGGACTTATTATGAGTCCGTGAGTTCGTGATTTCGTGAGTCCACAAAGGTAAAAATGGCTAAGTGTTGTACTTATTATGAGTCTGTGAGTCAACGAGTCTGCAAAGTTAGAAAAACAACTAAGTGTTGGACTTACTATGAGACCATGAGTCTGTGAGTCTGCAAGTCCGCAAAGTGGAAAAATGACTAAGTGTTAAGACGTTTTATATGGACTTATGAAAGAAAGGTTACAAGATTGTGAGTCTGTGATTCCGCGAGTGTGAAGAAGTGGAAATATGACTAAGTGTTGAGACTTTTTGGAAGGACTTATGAAAGGAAGAATTATTCTTTCATGATTCCACAAGTTCGCAAGTCCATGACTCTGTGAGTCTGAGTAGATGGAAAAATAATATAAGTGTTGAGACTTTTTGGATGAACTTATAAAAGGAAGAATTATTCTCTCATGAGTCTAGAAGTCTGTGAGTCTGTGAGTCCATGAGTCCAAATAGACTGAAAAATAATCTAAGTGTTGATACTTTTCAAATGGATTTATGAAAGGAATAATTAGGATTTCGTGAGTTTGAATAGATGGAAAAATAATCTAAGTGTTGAAACGTTTCGGGTGAACTCATAAAATAAAGCATTATGATACAGTATGGGAACACAATTGTACATAATTTCATGGATCTTGTTAATTATTTTATCCTAATAAATTTTGTTGGCTGCAAATCTTGCAGAATGAAAGGTTACATAAATAAACTTGGTTCTTATATGAGGACTAAAGTCATGGAAGATGCTCAAGGGTATTACATCCATGGGGAAGAGTTCAAAGGTCTACATATCAGCATGGGGAATGTTGATATAAATTCAAATGGAAGAAGAGATAGGAAAGAGCATGTCACTATGAGAAGTCTACATAGGGAAGTGCAAATCTACAAGGATGATAATGGAAGGATTATGAAGGCTCGAGAAGAGATACTTCAGATCTTGAACATGTTGCATAAGCAAGTTAACAAAGATTATGGCACCAAGAAAGCAGCTAGTGCTAGAAAAGTATTAGCTTCTATATATCATTGTTGGGTCTCCTTTTTGACATCCACAGACACCTTACTTTTGCGACTCAAATAGAATATGTTCCCCAAAACTATGAGTAATCCATTCATTTTGTTCAATGATACACTCATTTGGCTATCTATTGGTGTACATCAGGTAATAAACATTTAACCTATGATTTTCATGGTTTATTTATAGTGAGGATAATTATCTATGCGATTTATTCCATCTAATAGCCTTGTTGTGGAAATCATATTAAGATATGGTTCTAAGACGACAATCAAGGTCATCCAGTACTCACACTCCAAGTCATCTGGTACCAGAAGGTTCTACAGTCATGTCCAATACCATAAGGTTATACAGTCATCCAATACGTATTCTCTTCTGGTACTAGAAGGTTCTACAATCATCTGATATCTATGCTCATCAAGTACCAGTTTTTATTTGTCACATGTGCTCTTCCGATAGCAGCATCCTACAGGCATCCGATACCAGATATAGTTCAAAAGTTTTGAATGCTTCTAGAGGAAAATCGAGGACATGGGTTTTTTCCAAATCGACGTTTCCATGTGGAAATGTTTTTTCTAATTCACCTAGATCGCACGTGTGGACCTCCAACTCAGGGGGAATGATTTTTCACAAATTAGTAAAAATCTTAAACTACCAATGTGCGCCTCGATTTCCATGCAGATGGTATCCGATCTAGAAATTATACAATATGGATTTTGTCTAGAATATGGAATATTGAGTGAGAGGTGAATATTTTTTTAAAATTCAAAACAGTCTAAGAGTTATGCATGGATCTTCAACTCTAATCTGCCCAAATTGCAGTAAAACCCAGATTTTTGAAGATTTGTCCTAAAAATGTAAAAATTGCTTTCAGAGTTTATGTATTTTGTTTCATCCACCCCTCCATGGATTTTATGTATAAATAATACCCCATAGGTCTGAGGAAGTGGGGAGGAGGAATTGTGATGCTATAGATTGGATTTCTGAACAGACTCCTTTTGTAAACTTACTTGTTGAAGAATTAATATGAAGTTGAATTCATCGATTCCATGTGTTTTTTAAAGTTTATTGTTCTATGAGTTTTCTCTAAGATTCCCTGTTGGCACGACAAGGGCCCACCATTCCTACTTGGCAAGCTTACTGTAATTGTAATGTGGATCTAATTTTTGTAAGTGTGTGTGTGGCGTGATTTCGTACATAGAAGTTGTGAGTAGAAATGTTTGATGTAAGTAAGTTGCGAGTTACAATATAATCTAAGTGTGGATGTATCAAAAGTTGTGAACAATAATCTAGTGGTATCTTTATAATCATTTACAATTTCTATGTGTGAGAATTTATGATTTCTTTGTGTGATCATTTATTTCTGAATTGTGTTCTTTTAATCTCATCTTTTATATTGCAAAGTGTGGTAGTACATGAACAGTTTGAGAGTCCATCCTTTGAATTACATGAGCCAAAAAATGGAACATCTCATTAAAACCTTTGTTTCATGTGTAGAAATAAAGTAACTTTTCAGAATTGCCAGGTTGCATTGAATTTCCTTTTTGATTTGAAGAGTGTGCAGAACTAGACAACTTGCAAGTTGATATGGAAGTGAGTGATTACATGAGTAAGATCATAATCCATATTTCACCTTCAAAATCCAGTAAATGAACAATAATTTTTCATGTAATAGAGTCTTTGGAGTGCATGTTAGTTAGATTCTTTTCTTTGAATTCTGTTCTTTAATTGTTTTTGCAAAGTGTGAAAAACATAGATTAAGTTATAAAACAGAGTATGTGTTTTGAAGTGTTCTTAATTCTTGCTACACTCATTAGATATAGTAAACCACCGATTGTCGGCACACATAGTGTAACAACTCTATTGATTACGAATCTCGGTCGATAATTTATGTTTGGTAATATATTAAACATATAATTGTACCAACATTTTGGCGTCATTGTCGGGGAGTTGTAAATGGTAATAGGTAGTATTTGAATTAGATTGCTTTAATAGTTTTGAATTGGTTTTAAGGACAACCTAATGGTATAGAGAAGATGGTAAGACGTGAGGGAAGAGCCTACACATCCACTTTAGTGGGTTTTCACCAAAGTTAGGTTGTCCTCTCCCTTTCATGCATACGTGTTTTTCTTTTAATGCAAGTGTGTTTTACCTTATTTTATGTAAACGTGTGTTTTTATTTATGAAAATTTAGTTTTATTTATGATGAGATGACTTGTGCGAACCGATAACCTGGTGACAAAATGGTCCCAGTAATGCAAGGAGTTCAAGTTTGGTGTGTTTTATTTTTTCAAATAGTTTTAATTTTTTAGTTTTAAAATTCAGATCTTTGATGATAAATCAATTTTAGGGTGTTGTAAGAACTCCTGAGTACTAATCTGTGTTGCGAGACATGATCTACCAACTAGAAGAAGAAGAATGATTAAGAGTTTGTTTAGAAAACAAAGAAATGACACTTCAAGGAATTTCCCAAACCTTGATAGAAAATGGAGACTTACCTGCATATTGAGTGGAGAAAATCCTCATTGCAATCAAAGGCCTATCTACATATGAGGTAGACCAATTTTGGGTTGTAGTTAGAGAATTATCCGTATCTCAAGAAGGAAGAAAAGAGAAAGAGACATATGAGCCACATCAAGTAGCAGATCTGGAAGTTCATGAACGACATGTAGAGGAGATCCAAGAGTCATGGAACATATATGAGGAGCATCCACTTGAGCCATAAATTGAAGAATTTTTGGCATGTTTGTTTCCATATCCTTCAAGTATTTCAGGGTGTGATGACCAGTTTTCCAAGGAATTACATGATTTGACATCCAGAGAGAGCTAAGAGAGAAAATATTACATCGAAGCTTGGTTCCAAGTTGTCGTCAGGCCAAAACACCCTTCCATATTCTTGGCATCATCTCCAAAAGATTAGCTGGCCTCTCATGTCCAAGAAACAATTAAGGTATCTTTTCCATATTTGGATATGAGTATGCTTATAAATTTTTTTCGCACATGGATGCACTAGAAATTTTCCTATACTTGAAGAAAGACTCACTCTTTCTCAATTAGAGTAGGATAGTAAATAAATAAATAAATGTTGCATATAAGTACAATGTAACATCTCATTTGTATTTTTCATAAATGGGAATGTCAATAGTTGACAAAGAAATCAATTTAAGATATTTGTTCCTCGTAGATTTATTTAAAAAAAAAAAGTTATGACAATTTTGTTTGGAATATTTAATCTCTTCAATAAATATTCTATGCAAGTGTACATAATATTGGAAGGATATTTTAAAAAGAGGAGAAGGAATCCTTGTCAATAGGATTGATGGTCTGTTTTGGGTCCAAAAGATGAACTCTCTATTTTCAACAACAAAAGATTGTCTAGATAAGAATTATTCATTCACTACAGAATTTGGCACCCAACTATCAACCCTGGTTCTATTTATTTATCATTTCCAATGCAATTTAAAACTTCCTATACTAGCATGTTGTTTTTAGTTTTCAAGTGTGATAATTCATCAAGATTAACATAATTCACAAATATATTTTCTTGACAACATTGGCATATTTATAAATTCTGATATACAATCAGTGATTAACAACATCTTCTACAACTTCAAGCTCAGAGTGTTCCAGCCACAATGTGAGGCCTACAAGTTCCAGTTTTAAGATCATAAAGTTCTGGTACTACAAAATCCTATTACGGTACTATTCTGTTCTAGTACTACAAAATCCTATTCTGGTACTTCATAATCTTGTTCTCGTATTGTCCTGTTCCTGTACTACAAAATCTTGTTCTAGTACTATTTGTTCCGGTAGTGCAAAAACCTACTCTGGTACCAATCTGGTACTGATGCCAAAGTGATATGATATTTGTCCTGTACTTAACATTGTTTTCACTCCAGGTAATTAGAGGTATGGGATAATATTTTCATGTTCTTTCTATCAAGAATCATTTAAGTCTTGTACTAAACTGTTATTTACTCTCATTGTTACACTCACCCCTAAATGAATCATCCTTGCTATCCTTTAAGGATATAATTTCACATTTATCTCTATATGATAATGGGTGCACCTATCTTATTACCTCATCATTCTGAAAAAGTGATTAATAATTTAAATATCCATTGAAAAGTGGTGACACTATTATGTTTAATACTAACCTAGTTTATTTAACAAGTTCTTATCCAAGTTTCTCTTTATAAGTTTATGTTGGGAGGTATTGATGAAAACCTCATGTGGTGGACTGCCCCTACAAAACCTCAATGAAATTTCATGAAAACCCTAATAGGATTAACTAGAGGGACCTCTTAGTCATTATCTGAGATATTCCATTATACATTGAACATGTAAGATTTAAGGCTAATGTGGATTGTCACCCTTGGGATAATTGCAAGCAATTAATTATGTGCCTAATAACTCTAAAACTCTCTCGTACCACATGCCTTCCTTATACTCCAAAGTTGTCAATGAACAATATACATCATTCTAAATATTTTGCATAATATAACAAAAAATAAGGCTTGTCGGTAGTGAGGCCATGTTTGTATGGTACTAAGGTAAACCCGATGGTGTACTGAACATGCCTGCTGGAAATGGGGCTATGCCGGGGAAAGGGAGTTGAAAAATATAAATTAGCACACCTAAAACTAAAAAAAAACCTTTGGGTTTCATTATGAAGAAATCATTATCAAATCAAGGCTAGGAGATGACCTTTATATCTCTCAGATGTTATTATTAATAACCTTCAAGTATCCACTTTAGGGTTCTATCTTTAAAATAAATAGGCTTGCTTGAAAGTGGGACCCTTAGTATATGTAATTCACCCTACCTAAGAAAGAAGAGATTCATATTTATAAACTTGGATAAGAAACGAATGAATCATCGTGGGATGTATTCTTTTATGTGTTCCTCTCTTCAAAAGGGATCTAAACTATGCTTATATCACTTTTATTTTAAAGGTAATCAAGGTAGGGGGCCTATTAGTCAAAGTCATTATGAAAACTCTTAGCCACTATCCTATAATCATATTAGAGTCACATCCGACCCTTTCTCCTAATTATGATCCACAACAGATTGGATAAGACTTAACATCAAGTCACTAATGGATCTAATCTACTACTCATGACTCCACATACCCCACCACATTGTTCGTACTACTTTTCCATCATAACTATAATTTAAACATTATGATAAAATACACTCTTTTAAATGGAATAGCCATTAAATCAGCATCATTATAAACACTAGATCATTAGCAAACCTTTTTCATCATACCACCTTTTCTACTCAGGTTCGTTACTCTTCCCATGTCTGTTATTTTGTTCTGGTATCAAACGCTCTTATCAAGAAACCCTGGTTCATTGCATTAAAATTGAGAATTTCTTTTAAGACAGGAATAGGGGTTTATTGCCATGAACCTATGCTTACGGTGTTTCGAAAAACAAGGGAATATATGACATGCAAAGAAAATTTTGAAAGGGCTATATGGGTACCCTTTCTAGAACAATTTCGAGGGCACCATGATGAAATGTCCCAAGGCCTTTGCACATAATTATGATGGTGAGATCGTTCAATTGGGATTTTGAAATTTTGGATATCATTGCTACATGAGGACATGTAATGGATAATTCATGGGGGAAATGTTGGGTCTCCTTTTTGACATCCAGAGACACCTTACTTTTGCAACCTAAATTGAATATGTTTCCCAAAACTATGAGTAATCCATTCATTTTTCTCAATGATACACTCATTTGGATATCTCTTGGTGTACATGAGGTAATAAACGTTTAACCTATGATTTTCATGGTTTATTGATAGTTATAATAGTTATCTACGTGCTTTATTCAATATAATAGCCTTGTTGTGGAAATCGTATTAAGACAGGGTTCTAATACGACACTCAAGGTCATTCGGTACTCACACTCGAAGTCATCCGATACCATAAGGTTCTATAGTCATCTGGTACCTGCTCTCTTCTGGTACCAAAAGGTTATGCAGTCATCTAGTACCTGTGCGCATCTGGTACCAGTGTTTATTTTTCACTTGTTCTCATCTTGTACCGACATCCTACAGGTATTTGGTACTAATATATTTCAAAAAATTGGAATGCTTCTAGAGGAAAATCAGAGACATGGGTTTTGTCTTGAGCGACATCGTTATATAGAAATTTGTGTCATAATTCACCCAACTCACACGTGTGGACCTCCATCTTAGGGGAATGATTTTGCACAAATTAGTAAAAATCTCAAACTGCCAACCTGCACCTCGTTTTTCATGCAGATGGTATCAGATCTAGAACTTTTACAATATGGGTTTTGTCTAGACTATGAAATATTGAGTATTATGCGAGCAATTTTTCAAAATTCAAAATAGTTTAAGAGTTATGCATGGATCATAAAATCGAATCTTCCCAAATTGCAGTAAAACACATATTTTTGAAGATTTGTCTTAAAAATGTAAAACTTGTTTTTAGAGTTTATGGATTTGGTTTCATCCATCCCTCCATGGATTTTATGTACAAATAATACCCCATAGGTCCGAGGAAGGGGAGAGGAGGAATCATTATTCTGTAGATTGGATTTCTAAACAGACTCCTTTTGTAAACTTACTTGGTGAAGAATTAATATGAAGTTGAATTCATCGATTCCATGTGTTCTGTAAAGTTTATTGTTCTATGAGTTTTCTCTAAGATTCTATGTTGGCATGACAAGGGCCCACCATTCCAACTTGGAAAGATTACTGTAATTGTAATGTGGATCTAATTTTTGTAAGTGTGTGTGTGACATGATTATGCACACAACAATTTTGAGTAGAAATGTTTGATGTAAGTAAGTTGTGGGTTACAATATAATCTAAGTGTGGATGTATCAAAAGATGTGAACAATAATCTAGTGGTAGATATATAATCATTTATAATTTCCGTGTGTGAACATTTATGATTTATGTGTGTGATCATTTATTTCTGAATTCTGTTCTTTTAATCTCAACATTTATCTTGCAAAGTGTGGCAGTACATGAACAGTTTGAGAGTCCATCCTTCACATTACATGAGCCAACAAATGGAACATCTCATTAAAACCTCTGTTTCCTGTGTAGAAATAAAGTAACTTTTCATAATTGCTAGGTTGCATTGAATTTCCTTTTTGATTTGAAGACTCTGCAGAACTAGATATCTTGCAAGTTGATATTGAAGTGAGTGATTACAAGAGTAAGATAAAAATCCATATTTCACCTTCATAATCTAGTAAATGGAAAATCTTGTTGCCTATAAGAGAGTCTTTGGAGTGCATGTTAGTTAGATTCTTTTCTTTGAATTCTGTTCTTTAATTTTTTTTGGAAAGTGTAAAAAACATAGATTAAGTTATAAAACAGAGTGTGTGTTTTGAAATGTTCTTAATTCTTTATACACTAATTAGATATAGAAAACCACCTATTGCTGACACATATATTGTAACAACTCTATTGATTACGAATCTTAGTCAATAATTTATGCTTGGTAATATATTATACATATAATTGCACCAACACTCACAACAAAAGGGATGCTAATGAAAATTATAGGTAGTCAAGAAGCATGAGTAGGCTCCATTATTCTCCAAGGCAGTCCACTAGAAGAACTCATGCAAGTTTAAGACCAGGAAGCAACCCAAGTGTGTCTCCTTTTTTGGAGGAAAAGAAGAAGGCTTGAGGAAGACATCTTGCAAGGTGAACTCAGAAAATAAATCCACCTACTTTCGATGGTGAGCACATGAAATGAGAAGAGGCAGAGGGTTGGCTATTGGAAATGAAGAAATATTTCCAGCTACATGACTACCCATCCCAGGTAGAAGCTATTATTTCCACCTACCACTTGCAAGTAAAGGAATCCATGTGGTGGGATCAACTCAAGCAAGCCAAGAACCTTGATGAGAAGAGAATATCATGGAGAAAATTCAAAGGATATTTCCAAGAGAAATATTTGTCTAAGCATTACTATGAGAGAAATATGAAAGAGTTATTTGAACTGAAGTTGGGAACCATGACAATGGAGGAATATGATAAGTGGTTCTTTGAATTGTTGAAGTATGTTGAATTCATCAAGGATGAGAAGGTTAAAATACAAATGTTTCTAAGTGGGTTACCCTCATTCTATAATGACAAGATTCAATATGACAACCCTAAGACCTTGTAGGAAACCATACGGAGAGCAAGGAACCTTTATGAGAAAACCAAAGGAAGACTAGTGTTCAAAAAGTCTTGTAATGACAAGATGAAAGAGAAAAAGGATCAAAGGCAGAAACATTTTAAGCCACCCTTTTTAAGAAATAACTCCCAAGCTAGTCAACAAGGCCAGACATCCCAAAAATATCAAAAGAATACAAATTCATTTAGGAAACGACCAAAGAAACATCCTTTTCAATGTTGGGGATGTGGGGGAAATCACTTATCTAAGGACTGCCCTCATAAAGGAGAAAGAATGAGAATTGTCCACAATATTCAAGAGGTTGAAATAGTGGGAGACATGGGAGGAATTATGCCAAGGATTTATGCAGCCTTAGAAAACAATTAGGAAGAATATCAATTCCCCATGATCGAAGCGGAAGGTAAGATTGATAACCATCCCATAACAATTTTAATTGATTCTAGAGATAGCCATAGTTACATAAATGATAACATTGTTGAAAGACTCCACTTGCAAAGAAGTAAACATAAGAAATATTGGTTAGTTTAGTTAGCCATGGGGGCTAAGAGAAAGATCAATGAGTTTGTTAAAGATTTCCAAATAAACATGAATGGAATTAATGTGAAGGTAGATGTAAAAATCATCCCATTGGGTTCATATGATTGTCTAATTATCATGGATTGGTTGTGTTATCGCTCCAAGAGTCACTCCCCGACTGGAAATGGGAGTAATCCTGGTAACATTAAATTTGTTTTGAGTGGGTTAAAAGTCAAGAGTCAGAACAAAACTGCACATAAAGGAAAAGGTAATAGAGGCCAATGCAGATTAGTCCTGAACCATTGGGATATGGAGTCATAAGTATCCTACTCAATGAAGGAATTTAAACTGCCCATCAGACAAAGGATGTTTAATGGTGAAGGGAAGAAATAAAGGTTTAACACAAAGATGAAAATTTACTAAGAAAAGATCCTCTCTGTAGAGAAAATAAGATGTGTATGAATAATAAGCAATGAAACATGGGAAAGATGATAGTAGATACTCTACCACCTCAGGAATCCATCAATAAAAGATGCTAAATCTAGACAAGAATAAAGATAGAAAGTGTCTGAGTGATAAACGATGAAACATGGGAAAGATTATAGAAGATCCTCTACCGCCTCAAGGATCCATAAATCAAAGATGCTACATCCATACAAGAAGAGAAACATAATGTGTCTGAGTTGTAAATGATGAAACATTGGCAAGATGACATCAGATCTTATACCACCTCAAGAATCCATAAATCAAAGATGCTACATCCAGACAAGAAGACAAATAGAATGTGTCTAAGTGATAAATGATGAAACATGGGAAAGATGACAACAAATCCTCTACCACCTCAAGAATCCATAAATCAAAGATGCTACATCCAGACAAGAAGAAAAACAAAATTGAAACTTAGAATACAGTGTGATAAAAACAACTCAAACGAATCTTCAATAACATAATATTTTACAATCTATGCCCCCCAGGCTTACAAACTAAAAAATATAGTGCTCTTCTTTGAAAACTCTCTCGGCTCTCCAGCCTCTGAACCCCATTCCCCCCATCCGTTTTCATATAATTTATCTAATGTATTTATAGTCAAAATAATAGACATGTCTTGTTGCTTGGGTGCCTCTTCTTCAGTGCCATATGTGTTCTCTTTCTTGTCCTGTTCCTTCTGTCAGAAGGAAACTATGGTCATTATGGGCCTGCTGGAAAAAATTCCCTTTGTGGTACTTTGGGTTGACAGTCTTTAGTCTCCATGGCCAGACCCTCCATGCTTTATATTTATGGAGTGAGTTGAGGTTTCAACTACCAGTTCTTTATTTCATTAACTAACTTCTCCTCAGGATCGGGATGAGGCTCAATGCCTAGGGGGTGACTACGTTCTACTCTCATATTTGACATTGAATAAGCACATGATTTTGGGGCCGTCAAAGGCAGTTTGGATCCACATTGCTTTTGAGCCTGCAATTCACCACTTTCGCCATGTATCTCTTCCACTATACCATGGTTTCAATTGAGGGACCACTCAAGAATTTTATCGTTCGAGCATATTGTGTCCTCGCAATGAAGCATGGTCATTGATCTGGTTGATGTGACCTGGGTGCCCTGCTATTTTAGTGCCTCGGTTAAATATTACCCGCCTGCTAAATATAAAGTCCTTCAAACTATGCTTAGAGATGGCACTAATTTTGGCACTGAACAAGAACACTTATGGGAGGATGATATCCCGAAGCTAATGTGGCAGCCTAATGTCACTATGATGACATGTTGTGGATGGAGAGGTGACATGTGTCACTCAAGAATAGGCTGATGACATGCCTAAAAATGCTTGAAATGAGTGCCATGTGTCATTGCTAGATGGATTCCATGTGTCTTCAACACTTCAAAGTTCAGGGGGGTCTGCATATAGAGTTGTCATAACTCATAGATTAGTACGGAACTAGGTTGTTACACATCAAAATCACTCATTGCAATGATGGCTAGTGTCGTCATTATAAATATTGCAAGTGTCACAAACATCACACTGTTATCTTGTCTATGTCGTCTCTCTAATGACATCATAAAGACACTTAAGACACCTCAAAAGACTAGTCTTGAAGAAGAGAAATCAATTGACAAGGAGTACGAGCCTTTTGCCACTGAAAAAGCCACTCAAAAGTCAAATTTGGAAGGGAGAACTCACCTACATACTCTCAGGGAGCACTGGTGCTCTGTACCATCTTCTAGGGGAGTGTTCCAGCACTCTGTTCCCCTTTTGAGGGAGCACTGGCCTTTTTTGGGCGAAATTTGGTTGGTTGGAGGAAATCAGGGAAGAATCCCCTCAATATTTGAAGGTGGTTGGATTCAAATCTAAGATCAAGGCTTGATCTTAGGGGAGATCCACAACTGAAGGAGAGGAATCCTCAACTTATCCCAAAGATCTCTCAAGTGGTTAGGTCTCTCCAAATCCTATATAATGAGGGATTTCCATGGAAGAGTGGGAGATGGAGATTGAGAATTATACCAAACTTATGTTCTCATAAGTGAGGCACCGTTGAAGCATAATTAGTCTAGATTACTTGAGAAAAGGGGTTGTACAAAGAGAACTAGAAGAAGCTGTTGCACCTTCATCAAGTTTGGTTTGTAAGTACTCTTCATTTGTTCTCATTAATATACATATATGCTTGGCCTGTTTCTTTCAAGTTTATGTTTGTTCCACATGAACTTGTATTCACTAGATAGATCTGTATTTGAGATAATATCAATAGAATAGGAATCTCGTTGTATCTTTTTTTTTTCTACAGGACCTATCGAGGAGCCTAGGTTTGAAGCTTAACTTGGACTTTGCAAGGAAGAACGCCATTAAAAAGGTACATATCTTTCTTCTTCCTCTTCATATATTAGCTTAATTAGATCTAAAAAGGATGTCAGTGTCCACGAGTCGCCAATTTCTGTTACAGGTGAATCCCCCTGCAGACAAGTGGATTCCCTCTTGGTTTCTAGAATCCTTTGTCCTGTTCCTTCTGTCAGAAGGAAACTCTCGTCAATATGGGCCTGCAGGAAAAACTTCCCTTTGTGGTACTTCAGGCTGATAGTCTTTGGTCTCCATGCTTTCTATTTATGGAGTGAGTTGAGGTTTCAACTACCAATTCTTTCTTTCATTAACTGACTTCTCCTCGAGATTGGGACGAGGCTCAATGCCTAGGGGGAGACTATGTGCTTCTCTAGGATTTGACACTGAATAAGCACATGATTTTGGGGCTGTCAAAGGTGGTTTTCATCCACACTGTTTTTGAGCCCGCAATTCACCACCTTTTGCCATGTAGCTCTTTCGCTATGCCATGGTTTCAATTGCGGGACCACTCAAGAATTTTATTGTTCAAGCATATTGCATCCCCTCAATGAAGCGTGGTCATTGATCTGTTCACGATATGCAACTTGGGTGCCCTTCTATTTTAGTGCTCCTGTTAAATATTACCTGCCTGCCAAGTATAAAGTCCTTCAAATCGTGCTTAGAGATGGAACTAATTTTGGCACTGAACAAGAACACTTTTGGGAGGATGATCTCCCAAAGATGATGTGGCGACTTGATGCCACTATGTTGACATGTTGTGGATGGAGAGGTGACATGTGTCGCTCAAAAATAGGCTAATGACATGTCCAAAAATTCTTGAAATGAGTTCCATGTGTTAGCGCTAGATGGATGCCACGTGTCTTCGACACTTCAGAGTTTGGGGGGGGGGGTGTCTGCATATAGAGCTGTCATAACTCACAAATTATTATAGATCTGGGTGACATGGCAACCTAAAATGAATGTTGAATCTTGGAAATGAACCGTGATCATCGATCTGAGGAGAAAACGCGACAGAGATCCATGAACTTCGAGAGAAAAGTACTCCAGAGGAAATCAGGAGTGGAGAAGCTGAAACTCTTGAAGCCTAAAGTCCCAAAGTAAATCTTGACCATCCACTCTGAAGGACGCATGGTGTCTGATCTGCAACTCCGAGAGAAAGTACTCTGGAGGAAAATGAGAGGGAAAGTCCTAAAAGGAAAAAGTCTTGAAGTCCAGAAGTAAATCATGACTGTCTGATCTAGAAGGACATGTGGAAAATATCCACACACTCCGGGAGAAAAATACTTCAGAGGAAATCGAGAGTGGAGAAGTTGAAACTCCCAAATCCCGAAGTGCCCAAGTGAATCTTGACCGTCTGTTATGGAGGATGCATGGTGCTTGATATGTAACTCTGGGGCTTCCACCTAGTTGTTAAACCTCATGCAACTTTGACACTATGAATGCACGAGAGTTGTTGATATGAACTACTCCTGGGATCTCCACCGTTGAAAAATAAATCCGCCCGTTGCTTGTATTTCAAGCCTGGGATGGACTGCTTTTGAGTCCTGCACTTGGACGTTTCCTGTGCAACAAAGGACTTGGTCATCCTGCGACCCTTGACAAGTTTGTGTGATAACATTTGGCTCCACAATGGATGGCATGCTCACTGTGAGTTGCCAAGAACAAGAAGTTTCAGTGCCTTAGCTATTGGGTTGTGGAGTCGAGCTCAAATACATATTTCTAAGGACAATAGGATGACATGTACACTAGTTTACTTACAAAAAGAAAACAAACATACATTCTCCAGATGGAGTTTATTTATGTACAATCCTAAACTAACCGATTTTTACAATGATCTAGGTGAAAACAAACTTCCACCATAGCCACCCAATCTGTTTGGTAACATAGTTCTTCTTTTCACTGCAAATGATCCATAAAAGGTAAGGGAAGTATGAAAAAACATGTATTGGAACACTGACAATACCCCCAAATGATGATAAGATGAATAATTTTGCAGGCTCTAATGCTTCTAGAAAACTCAACTCCATATATAACCCCATAGGGTTATAAAATTTATAATAAGGCATGTAAACTAGTAAAATGTTACCTCCTTTATTTCATCATTGCTCACCTGTTGTTTGATGTTCTCAGCATGTACATGTGGATAAAGGATTGATGTAGGATTGCTAATCCCAGGTGATATTTGCTCATTTATAAGTGTTGGACATGAGATAAGCTACACATTTATCTCTTCCTTTTCTCCTTCATGGCCCTCCCAAGGATCAGATTCATAATTATCATATACAGGAACCATGTTACGAGGTTCCAAAGAATCCATGAAAAATCTCTGCTCTTCATCATCTTCACTAGGATATTCCTAAAAAAATGGTTTTTTTTGGTCAGTATTTGAAACAACTTCTTCATCATAAGTAGGGCTGCCCAAAACATTTGTTTCGAGAACAAAAATATCCTCTGCATTTTATTCATAAGAGAAGTAAACAAAATCTGCCTTCAATTATGAAAAGCCAGGAAAAAATAGAGATGAATCTTCCCTAGTTTTTTTAACTAGCTTATCATTTATTTCAGCTTCATAGTCAGGAGAAATATCTATTGCAGAATACACTTTCTCTTCGACATCTGAATATTCGAAAGAGAAATGTTGATATTCATAAACAACAAATACATCTGATATGATGCCAGATGTTTCTATGTTGTTTATTTCATAGTGAATATCATTCAACACCTCTTGATCTTCATGGAAAATGCTTTCTTCCACAATAAATGCTTCATCAAAAATCTATCTTTCATGAGTAGAAGAATCTTTATGGAGCAAACAAAACTCATCACAACATTCCTCGAAAATACGTTCAGCTGAAAAATACTCTTTACAAAATGAATTAAAAGTTGCATGAAAACCTCTCAAAGAGATTATGCTTGCAATTGGAAGATATCGACACCAATCGTGAGAAATCCCCTCTAATGAATACTTGAAAATATTTATATGAATATCTTCATGCACGATATGAAGTTGATGAATAAAATCATGAAAATCCAGCAAGCATTTATCTCGTACCTCCCACTCTTCTCCTTGAATTTTAGGAAGGATACTTTCCCATTCATCTCTACTAGCCACTAGATTAGAAAAACCTACTATCTTAGAAAAATCACAGAAAGCATACCTATCAGCTAAAATATTCTCCATTTCAAACTAGTGGAGTCGCCATGGTTAAAGATGAGTAGTGAGAATAATGTTTCCAGCTTTAGTTCACCATCTAAAATTGGATCTCTTCGTTGTCGTTCTCCCAGGGAAGATATATTCACTTCCTTCCCTACAATGATGCCATTACTGTTATCCCTCCAAGAGTCACTCCCCAAATATAAATGGGAGTAATCCTAGTAACATTAAATTTGTTTTGAGTGGGTTAAAAGTTGAGAGTCAGAAAAAGACTTCAAAGAAAGGAAAAGGTAACAGAGGCCACTGCGGATCAGTCCTAGACCGCTGGGATATGGATTCATAAGTATCCTTCTCAATGAAGGCATTTAAACCGCCCATCAGACAAAGGATGTTTAATGGTGAAGGGAAGAAATAAAGGTTTAACACAAAGATGAAACTTTACTAAGAAAATATCCTCTCTATAAAGAAAATAAGATGTCTTTGAATAATAAACAATGAAACATGGGAAACATGACAACAGATCCTCTACTGCCTCATGAATCCATAAATCAAAGATGCTACATCCAGACAAGAATACAGATAGAAAGTGTCTGAGTAATATATGATGAAACATGGGAAAGATGACAATAGATCCTCTACTGCCTCAGGGATCCATAAATCAAATATGTTACATCCATACAAGAAGAGAAACAAAATATGTCTGAGTGATAAATGATGAAACATGGGCAAGATGACAATAGATCCTCTATTGCCTCAGGAATCCATAAATAAAAGATCCTACATCCAAACAAGAAGAGAAACAAAATGTTTATGAGTGATAAATAATGAAACATGGACAATATGACAATAGATCCTCTACCACCTCAGGAATCCATAAATCAAAGATGCTACATCTAGACAAGAAGAAAAACAAAATTGAAACTTAGAAGACAGTTTGATAAAAACAACTGAAAGTAATCTTTAATAACATAATATTTTACAATCCATGCCCCTCAGGCTTACAAACTGAAAAATACAGTTCCCTGCTCCTAAAACTCTCTTAGCTCTCTAGCTTCTGAACCCCCTTCCCCCCCCCCCTTTTCATATCATTCATATGATGTATTTATACTCAAAATAGTAGTCATGTCTTGTTGTTTTGGTGCCTCTTCTCCAGTGTCATATGTCTTCTCTTGTTTGTCTTGTTTCTTCTATCAGAAGGAAACTCTGGTCAGAATGGGCCTACAGGAAAAACTGCCCTCTGTGGTACTTCAGGCTTATAGTCTTCTGTCTCCATGACTATACCCTCCATGCTTTCTATTTATGGAGTGAGTCAAGGTTTCAACTACCAGTTCTTTATTTCATTAACTGACTTCTACTAGAGATTGGGACAAGGCTCAATGCATAGGAGACAACTATGTGTTGCTCTCAGATTTGACGCTAAATAAGCATGTGATTGCGAGGCCATCAAAGGTGGTTTGGATCCACACCACTTTTGAGCCCAAATTCGCCACCTTCTGCCACATAAGTCTTCCTCTATACCATGGTTTCAATTGTAGGACTGGTCAAGAATTTTATCATTCGAGCATGTTGCATCCCTGTAATGAAGCATGGTTGTTGATTTGGTCATGATCTGCTACATGGGTGCCCTGCTATTTTAGTTCCCCCGTTAAAGATTACTCGCCTTCCAACTATAAAATCCTTCAAACCATGCTTAGAGATGGAGCTAATTTTTTCACTAAATAAGAACACATCCCGGAGGATGATCTCCCGAAGCTAATGTGGTGGCCTGATGTCACTATGATGACATGTCATGTACCGAGGGGTGACACGTGTCACTCAAAAATAACCTGATGACATGTCCAAAAATGATTGAAATGAATGTCATGTGTTAGCGTTAGATGGATTCCATGTGTCTTCGATGCTTTGGAGTTCAGGAGGGTCTGCATATAGAGCTTTCATAACTGATGGAGTAGTATGGGCCTGGGTGACTTGGAATCTTGAAATGAATGTTGAATCTTGGAAATGAAACGTGACCATCGATCTGAGAAGAAAATGCGAAAGAGATCCATGAACTCTGGGAGAAAATTACTCATGAGTAAATTGGGATTGGAGATGCCGAAACTCCTGAAGCCCGAAGTCTCGAAGTAAATATTGACCATCTGCTATGGAGGACACGTGGCGTCTGATCTGTAACTCTTGGAGAAATTACTGTGGAGGAAAATGAGAGGGGAAGTCCCAAATTCCCGAAGTAAATCATGATCATCTAATCTAGAGGGACATGTAGAAGATATCCGTGCACTTTGGGAGAAATGTACTACGGAGGAAATTGGGAGTGGAGAAGTCAAAACTCCTGAAGCCTGAAGTGCTGAAGTGAATATTGACTTTCTGTTATGGAGGATGCATGGCACTTGATATGAAACTATGGGGCTTTCATCTGGTCATTAAACCTCACACAAATTTAACATTCCTAATGCAAGAGAGTTGTTGATCTGAACTGCTCCTGGGATCTCCGTTGTTGAAAAATAAATCTGCCCACTGCTTGTATTTCAAGCTCGAAATGGACTGCTTTTGAGTCCCGTGCTTGGACATTTCTTGTGAAAAAAAGGATTTGGTTGTCCTTCAACCCTTGACAAATTTATGTGATAACAGGTTGGAAAAACATCATGTTGTCCTAGACTATTACAAAAATATAATCACATGTATTGATGAGGAAGGGAAATAAGGAAAGATTCAAGGCATTCAAAGAGTTGTATTTGTTAGAGAGATTTAAACTATGCAGTTGAAGAAGATATTTAGGAAGGGATGTCAGGTGTTTTCATCCCATATGGAGGAGGCAACCAAAGATAAAGTGGAATTCATTGAATACCATCTAATCTTGAGGGATTTTGAAGACGTTTGTAGAGAGATTTTCAGATTTACACCAAAGAGAGACATTGATTTCTCTATCGATTTGGTGCCAAGAGCTTCCCCAATGTCTAAGAAACCATACATAATGGGTACACCATAATTGAAGGAGTTGCAGATGCAACTTGAAGATTTGTTAAAAAAGGGGTATATATGCTAAAGTGTGTCACCTTTGGGGAGCCCCAATTCTATTTTTAAGTAGAAGGATGGAACCTTAAGGCTGTGTGTTGATTTCAAACAACTTAATAAGGTTACCATAAAGGATAAGTATCATTTACGTAGATTTGATGATTTTTTGATCATCTGAAAGGTGAAAGAATATTTTCAAAGATTGACCTAAGATTAGGCTATAATCAAGTAAAGATAAGGGAAGAAGACATCATCAAGACAACATTTAGAGAAAGATATGGTCATTATAAAATTCACGATATTTCCAGTTGGACTATCAAATTCCCTAACATGTTTTATGTGTTTGATGAATGGAGTGTTCAGGGAGTACCTGAACAAGTTTTTTATTGTACTCTTAGATGATATACTCATCTATTCCAAATAGAAATAGGAACATGAGAAACATTTAAGAATGGTTTTACAAGTTTTGAGAGAGAAAATATTATATGCTAAGCTAAGTAAGTGCATCATTTATCAAAAGAAGATTCACTACTTGGGGCATATAATATTAGCAGTAGGGATAGAAGTGGATACTAAGAAGATAGAGGCCATTAGGGGATGGCCAGCACCAAAGAATGTAACAAAGGTCAGATCATTCATGGTTCTTGTCGGTTATTAATAAAGATTCATAAAAGGTTTTTCAAAGATTGCAAGTCCAATCATTTCTTTGCAAAAGAAGGGTGTGAAGTTTGAATGGAATTCCAAGTGTGAAGAGATTTTTCAATAGTTGAAATGAATATTGATAAGTGCTCCAATATTGAAGATTGCAGATCCAAATGAATATTTTGTTGTGTGCACCGATGAATGCAAGGAAGGGCTTGGTGGAGTCCTTAGTCAAAAGGATCATGTGGTATGATATGAGTCCCAAAAACTAAAATAGCATGAAAGGAATTATACTACCAATGAATTGGAGTTATACATGATTATGCATGCATTGAAAATGCAGAGGCATTACCTTGTGGGTAAGAAATTCAAGCTAAGGACATACCACTTTGGTTTGAAGCATTTGTTTGGATAGCCAACATTAAATTCTAGGAAAATTAGATGGCTAGAATTTCTTTGTGAATATGACTTCAAAATTAAGAACATAAAGGGAAAGTAAAATCAAGTGGCCGATGCACTTAGCATGAGAGCTCATGAAGTGCATATTGCAGCCAATAGAAGGTACATGATATATCTGAAAGATAAATTATCATCGCAACAAATTTAGATCATAATTATTTAAAAATAAAAGAGACATTACAACAAGGAAATGTTCGGAAAAAATTTAATTATTATGAGTTGAAAGAAGATGAAATTATCATGTACAAAGTTAAGGTGCATGTGTCGAATTCCAATGAGATGAAAAACATAGTGATGAAAGAGATGCATAATTTTCCATATGTAGGGCACCCAGGATATCAAAAAACAATTGCAGTAGTAAGAAGCCAATATTTTTGGCCAAGAATGAAGAAAGAAGTGGCTAATTACATAACCATATGTCTGGAATGCCAAAAAGTAAAGACAAAACATAGACTATTGGATCATGTTATCATTGATGCCAGTGGTTTGATTGATTGATGTCAAGTGATTGATTGATTTCAAAGGATTGATTGATTGATGATTGATGTAATATAATATGTATTGTCTTTGATGAGAATGCATAGATGAAGATGGATCAATGAGTTGTCATTGATATGATGAAGATGGATCAATGAGTTGTCATTGATACATGATGAAGATGGATTGATGTGGTTTCATTGGTATATGATGCATTGTTGGAAAAATGTATAGATGACTCATTATTGTCTTATCATGATTGATAAGGTGCACAAATGGATGACTCCAAAGTGGTCCCCTGATGGTGAAAGCCCTCACAGGAAGATGCTTTGCGGATTGAGTTATCTTAGAAGAATGGTTGGAGGAACCATGCTCTCATTATTGTCTTATCATGATTGATAATGTGCACAAATGGATGAAATCCAAAGTGGTCCCCTTATGGTGAAAGCCTTCACGAGAAGATGCTTTACATATTGATTTATCCTATAAGAATGGTTGGAGGAACCATGCTTGTATGTGGAATAATGAGATGAAGGACATTGAATTTGTTAGGGAAACTATCCTATATGTATATTTCTTGTCATTCAATTTCCAGTGGTATGTAGAACGTCACATAACTCCTCACGGTTAGAGAGTTATGGCCATGAGAAGTTGGAGACCCCAGGTTTGGATAATGGACCCATGTTTGTTTGATGGGTAATGATATGAGTTATGATATATTTTTAGACAATACTATTCTATATGGATAGTACATGTCATGCCATTTCTGGTGGTAAGTGGAACGTCACATAACTCCTCACGGTTTGAGAGTTATGGCCTTACGAAGTTGGAGGACCCTCACATGTCATCTAGAAGCCCCAAATGGTCAAAGTAATCAAAGTGGTTTAAGGGTTTTTAAAAAGTAAATAATAAAGTGAAGTGATAATTGTACTATAATTCAAAGTGAATACAAAATAAATTATTTAAATAATATATTTAATGGAGAAATTAGAAGTGGGTTAACCCTAAAATAAGGAAAGTGGGGCCAAGTGACCTAGAAGATGTTTTTAAGGAAGCTACCTGTAGAGTATAAATAAGAGGCAAGGCTCTCTCATTTTAAACACACTTGAGAATATTGAATATCTATATTTTTCTGAGGTAACCAATGATATCTAAGCCAAAATTCTAAGGAAAGGTGAAGAAAAGAAGGCCGAAATGCAAGGAAGGATAGATCCTTTTGATGGTGCTTTCTAAGGTATGTTATTTACAAGTCATCTCACCATTTTCACTATAACTTTTTTTCTATAATGATTCAGACCAGGAAATTGCTGAAATTGATAAAACATACCCAAATATCTGTGGTAAAAAATTCAGCTTGTGGGTCGTTGTATTTTGGGAGTTACACTCCGTGGAAAATAGGGTTTGTGGCTAGTCCTGAAACTAGTCAAAAACCAGGTGTTTCGGGTAAAAATGTCATAACTTCTTCATAACAGATCCAAATTTAGTGAGACAATTTTTTTTGGTTAGGGTGAAAGATTTAGTATTTTTTATAACAGTTTCATATCAATTCAATGAATATTTTGTGCGGGCCACACTCTACAAGGTCACTCTCTAGAATAAGCTAGAATTTAGCAAGGTATGCCATTTTTGCTATAACGCGTTTTCTAAGAGGTTCCAAGTAGTTCCACCTAGAGGAATTGCAGAAAACATATGAAGAACATTGTTTATTAGTTTCATATCTTTATTCATTACAAGTACAAAGTTATGATTATTTCAAATTGGGGTTGTTGACTAATCCAAAACTAGTCATGGTTGAGACAAGTAGTTGATGATGTTGGTACATATTGATGAGTATTTGACACATGATTGGTATATACTTGGTACATGGTTGGATGCACTTGTTTATGGTACAGGTTGATTACAGGTTGTTTGGCACAGGTTGGTGCATGGTTGTTGCACTTGTTTATGTTGACAGATTGATATCTGTTGAGGATTGTTTCCTCATCTCAGTTGGTGCTGAGAATGTAAGATGAGTCTTGCATATAGAGCTGGTGCTCTTGTAGAGTTGTACTTTATTCAGTTGTTGTTGAAAAACCCCCGTATTGAAGTCCATAATAAAAAGAAAAAATGTACATACATCTTTTGTTCTTTGTGTTCCTTGTGGAGATGATTTGTTGATGATATGTTGCTGATATATGTTGTTGATATGTATTCACATCTAACTGATTATAAATGACAACAATGAGTAATGAGAAAATGTTGAATGTTAACTAAGGATTTTTTGTGTAAGAGGGAAGTTTTGGAAAAATATCCCCACACTCATTCACCCCCCCCTCTAAGTGTGGTAGGTGTGTCCAACATAGACACCCAATAGGTTTTCCACAACCATTTCCCATTCCAGAATGGAAGTGGGAAGTTGTCTCAGTTGATTTTAGTACCAATCTTCCCAGAACAATGAAGCAACATGATTCCATCATGGTGGTGGTGGACAAATTGAATAAATCAACTCACTTTATTCCGGTAAAGACTACATACAAGGTAACAAATACACAAAATGTTATATGAGATAAGTTGCTAGGCTACATGTAGTGCCTAAGGAAATAGTTTCAGATAGGGATCCAAAGTTTACTTCCAATTTTTGTAAGGGTTTGTTCAAAGGATTTGGGACAAATTTAAATCTTAGTACAACATATCATCCAAAGTCTGATGGGAAAATAAAAAGGACTAAAAAAATAATTGAGGACATTCTTAGAATGTATGTGATTAATTGACCATTGAAGTGGGAATATTATCTCCATTTAGTTTACTTTTCCTACAACAATGGATGTCAGGCCTCATTTAAAATGATTCCATTTGAGGCATTGTATGGAAATAAATGTAACACCTCGGTGAGTTGGGATAATCCAATAGACAGAGCATTTGTTGGGCCAGAATTGCTAAAAAATATGGAAGATCAGATGGAAAGGATTAAGAAGAATTTGAAGGCTACCCGAGATAGGGAGAAAATTTATGCAGATAGGAACAAAGTTTTTAGAGATTTTAAAGTGGGAGAACATGTGTTTTTGAAAGTAAGCGGAAAGATAAGTTATCTTATATTAGGAAGTTGCTCGAAGTTGGCACCAAGATATTGTGGTCCTTTTGAAATATTAGAAAAGATAGGGCCAATTGCATACATGTTATCTTTTCCTGCATCCATTTTACTGTATTTCATGTACCATTACTTAAAAAGTATGTTCCTGATTCTAATGATGTCATTGATTGGAATGTGATCCTAGTGGAGCATGGAGGGGATTTTCGGGTGGCTCCAGTACGCATCATGGACCGAAAATTCAAAGTGATTGGGAATAAATCCATAGGTATGGTAAAGGTTCAATGGAAATGATATGGTATTGAAGATGATACATTGGAACATGAAGAAGACATGTGGGTAGAATAATCGTAATTTTTTGACAATTTCGAAGAATACATAATGCAAGACTCCGTTTTGAGCAACTAGAGTTCTAGAACCACATCTTAGAGTCCCGGACAACTGCGTTGGGGACCTTGATAAATGAATGGAACATTCCTCTGGTTATCCCTAATAAATGCATGGTATATCATTTGGGCATCCCTAATAAATGAATGGTGCATTCCTTGGGTTGGCAAGTTGAGAGGAACATGAGATTTTGGTTGGAGTTGTTGTTGGAGTTGGAGTTGTTAAATTGCAGAAATTTTATTTCCAAGTATTGTGATGTAAATATCCATATATGTATGTTGGCATAGAATGCACTGAGTACGACACAAAATTGTAGGGGAGGGGGAATATAAGATCCCCATCATAATGCCTAGTTTTTAATGTTTATGTAGATATAATATGTGGTTGCGACCAAGTGATGTAATATGTGAATTGTATTTCAATGTTTTAATAATAAAATGTGATTCTAGCTAATAAGGGGACATGGAAAAGCGATGGGGGTTGAATTAATCCACAAGAGAGGGGAGTGTCTAGGATAATGGCCAAGAGGGGTCCAAGGGAGGAATTACCCATGTTTTTGGATTTGAACTATTTTCCTAAATCTACTATTGTATATGAACCTTCCCATTTCTAATTGAGTATTTCCAAAGGCAATCATTGAGTACATGTAAGAGGGTGGGTGTGATTGGTCACATATCGAAGTTATTGGGCACATGGGGGTGGAGTAAAATCATGTTGGGGAAATGAGTGAGTCAATAAAGGAAGGAAAAAGAGAGGAATTCCATATGGGTTTGTTAGATAATCCAAAATACAAATATCATAGTTAGAATAAAATGATTATTAATTTAGAATATTAAATTAATAATCTAGAATATTTGATTAATAAATGTAGACTTTTAGAAATACATTATTGTTGTAAAAGATATGACTCTAGAGAGGTGTCGTATCTTAGGCTCTAAATTAGGAGTATTGTTATAAGATTGTTAAGATAGCATTTATTGTAAATGGACACTTGTTTATTTAATAAGTGGTCCCTATCTAGAGTTTGTTAGGACATTTAGCTTATATATAGCTCATTGCAAGAGTATTGTGTTGTTCGGGTGTAAACTCTTGCAAAGTCTCTTATGCAATTTCTTTTCCTATTTAATAAAAGTGTGTGTCTGAGGACACTTATTCCATTATTGTGGTATCAGAGCTCCAATAACGCTACTAAACTGAAGAGGAGATTAGCTGATCAGAGGAAGAGATCTCAACGCTACAGGCCAAGGGAAAATGTCGGTGCATACTTTGTCAGTAAATTGGTCAGTTATTGTTCAAATTTTTTTAAAAAACAAAGGGAAAAGAAATCTTATTTTTATTTTTTTACTTTACTTCAACATTATAGATCTTAGTCATTAGACTCAGACAAATTGATTTTGCAAATTGCAAATCCTGAAAATTGACAAATTTGCCCATGACGAATAAGTTTCTGGCAAAGTAATTTCTTGTATTAAACAATAACAGCTTCTCCAATCTATTGTTATATTAAATTAGCACTGTTATATTCTTAAAACTGTAATAAGCATACAAATGCAACTATGCAAAGCATCAACAAGTAACAAAGAACTTGCATGATTCTGTTTTGGTCAAATCCGGTGTTAGAAGGGGTGAATTGAACGTTGGTTGAGGTCCCATAAAATTGCTGGACATATTTATTTGCGGTGGGAGATCCTATTGATCACTACAGGCTGTTCCTCCTCTGTGATTGCTTCTGCGCCTGTGTTGGCATCATTAAAGTATGTATTGACTTAAGTCCCGAGTTCGAGTTTTCCGGGAAACAAATGGTAGAATGTTCTCTACGCAGGAACTCTGGTGTCTAAAAGGAAATCAACTCCTTCATCCATGCGAGCGATCCATTCTATGTGCACGCTGATCAATTCTCAACTGACATGGGGAAGAAATAAATGCCTCCATCCATGTGCGCCATCCTCTAATTTGTGTAGCGACCAACTTCATAACTAACCTGAGATTTGGCTTGATTCTTCAAGGAGGAGACACGTCTTTATATATCGTGTTACAGTGAGACGTCGCTGGAGGATTCCATGTGCGCGTGATCCCACTGTTGTAGAATTTCTAAAAAGAAAGTTGCAACCTTTCCTGTTCTTGATTGTGCTTGCTGGATAACATTAAAACCTTGGCAGAACGAAACAATTTAATCATGTGGAATAACAGATAGCTTCTAAAAAAAAACAAACGTATGCATAAATTCCTCTAAAAAGGTTTTATTGAAGAGAAGATTCCCATGATTAAAACAGCCAGAGATATTACCGATCTATGAGATTGCTTGCGTCATCTCATTAAAGCTCAGGTGTTAAAACTTTTTGATTGGAAACAAATAGATACCAACAGGTGGAATAACAATATTCACTATCAGAAGATCTGAACGCTAAAGGTGATTTTATCAAAGGCAATAATGAATTAACACTGATAGTTTTAATTCGACATATGTAATAGTGAAGTAATGTTATTTCTATCTACCATTATTTCTTTCTGCCAATCCAAATATTTTATAGGCAAAGGTTTACTTTCAGGTAGATCAAAAGATACAACCATATCAAGTGATTATTTTTTGGGATAACATATTTTTTGTAACTCAAAGTCTTTTTACTTTGAGGGGGGTCAAAATTGCTAGAGTTTTGTAAAAGTGTAAAATTTTGAAAGTTCCTTGGAATTTGACTAGAGCCAAGTACAAAGCTCAGTCATTTTTTTTTCTTGTTTCAACGACTATACGAGGGTCAACGCCAAGCCCCGATAGATCGTCTTTGGTGTGATGTGTCTGGTGTGTTTCTCATTTTGATATTTCTTTGCTTGCTCCCTTTTTTGGTGCATAAATTCAACAACTACAATGTTGAAATTAATTAATTTGTTCTCCAACTCCGATAAGCTTGAAGGCACAAAATCATACAAGACATGGAAATGTCTCATTGAAAGCACTCTCATTTACAATGAACTTTGGCATGATATCTGTAATGAAGATAATAAGCCAACTAAGCCAAAAGATGTAGCTACATTAGCAAAATGGGAAGTTAAAAATGCCAAAGCATTAGCACTTATTAAATCTTCAGTTAATGATGAGATGTATGTTCACATTGAAAATACGACTGATCTGTGGTCTTCTTTGAAAGTTTTTAAATATTTATTTGATACTCATCCTGAATCCAAAAAAGTTGATCTTCAATTAAAGTTGCTTCAACAAAAATTGACTGAAGGAGGTGATGTCCATGAACATATTTCCAGACTTAAGAACATTAAGAAGGAAATACTAAATGCGGGTTTTCAAGAAGTAGATGATAGTTTCATGACCACAATCTTAATCACTGGATTTCCTTCTTCCTATACACATTTTTTGGAAACATTACAAGTCACTGGGAATTTAGACAAGCTTACATTTGATGAACTAAGTGAACTATTATCTCAACACAACAAAACTTTTGGAAAGAAAAAACAAGTTGGAGAAGATGTCTTTTTCACAGAAGCATGCACAAGTAAGTCTTCAAGTGACAGTTATAGCAGTAGAGGAAGAGGAAATTTTGTACAAGGTCGTGGTTGAAGCCAAAATAGAGATAACAATTTTCAAGGTAGAGGAAATAGTCAAGGCAGAGGCAACAATCAAGGAAGAGGGTATTTTCAAGGAAGATGAAACAATCAAGGCGGAGGATATTTTCATGCAAGAGGAAATAGTCAAGGCAGAGGACAAACTCCACACAGAAATGAAAGTAGGGGTAGAGGAAAGAATTTTGGTGGAGAGAGAGACTTCAGTCAAATTGTTTGCACAAGGTGTAACAAAGTTGGTCATTATGCAGAAGATTGTCGAAATTCCATTGTTAAAATCTCCAAGTTCCATCAAAACACAACACAGTTTGCAAATGATCAACATGATGATGATTCGGAATATGTGTTTACCTCATCTTCAACATTATAGATTTCCACTCATTTTCAAAGTGATTATGAAGATGCTTGGATTTTAGATTCAGGAGCATCTCAACACATGACTTTCAGACATGACTTCTTTTGGAATTTTCAAGAATGCCATCTTAATCTTGTCTTTCTTGCAGATAATACCAAACATACTCCTTATGGAAGAGGAGTAGTTAAAGTTTATTTACCTGATATTGGAAAATGAATGATTTCAAATGTATGGTATGTACCCACCTTCAAAAAGAATTTGTTGTCTTTAGTCACAATTTGACAAGCAGGACATCAGGTGATTATGGAAGATGGCTTAGTTAAGATTAATTCAATCAAACAAAATATGAAAACAATGATGATAGGTTACGAAGATGGAAAACTGTTAAGGATGAAAGGAACAATTATTCTAAGACATTCAGACTTTGCAGGAACAATGAGTACATGTATCTCCCCTATCAGATTGTGGCATGTGAGATATGGACATCTCAACTTTGAAACTCTCTCTCAACTACAAAAACAAGGGATGGTTAAGGGACTTCCCACTTTCAAAAAGGACACTTCAAAATGTGAAGCATGCATTTATGGAAAACAGAGTCAAGAAAGTTTTTCAACAAGTTCATGGCGTGCAAATCGACAGTTGCAACTAGTTCAAAGTGATGTTTGTGGACCCCTAGAAACTTCTTTCGGTGGTTGCAAATATTTTTTACTCTTTGTTGATGATTTCAGTAGAATAAATTGGGTTTACTTCTTGAAGCAAAAATTAGAAGTATTTGAAAAATTTAAGATTTTTCGAAAACTTGTTGAAAATGAAGTTAAAGAAAAGATAGGTGCACTCAAGACAGATAATGGTGCAGAATTCACTTCTAATGAATTCAACACTTATTTCACAGACAATGGGATAAGAAGACATCTTACTAATTTCTACACTCCTCAGCAAAATGGAGTCACAGAATGAATGAATCACACTTTGTTAGGAATGGCAAGATCCATGTTAAGTTTTAAAAGGTTAAGTTCTACATATTGGGCAGAAGCAATCCATACAGCTAGCTACTTAAGGAGCATATCTCCAACTGCTTCTTTGGATGGAATCACACCTTATGAAGCATGATTTGGTTTCAAAGATCAAGTTAAACATCTTAGAGTTTTTGGATCAATATGTTATGCCTTAGTTCCGAAAGAAAAACGAACTAAGATTGACTCAAGAAGCCTGAAATGCACAATGATTGGGTATTCTGATGAGAAGAAAGGGTATCGACTTTTGTCCAATGGAAAATTTATTGTGAGCAGGGATGTAATTTTTGATGAAACTCAAAGTAAAAGTGATGACGAAATAGAAAGTCTTCTTCAAAAGTTAGAAACTAAAGGAGATCAAAGACAAAGAAAACCAAATTCACATAATTGGTATGAACTTGATTTTCCTTCATCTGAAGATGATACATCCAGTCCAGTTACTTCGACAACATCATCTGGGTCTTCTAGCAGTTCATCTGACTCTCCTAGCAGCAACAGTTCATATGAAAATGATTCTGCACCTCTAGAATCTTCAACTGATCGACGAACGTCAGTTTACATTAATCCAATTTACAATAATGGTAATTCAGATCCCCAAACTAGTGAACATCAACTACCAAAATGATCAGTTCAACTTTTGAAAGATGGAAGGCCTGATGAGAAGAATAAAATAGGCACAAGGGGATCACACAACAATGAAGGGAATTTTGTCTTGGTAGCAAATGATTTTACTGAACCTTCCACATACAAAGAAGCAGTAAAACATAAAGAATGGAAATAGGCTATGGTTGAGGAATATCAAACAGTAATTGATAACAACACTTGGAAACTTGTTGATTGTCCTACAGGTGTTAAACCCATTAGATGCAAATGGGTTTATAGAATTAAATACAACCAACATGGAAAAATTGACAAGTATAAAGAACGACTTGTGGCTAAAGGTTTTGCGCAGCAGAAAGGCATTGATTATGAGGAAACTTTTTCTCCTACCACTAAATGGAATACCATCTGCTTAACACTTGCATTGGCCACTCAGAAAGGTTGGAAAGATCATCAAATGGATGTAAAAAGATCTTTTCTCAATGGAGACTTACAGGAAGATGTATATATGCAACAACCACCAGGTTTTGAAATTGCAGGGCAGGAACATAAAGTCTGCAAATTAATTAAGGATTTATATGGGTTAAAGCAAGCTCCCTGAGCTTGGTATACCAATATGGATGAATACCTTAGGAAGGTTGGTTTTCAATGCAATGAATCTGATGATATGTTGTATATCCATCAACAACGTCCTTAACTAGTGATTCCTATTATGTTTGTAGATGATTTGCTCATTACAGGAAACAATGATGATCATATTGCACAGGTGAAAAAGGAGTTACATCCAGGTTTTAAGATGACAGATTTGGGACTCCTTCAATACTATCTTGGCATTGAAGTATTCCAGCGTCCACATCATATTTTCATTTCTCAGAGTAAGTATGTAGCAGAAATTCTTCAGCGGTTTGGCATGCAATATTGTAAACCATCTCTTACCCCTATGGAACAAAACTTGAAACTTTCAAAATTTGAAGGGGGGGAATTGGTAGACAACACTATTTATAGACAGTTGATTGGCAGCTTGTGTAATGTCCCCCACCTCTTAGAGAGGTGATGAGGAGACTCAGTGGCCTGGGCACCCCCACTAGGTCATAGTCTCACACTAAAGGGGGGAAAGTCAAGAAGTTAAAAGTTATATTTTTTAAGTTGACTTAAGAAAGGAAAAGGATAAAGGAGTAAAAGATAACTCAACAGAAGAATAGAAGATTAACCCCGAGAGTTAACCTAACTCAACAGAGAATTAGAAGGAAAAGTATAAGTAAGAGGCTAGGGTGCACCTATTACTCATTCTGGTTTTGGATTAGCATTTTTCTATTGCTCTTGAGCATTCAGTTTGGGGGTTTTGCTGTACAAACCCTTGTGAGCAACTTAGTGGTGAAATATCCACTCACCTTGTTCCACAGCTTGGTCTCGGGGATGAAATACTCCTCCACACCATTCTAGTCTCAGCCCATCTCCATCTAGCACTTTAGAAGGGGAAGGAACATCAGTTTGAGGGATTTTCTGGAGGGTCATCATCATTCTACATTTGTCTGTAGATTGGGACGTCTAGGAGCCATAGGGGACATCCTGTGATTCAGTAAAACTCAGATATAGGGAGATCTACTTGAGATCTGAGCCTAAAACTTCTCCCACGGGATTCTCATAGCCCGATCTATATTCTTGGAGAGTGTCAGAGAAATTGGAGGCCTCCTTCATCAGGGCCAAACCTACTAGGGTTTCAGTCATCCAGTGGGGTGCACCATTCAGTGAAGATTTCAGATCTACAACGATTCAGAGGGATCTTGGAGATTCGAGCACCTGGGTTGTTCTTACCATCACCCAATCTATATTCTTGGAGAGTTTCAGATCATTTGGAGATATCCTTCATCAGGTACAAACCAGCTAGGGTTTCAGTCATCTAGTGGGGCACACCATTCAGTGGAGAATTCATATCTATGGAGTTTGAGAGTGGATTTGGGAATTTGGACATTTGGGTTTTCCTTGCAGTTGCCCGATCTATCATTTGGCATATTTCTCGGGATGATTGGACACTTTTGGTAGCAGGGCAGAATTATTCAGGGCTTCAACATTCTAGCAGGACGTGGCA